>JAVDPK010002118.1:0-52497 GCA_034780415.1 Cichlasoma orientale
ATAAATAAAAATTGTCTACCTCATTTTAAGTTATCGTACGATTAATTGATTTATTGTTTATCGCGACAGGCCTAGCAACAAGGCTTTGGAAAGTGGTGATACAACAGAAACGTGCAAAAGGATTTATACGGTGAAGAGAACCAGGCAGCGTAGCCTTTGGAGAAAGCAGGAGGTGGACTATAAAGCACCCTGTTTTGAGGTGGGACGGTGTTTCCTTCTGTGTTTGCCTGAAAAACATTGGGCTTCCTCATCCTGCCTTTAGAATGGCTGGTACTGGGCGATGGGCTGCAACTTGGTGACATGCCCGATACCTTTGGTAACCCCCTCTCTGAAGAGAACCTTGGCTCCCACCTTCAGATATTCTGGATGCTTGATGAACTTGAAGAGAACTACCGCTTTCTCCCCTGTCCTCAGCTCCTCCTGTTGCGCAGTGATGTAGCATGAGAACAGGAATCAAACAAAGACAGCATTATTAGTGAAATGGGTCATCTGGGCCAAGTACAGCAGCAGAAAAGAGGCTTTAGTGGCACTAAATTAAAAAATTAACCTGTGGGTTGCTCTTGTAAATAAATAAAAAAAGATATGTAAATATAATTGCACTTTTATATTTGCTGAATTAGTTTTAAAATCAATCAGTGGCATAGTGACACCAAGATTAAGATTAATGGGCACTCACTCAACAAAACAAATAAAAAAAGCTCTGTAGTGCCACTAGAGTCCACAAAATCCCAGAAAGCCTTCATCATAATTCTGGATAGTATCAAAACTGTTGGTTGCTGCTGTTTTGAATCACTACTCTGTCATTTCAGGGTCTAAATAGAATAGTTTTAAATAGTTTTTAAGCATGCCTGGTTTGAAAGACCATCGTCTGGATGCAATGTCTTGTCCCTCGAATGTGGTAAAACTACAATACACCTGCACAGAGCCTCTCATTTCTCAAGTACTTCTGTAGCCGGCAGTAAATTGCTTATATTTAGCAGAAGAAAGTGCTTCTTTTGTGAAGGGGAGAGCAACTGTGCTCAACATGAAAGAAATGGATTTTGTTCCACACCACAAATTTGAAGTCTGTCGTCTGAAAAAAATCTGAGGATTTAACACCAGTGCTCACCAGCCATTACATACTGTTAATAAACCACACTGCCAGTAAAAAAAACATGGATTTATTGATGTGTGTTTTCCAGCCTGTGACTATTTTTTGCTTTCTATGTCTTACTGAGAGCATTTGCTGGGCTCTTAGGGGCCAAAGGTTCTTTCTGAGAACACTGCAGGTGTCATCTAGACAATGCAGGAAAAACTGGTTATACTAACATTGCAACCCAAAGCATACAAATTTAGAACCATCTACTTAAAAAAAACAGTTATACTCAAAATGCTGAGATGAATCATCATTTGCATTAAAGGAAATGTCAAACTGTGCTATTTATTTTGCTCTAGCCTCTTTCCAAATTAATTACTGTGATACCAGTTATTCAAAATATACACCAATTAAGAAGAGACCAAAGATAAGAATAGTCTGACACTGTATGCTGAAGTCTGAGCTCAGTAGATGGACCAACCTTGCCATACACTGCATCCACAATTGCCGTCTGTCTCACATTGCCAATGTGCACAGTAACCTGGAAGCCCTTATGGAAGGTCTTGGCATGGAAAAGCAGAACAATCTCAGCCTCAAACATCCAGCAGATGGTAGGATCCATCTCGGGGCTCACCATCACCATGCCCTGTAAGCAGAAACATATGGATGATATGCATACATAGATCAGAACTTGTGTAAAAAAGGTGACTTAAAATTCCAAGTTTGTTTTACTGCAATTTACGACAATCAACAGATAGATATCTATAAAACTTTTAAAATGAATAATTAATGACGTACTAAAAAGAGACACAAGCTCTGAGTCTGACCTTGCGTAATAGTGACCGGTCAAAGTTGCCCAGAGCAAGTGTAGCAGCCTGGCCGGCCCTCAGTACCCTGCATGCTGAACGGTTTCTTTGGATGCTGCCTACGGTCAATTTGTGAAACTGACCCGAGTCTGTGGGCCCTACTACAAGATGATCCCCCTCACGGCAAATACCACTGTAGGATCAGACAGCATAGTGAGTCAGGGAGAGTTCTGGCTTAACAAAAAACAAACAAACATAAAGCAACAGACCCACTCAACTTGTAATGAAATAATTATTTCAACATACTGACCTGTATAGAGTACCTCCAACCACTGTCCCCACCTCTGGCACTGTGTAGATCTCATCCACCTGTTATAATGCACACAGCTGTCATTGTACATCTGGAAGACAATAGCTCACAGCCAGCTGATCATTTGCACAGAAAAACCTTATTTTAATATTGTAGGGTCTGTACCCTACAAGATAAAGCACCTTGAGGTGACAGTTGTCGTGAATTGGGAATATATAAACAAAATCGAATTAACTGAATTATTTCAGACTGACCTGAAACTCTGTTAGCTGTTGCATTAGTTCCTCCTGCTCTTTACTGTTGCTCAAAGGAGGGATGATGTTGAAGAACACCTTGAGCAAATCTAGACTCTCTCCAGACACACTGGACAAGGTGAAGATCGGCGTGATGCTGTGAAAGAGAGAACAAGGACATAATCATGCCACAAAGTTATTACTTTATAGTTTTTAATGCCTGCTGTTCACAGTATTTTAAATTATAGAAGGAATCCAAATGCAACTGCATATCATTAAATGGAAAACTGCACGTCTGCGCTTCATACCTCGGTGACTGGGCGAACTGCTGTGCTGCTGTGACAGCATCATCTGTGCTGCTTACAACCATGGGCACCTTGTTGCAGCCCGGCTGCTTCAAGAGACGCTCCAATTGCCGTACTGTGCGCTCAACAGTGGCCCGTGTACAGAGATCCACTTTACTGATCACAATAAAGATGGGAACCTTCAGTGCCATGGCAAGGCCAAGATGCTCCCGTGTTGTACCAGCTGCAAAACAGTGAGGAGGAAGAAAGAAAGAGGTTATGCCTCCCTAGGATTTTACATTGCTTATATCTTGCCAACCAGACAAAGTTTATTTCATGTGCTGTGTTCTATACATCATGAAAGCAAGAAGAGATGATATCTACTCAAACCTATAAACCCCCAAGTATAGACTGTGTGATCCAGACAGGACTTTGCAAGAAACTAAAAAAAAAAAAAAAAAAAAAAGGATACTCGAAAGTCCATTCAAACAGGGGATTTATGCTGTCTACAAACACAACAGCTACCCTCTCGCTGAGTGTCAGACACCTGTGCAATTAAGGACTGTTGCTTCTCTACAAACCCACACTAAAAACATACCACAATAAAATGTCATTAAAGGAACATTCTGAGGACAGCAGTGACACAAAATATTCAAACATATATTCTAACAATGGCTGTAATGCCTGGGCTTTCCCAGAGTGCCAAATAGTAGCTCTTCTAAATGAAGTGGCCTGTCCTGTGGTGTCTTTTCATTTTGGTTTCAAGGTCAAGAAAAAAAAATTGAGTTTTTGGCTAAAGTGAATGTTTCACAGTACAGTAAAAAGTAAATGAGGAATAAATGACAAGAGATGATTACTCGGCCTTTGGCTTTGTGGCTTGATACGGGTACAACTCAAGACAAGCCCTATGCATTACACTGATCCGTTACACTGTTTCGTAATTAAAGTTGTAGCTCTTGGGTTGCAGATGGCATGTCTACAGTCTTGACTCCAGTTTGCACGTCCTATTTTAGAACACCCACATAAACACAGAAGTGCCTACAGTGCAGAAAGTATAGTAATTGAAGTATAAACAAATATACATTTATTAACTTAGTTTATCCTTGCCCTTTTTATTAAAAAATAAATAAGAATCAGGATTGTACTTTCCTGTGTTTGTGACAATTTCTCTAAAAATCAGGAATAAATTTATTTTCCTGTTCTTAAAAAATATTTAAATTATCTGTTTTTACAGGGTGTAAACATTTTTACCAATTCAATTTAATATTGTTTTGAAGTAAACATATTGAAAAAAGCCTCAGAAGACAACTCTCAAACACACTTTTGATTCAGGAAAGGCATCCGGCATAAAATCTGCCAAATCAAACATGCAGAGCAACTCCTTGTGAATAAGGGAGCAGGCAAAAGTGCAGCCATACAATAACAGCAGCTGAATATAGTTCATCAAATAACTCCAGTACAATGTGAGCAACGGTGCTTAAAGACTAATGCCTGAAAGGCTCAGGTTTCCTATACAGGCCAGCTTGCCACTTGGAAAAAGAAAGGAAAACATAACTACAGGCTTCTTAATAACAAGATATTATTTTGGTGTATTGCTTTTAAAGGCACAGAGGATTCTTTGCAGATGGTCTCTTGCCTTGAACAGAGGGTTCTTATCTGTGTTCACTTGCAGTTTCCACAGTCATCTGGCAGGGCTGATACAAACTGAGATACTGTGTGTCACAATGGGCAAGCAGTCTAAGGCTGTGCCGCCTGGTATTGTGGGTGTGAATCCCACATGACATTGTAACGCAACACTTTTAATAGAAATCATATGAACAATATCAAAATATTTTCCCCTGTAACAGCAAACATAATCAACTAGTATGTCTTCAAATGTGAAGCAGAAAGCTGTCCAGGCTGCCCCACCAGTTTAAGCAGCTCAGATTTCAAAGTCTGTCCTTCCTAGATACAAACTTCCCACACTCAGTCTCACTCAATGCCATGTCAGTGTTAAGCACATTAAACAATAACACATAATCTATAAACAGAACAAGATTTAAAGCATAATCCTGAAATAAGGGTTACTCCCTTCAGGTTTAGAGATAAGAATAAAAATACAGAGATATTTATGGGTTTTAAACAAATGCAAACTTGGGTAAAGCTTGACTGCGAAAATCCTATTTGCGTCACAACAACATGCAAATCAGCATGTTTGTTTTATCTTGGAGCACATAGCCTGTTTGAATTTTCTTCTTGTCTTTGGTTATATTGTAAAAACACATGTCCAGCCTTAACCCCACTGAAAAGGCCAATAACTGCAAGATTTGAGGTAAAACTTCTTGTTACTCTCAAGTGCAGTGATGAAATACACATTAGCTTTGCAGGAGCACAGTACTGCCTCCAATAGGTCAAACTACTCTGCCCTGAAACAATGATATTTGAGATATTTTGGGACTTATAGTGCCAAGCAAGGATGAGGAATGGTTCGTTACATAAGTTCAGATATCACATGTCTGCAAAGTGCCAAGCCACAGCGGTGCACTGCAGTGTGGGGGTATGCTTTACCAAACACGGGGTCTCTCTCCACCAGGACAGCAAGAGTGTCTTACTATCCCGCGAGAGATACTTTCTCAGTTTAACAGACACACTGTACAACAATGTTCAAATTTGAACAGAACTGGGAGAAGATTAAATGAATCACTTAATGCTCACCAATTCCAGTATTTGCACTGACGACCAGCATTGCGAAATCTGGACAGTAGCTGGTGAGACCAAAGATGGTGGTTTTCAGGTACTTGTGGTGACCCGCCAGATCAATAAATGTAATCATTTTAGAGGCACTCTCGCAAATCTCCTCCGCTGTCCGGGACTCGCTGTAATTCACAACCTAGGACATCACAAATGATGTAAGCGTATATAAACATGGCGCGCATTATTTATTCTTTGGCAGAGAGTGTTTTCTCACCTCTCCTTTACTGTTAAAGCCAAGGATCTCAAAGCTAATGCTTGAAGTGCGTCCAGTTTGAATCTCATGTAGATGTCTGAAAAGGTTGAGCCTTGCTCTTCCCCGTCCATTGTCCAGCTCACCTTGTGTCAAAACACCCAAAAGAGTGGACTTGCCCGAGTCCACATTGCCCAGCACAGCTACTCTCAAGTCTAAGAACTAAGAAGGGAAAAAAACAACAACAAAATTATTTCAAAATACCCAAGAATTTAAATATACAAAGATAAACAACAACAAAAAAATGAGTGCAGGTAGCCACACTAACCTGCTGGTCATCTGGCACTTTACGAATGAGAACTTCAGCAATCTTACGAGGCACATCAGAGTCATAATCTACCTCCCGCTCTCTTAAAATTGTGATGTCAGCTCCAACTCTGTCAGTAAAAAACAAACATACAGTACAGAAAAGTGTAAAAAAACAGTTCTTCACGTTCTGACAGAGAAGTTAAATTTCGAAAGTAAAATAACTAACAATAAAGTAAATAAAAATACTGGACTTACTTCTCTGCAAGCCGATGGAGTGTTTTTAGTGATGCCCTCATTTCCTCCTCTGAGAGTCCCACCAGCATGCCATTGTCCTCGACACCTATTTGATAGACGGCTTCACCTCGGCCCTCCTGCAGTCGCCATTTCATTTGTGTCGCCAGGTGCTCAAAGCGGTATTGTGTGGGATTCACCAGCTTCAGCTAGACAAAGAAAAGACTTTTGAAATCAATGCTTAACTTAAACCTATACTGGACATAAACAGCATTTACAAATGATTACTGTAGCATTGAGGCAATTAAAAAAAGCTTTCCAGATAATAAAAATACTCTTGTTAATCCACATTGGTATTGTACTTCAATGGCAAGACTGCCCCTATGTATTCAGACATACAGCAGTCTGGTACATTGCCAATAACATCCATATCACTGACATGAAGTTGCTGACCTACACATAAATCATTTTTATAATTTTATGTGAAGCACTTCGCTCTCTGAACACAACAAAGCCTTTGCATCACAACTAATTTGCTTACCTTGTACTCTATATTTCCCTCTTCAGCCTAAGAGACAGAGAGTAAAACAAAGAGAGACAGAAAAGGAACAACAGCTGTCAGACTGTAGGGAAGGGAGACAGACAACAGACAATTGAGTTGTTTAAAGAGAAAAAGAAAAGCAGTCTAACTGAATGAGCAGTCAGTGTTGCTTTATGAATAGGCAGTCACTGAGAGCTATACAAACAGACTGCTTACTTAGCCTTAATACACTGCTACTTAATATGTTACTAGACAATGCATACCCGTGCGCGAAAGTCAAAATAAATACATTTGAGGTTAACCAGTCAAAATGGCAAAAACAACAAATATGTTATGCAAACACTTATGACAGCGAACCCAGTTACATTCAGGGATCAGCTGACACAACAGTTTTACACTGTGGAATAAGCTGACAGTTTATGAACATGACAAAGTTGGGGTCGTTACTGTAGTAGTAACATAGTCCTTGGCTGAGTCAGAGACTCTAACAGCAGTATTATCTTAAGCTCGGCCGGCTGGGCTGTGCACCCGCCCCCTATTTACAAACACAGCTGTTCCTCTTCTATTATAGCTAGCGAAATGCATCCCCTATTTTTTTTTAATCAAGCGACTATCAATAAATAAACGTTTGGCTTATTTCAGCAAAACTGTATTGTGAACTGCAAAATGTAAGTTGAAAGCAAATATAAGACCTCTAAGCTTAAAACAGTATCATTCATTTTCTCTTGTACCGACTAGCTACGTGTCACTGCGGGTTCAAAAACAAGTCAGAGTAGGGAAGCTAACCCCCGTAGCAGGAAATACAATGACAAACCTACGAGTAGGGTTACAATATATAAACATCTCTTTGTTTACTCTTATTGACCGGCTTTCCCATGCATCCGAAAAATTAGCTCGACCGAGCTAATTGTGCGCCTATTTTTAGCCTTACCTCTGGAGGTAGATACGGGGTGTTATTGCTTGGTTTGAAGTTACGAGATAACCGAGATTTCGCTTTCTTGCTCTTTGCAGAAGCTTTTTTGGGGGCTACCCCATAGCCATTTCCAGACTTGCCGCTGGACACACCACCTTGAGAGCCGGAGCTGTGTCCATTTCCTGAACCAAAAAACTCCGATACCCGCGCATCCATCGGCTACTTTGGCACCTAACTTGTTAGCTTACCACCACTTAAACAAACTCTGACACTATATGATTAATATATACCTCCGGACAAGAATTGGGGTGCTCGTATTTACCCTGATATGGTAGCGTGCAGCCCTCAAAATAAAAATAAAGCACTACCTCTCCCCCAAACACTTCACACCGAACAATAACAGCGCCGGCCGAGACTGTGGCTTTGAGTTTACAGTATGCTTGCGTCACGGCCCTAACTATGGAGTGTGCGCTTGTTTTGTATACCTGCGTGACGCGATGGTGCGGTTCAGTTTGTTTTCCTATTTACTTATATTGTAAGTATTTTAAACTCCCCCCCACCTACCTAAATAGGTGTAAACAGCGTGCATATTCTGTTTTGCATAGTTTTCATCAGATCAAGGAAATAAGTACATACATGTCCAGCTTGTGATAACAAAGAGTCGAAAATATGTCACCAGTCTACGTATAAGAATCTGACCTTCATATTAGCACTTTGAGGCTTTAATACGCCAAGTTTTTTTGTTTGTTTGATTGTTTGGTTGGTTCTTTTGTGCGTGTGTGTTCAATACCGTATGGATTATTTCGGTGAAGGTTCTGTTTCGTTACCAGTCAGATTTAAGACAGAAAATCTATTTTGTAACATTCACTTCATAATTCTTAACAATTACCATCTAGTCAGCTAATAGAAAGATGGTTTGTCTAATTGCTACCGAGCAAACAGCAAGAAACCGAGGGAATTATACCATAGATTAGACAAGGTGTACTGAAAATATCGTTCTTGTGTCTGAAAGCCACAGGATCCCCTGAGAGAACACATTTAACATGCGGTATACTATTTGAAAATGTAAATTTGACTGTGTTTGGTTTGGCAATCAAGCAAATTTGCTCCCGTTGTTGTAATTCATTCAGGTACTTACATTAAATTAGTGGTTCTGGCGTTCTTATACTGCTCAGGTTTAAGCGATTTATTTCTCTACACATAACGTCGTACACACAAGGTGTTTCAAATCTCTAGGTCTGGTTCTAACCTCTTTTGTATACAGTTCATGGAACCACCTAATTTCGTTTGACCTACTGTATTTTTGTTGTAGCTGCTTTAAAACCGCCCAAAGGATGTAATGTGTAATGTAAACATTTTACAACCTCTGCACACTGCAAGAGTCTTGTCACCATTTTTTTCTTTATGTGTTGCTAGGAAAATGAAATTTGTGCAAAAATAATTACAAATCCAGTTTGCAAGGCAGAAACAAAGTTTGTACAATTCTAATGAGCTTGAAATTCAGTGTTTTGTAAGGCTACATTTATTCTTCAACACAGCCTGAACGTGGTGGCATGTGTATCCAAATCTGACAGTAGTTGTCTGTGTTCATATTTGCAAAATTTTGAAAAGATCACCAACACCACTGGCTGAAATGCAGCCCCAAACTACAACAGAGCCTCCACCATATTTAACAGATGGCTGATACACTCACTGTTGTACCTCTCTCCTGACCTCCTCGTTACATACTGATGATGATTTGAACCAGAAATTTCAAATTTGGATTCATCACTCCATAAGACCTGTTGCCACTGATCTTCAGTCCAGTTCTTGATTAATTTGGCATACCTCAACCTTTTCTCGCTGTTTCCCATCCTTAAGAATGGCTTCTTGACAGCCACCCTTCCACTGAGACCAATTCTGATGAGGTTTCAGTGAACAGTAGATGGATGAATTGAGGGGCCAGATGCGTCTCTCAGGTCCTGAGTCAAGTCTTTGCTGGCTCTGTTCCTATTCCTTAAGGACGTGACTTTCAGATACTGTTTATCAGCTGTAGAGCATTTTTTAGGCATCTTCTTTTTCCTTTTGTTTCCATTTGTCCAGTCTCCTCAAATGTTTTTCAGACACACTGCGCACACCATGCTGAGATATGCCAAGTTTTCAGCTAACAGCTCTTTGGGAATTCCTTTGTTGGTGCAAAAACACAATTTTATGACTGTCAAACTGTGTTATCTTTGGTATTTTTATGAGATTTTATGAGATGAGGAATCGACTCTAGGACCTTCTTGCTGTGAGGCAGCAGTGCTAACCACCACACCACCCTGCTGCCCAATGCCTAAAGATGCAATTTAAAATTTGTTCCTTTGCTAAGCTGTCTGTTATGTGTAGACACAACACTGGTTCATTCCTTGAGTTAGGTGCCTTTTCATGCTCGAATGATTCATAGGTTAGTTTTAAGTGGTTCAACAAACAAAAATATCCCTCTGAAAATGGTCATGTGCAAC
The DNA here is from genome assembly GCA_034780415.1 of Cichlasoma orientale. Lineage (NCBI taxonomy): Eukaryota > Metazoa > Chordata > Actinopteri > Cichliformes > Cichlidae > Cichlasoma > Cichlasoma orientale. Next base: position 10,109 of record JAVDPK010002118.1, read on the forward strand.
AACTGGACTGTAGAAAAGTCAGCATCTAATTTACAAAGAAAAATTTTGAAAGTCCTTCAGAAAGTCTGAACAATCCTTCAAGACCACTTTAAAACAATTACAAGAAAGTCTGGCTCCTTAGAAGCAAAATATAAAGAGTTAAGGGGTGGATCAAGACTTTTGAACAGCACTTCAGTTGCATGTTTACTCAAGATGGGTTGTAGTTAAATTAATTTGATAAGTCTTAAAAATAGTAGTCTATACAAAAAAAAACACTTAAAGGCCTATAAAAAGCAACATACTGTAAATATAAATTTGCTGTTGTATAGCATGTATCATAGAGTATTATTGAATGTATTATAGAGTGCAGCACTTTCACAACTATGTCTGTTTGTTTCTGCAAAGAGGCTGAGATTTGAGAAAAGCCGGCCAACTCCCCTGATGGAAATGAATAGCTTCAGAGTTTGGAATTTCTGAAACTCGACACTGATTGGTTAGGCAAAGTGTGATGCAGGGGCTCAGCCCATTCTGTCCTGGCTGAGAGAAGTGTTTGTGATTTTTATAGTCGTAAGTTCCATCAAACATCTGCATTCACATCCGGGCGTACACACACTCACAACACTTCCTCGGTTCTGCTCTTTTGGCGAGCATGGGTTATCCACTGGTGATTCTGTTCTGCGTGGGACTGCTACACCAGACCACGAGGGCTGTCCTCATGGATAAACTAGCAGATGAGAAGATTTGCGGAGATGCAGAGTGCTCATGTAAGTCAGAGCATTTAAAAGAAGCACAGCAGAGTGTGCAGGATGCAGTTTGTTTTCAACTCATATAATAAAGTGGATGTCCTTGGTAACTTATTTTAAGACATTGGATGCTTATGTTTCACATTGTTCTTTTGTTTTCTGTGCTTTATTAGATGTTCTCTCCATGGCCACAGCCTTGGATGACTTCATAGCTCCTGACTGCAGATTCATCAGCCTCAAGAAGGGTCAGATGGTTTATGTGTACTCCAAACTCATAGCAGCAGAGGGCGCCGGAGTCTTCTGGTCTGGAAGTGTATGTGCAGATTTTTTTTTTTTTTACACTTTATTCAATGGCACTGCACACTTGAGTTATCAAAGGTACAGAGGATTTGCAACAGCTGTGGTAAACAGACATGAACTTCCTGGCCTTTCTGACAAGAACAAAATGCCTTGAAAGACATTTGGTTACATATTGAATTCCTGAATAATATCTGAAGTGAGCAGGCATTTCATTATGTCAAGTTTTGTAAGGAAGGTTATATGCATAATACATATAGAGTGTGGTGCATGCTAATTTGCTTGAGTTATATTTTTTCACTGGCAGATTTACAGTGAGCGGTATGTGGACCAGATGGGCATCATTGGATACTTTCCAGCAACTGTCGTGAAGGAGACCCAGAAGTTTACAGAAAACACAGTTAAGATGCAAACAACTGTTAGTATCTTAAAGTCAATTAATTCTTATTAATTCATTCATTTTAAGGAGTAGAAGATAGTAGTCAGCATTATGTTTGTCTTTTCTTTCAGGACATGGACTTCTACTGCGATTAAGGGACTGAAACCTCCTCCTCCTTCTCCAGTCTTTCTATTAGTAACTTTGGCATTTATTAAAGACACAGTATGCAAACATTTTACTCAATAAATCTTTTTTTTCCCACAATATTCAAATATTTTGATTATGTAAAATTAATTTTAAGAATTAAAGACATGAATTTTTCAGATTGCTTCTTTGATTTTTCATGATTGGTAATTGCAGTTTTATTGTCCATTCCTTTGTTACACGTCTGGACACTAAAGCTGAGAAGTAGATGCTGCGAAGATTAATAAATTACATTTTTAATGCTGATACTCTTTTTTTTATTGGAGTCTTGATGGTGTTATCAGAGACTCTGTTCTAGTCCACTATGTTCTCAAAAGAAATGTTATCTAGGAGAAAGAACTGTTAAAAAAAGGTCATGACTGGTGTGAAGCACTCATTACAAAAGGCCTAAATTCAAATTTTATTCCCTTCCATACTAAATTATAATTATAACCAGCATTTACTTTACTTATTACATATTACACATGATATCTGTGATTATCATTTTTTGGCTATTCAAGTCCAGGTGGCTTATTTCCCAACATTATCTCAACCTACATAGAAGAAACGTAAGTCTCAATAGCTGATATATTTTATAAAAATACATAAAAGTCCATTGTAAAGTTTTTTGTCAGGGATTCTTGTTTTGCCTGCTACTGAGACATGACAGCATGTTTTGATGGAACAGCAGGGACACTGTGGTAATTTTAAAACAGATGCAATGCATTATCTAAAAATGCACCTGTTTTACTAAAAGCTCTGTTAGATGTTCCATGGTGATTTGAAAAATACCCAGGTCAGACCTCCTTAAAAGCTTACAAAGGCTGCTTTTTGCCCTTTCACATTTTATGACTGTTGTCGCTTTCCAAAAAGAATAGTGCCACATTTTTTTTTGGACATACAACACAAAAGTGCTAAAATGCCAGAATGATATGATATATGAAATGATTACACGTTGTCTTCCAGTCTGTCTCACCCACCCTCCTACACACCCACACAGTGTCTAAAGATCTTTCATGATTAAACATGGCTTGGCATATTGTCGCCGTTAAGAGTCTTTCCAAAGGATAATTTAAATCTCCTTTTGATTGGTTTTGAATCATCCGTCTTTTTTTTTCTTTCTGCGTCACAGTACCCACCCAGATAAAGTGCTGAATATAACATCTCAATCAAATCCTCCTTTGACGTTTCCAACTGCGGATTATCAAACTCAGACATTTCATTTTGATGGAGGAAGTCTCAGTGATTTAGTTCATAGATTTCAGAGCTGCCATTTGACGTCTCTGCCATCTCAGGGAGTGCACAGATTTTTTTATGCTACTGCAAATAATACATTTTCATTTGTTTATTTCTGTTTGACCGGAGGCATTCTTTAGTACACCTTACAAGTTTAGGAAATAGGGCTGTCACATATATAATCGATCTCTTCCGTCACCTTCTCAGCCCAGATCAATACTAACCTGCTTCAAATGTGCCACCAGAAAATGTCACTCAGCAAAAGCATACCTGGGGCAAGGGTCTGATAGAGCAGGAGCATTTTAAGAGAAGAGAAGAGAAGAGAAGAGAAGAGAAGAGAAGAGAAGAGAAGAGAAGAGAAGAGAAGAGAAGAGAGAAATATTTCTTGAAGCAGTTTTGAAAATAATTTTATGTTAGGAAAGCAGCATCTGTTTTATTACATGTTTATATTTGAGTGAAATATGAATCATTGAACAGCATCCATAGAGGAAGTGGCTGCTGAATTCTGTGATTGTTACCAACAATTGTCCCACAGCTCCGTGTCTTTTCAGCTGATTACCAATTGAAGTTGCATGAGTGAATTTGTGTAGGCCTATGCAGATCCACAAAATCCACAAATCACAGCAAGTTCAGTCACTCTTCTGTCAGACAGCTGTTGCTTTAGGGTGTTACCATGGTGACAGGCAGAGAAACTGTGACAGAAGAGATTGATGTATGTGCATGTTTGTGTGTTTATTCTGTGTGAGCTAAAGGAGCAGCTGGCAAATGCAGGAAACATTTTTTTTTCTCTCCCACCCTGTGTCACACCCACACCTCTACGGTCAGCGGCATAGCACCCTGTAGAGCTTGGAAATCAACAACTGCAGGCCTGACCAGCTTCAGAGTGTGACATTTTAGACCTGATACGTATCTTAGCTCCTACCTTGCCTGTCTATGTGATCCAGTGGGTTGTGGTACAATTTTTTAATAAAGAAATTAAAAATAAAACCAGTCATCGAGAACATGCCACTATGCCATCAAAACTTTGATAACCTCTGCTTTAGTGTGGTGGAAGATTCTCTGCTTATGTATGTATGCAGTGCACGACTAGAGGCAACATTTGACTTAATCACTAGTGTCTTCAAGGTGCTTGAAAAAGAGGATTTGTCTGCACTAATTTCCTTCAAGGATCTCAGAAAATGCCAGCTCACTGCTTGTTTCAACCAATCAATCAATCAGTCACCATGAATCAATCACTGCTAAAGCCTGAGGATGCACAGCGGCCTTCTTACTTTAATATACTCTAGATTTTAAAATGCATTTGTCCATCAAGTTTTGTGTAAAAGAAATGTGCGCACACCAGCAGGCCATGCCATGTGTGTTGCTGCCGTATTTCAAGGATAAATCATAATAGAAGTGATTCATTGAAAAGTGCAGCTTCAACAATATTATTTTTCTCTTATTGTATTTATCTATCTTACACTCTTGTTCTCTCAGAGTGTGTGTGTGTCTGTGTTATGTCTGACTCATATAATTGCACCAGCTAGTGTAATTCCCCCCCATTCTCTGTCAAGCAATGACACAAAGAACCCAGTCATTTCATTTCTTGTTCAACCCTCCAAATAACTCAGGAGTCTGTTGTATCTACTGCTTACTGTTATATTCTGGTAGAAAAAAGGAAGGTATCTGTGAACCTGCATTTAGGGATAAAAGTGGGGCAGCAAATAATACAGAGTGAAATAAGTCACATTTACCCAGTTACATTAGTGCTTGTATCCCCTCAGTGAACTTGGCTAATATCTCATAGAAAGTGTGAGTTTGTGGTTTAGGGATAGACTTAATGGGGTTAAAGAGGAGTTTCTGTTATTCCAATTTTCTTCTTCACCTTATTGGTCACCTACATTTCTGTCACACCTGAACAAACCCAACTCCACCAGACAACCTTCTCCAACTGAGATGGCTGACTTCCTTCCATTACTTCCCCCCTCTGTTTTGCCTGTCACTGTGGTTACCAGAAAGGTTACCACAGTGACAGGGAAAGGTTACTGTGTGTATGTGCATGACAGCGGGGTATTTGGCTGGTTAGCAGTGCATAGCAGGACCTTCACAATTCAAGAGATGCTTTATATAAAGCAGTTAACCTTACCTGTTTGGCTAGTGAAGTTCTTGTAGGTCAAAAGGTCAAGACGGGAAATTTAGCTGCATTAAACTGTATTTATTTGAACAAACCGAGAGCTATTATTATGAGGCAGCTCTGATAAATTAGTTGCTGATGTGTTAGATGATACATACAGTACGTAACTGAAGACCAGCAAGTGTAGTGTTTCAAATAGTGGAAATACTGTATGTCATCCAAACATCAGCTCCTGTAATTAGCATTTTGCAGTATTTCACTGCAGTATTTCACTGCAGTATTTCACTGGCCACAATGATGTCTAAAACATTTAATTTAACTCTTGTGAATGGTGCTAACAGATGAATAATCTCCATAAGTGAATGAAACATATAGAAATCTGTTTAAGGCAATGCAGTTAAGTGTAATGTATTTATCTCATTAGCCGCTCTCATTTACAGTGGTTTCTTTTCTGCACAGACCTGTGTGAACACTGGCTCTGCATGTTTCTCTGCGACGGCCCAAACACATCTAGCTTTAGGTTCAGGGTTAGTTGAGGGTTAGAAAATTATTTGATGAAATCAAACCAGCATGTAAGTATGAATATGTTACCTGCAAACATGGATTTTTTTATAAAGCTTTAAATGTTCAAGGTAAAAGCAAAGAAGCTGTCTGACAAGACATCCTGTTTCATTCTGTTAAATGATTGTGACGTGGAGCTCACGGACACCTCATACATAAATAATGCATGCGTTTAAGTGGCACATGACCACAGGTCTTGGAGACTCCTGTCTGCTGTGTTTGATGCTTACCTTTCATGATATTGTCTGCACCACACGAAACACGAATGTGTTTGCATGATATTAGCAATTTCCTTTATTACTAGATATTGGAGTTGAGGAAAGCTTCCATCAGTGATCTTGTACATGCTGTCTTCAAATATATTTGGTAAGGGTTGTTTTTTTTTGCTCAGGCTTCTGAGCTATGAATAGACTGCCATGACAACCAATTACCCATTACAAAAGCAGCAAGGCTAAGTAAGGCAATTAAGTGGTGAAACAAAATTGTTTGTTGCATGTGTTTCTGCTTGCAAATGTGTCTGAAGGCAGCAAAATATTCTTGTGTGGAGTTTTACAGAGTCTAAATATTTTGTTGTGCGATGCCTTTTTCATTTTAGTTGTGCAGTAACAATCCCACAGCAATATTGTTTCATTAAACAATAAGAAACATCATTTTAATTAGACAGTAATATTTTACAGGGAATATTTGTTATGAAGAAGTGGGAAGAATGACCTTAAATGGCTTAGTGCTTTTAATAGGGACTGTTAACAAAACATTAGTGAAAAACTTAAAGTGATTAAAATAAATAGTTCTAATAAATTGAAATGAATAACAATAAACAGCCATACAGTAAAACAAATATTATCCTGTCAAGCTAAAAGCTTTGCTATCAGTTCAGAGTAAACATTTAGAGTTAGACTTTTAATGGCAGCTCTCATTTCCAGGGTTGAATCTTGATGTGTCATTCTGTCTGCATGCTGCATTAGGCTGTGGTTCATCTATTAGGTTCCATCCTGTTTATTTCAAATTTCCTATCTCAGTGTTACAGCCACCCAGAGGTTGTTGCCACAGAATGACATGACTGACAGAGATTACAAAAAAAAAAAAAAAAAAGCTGTAATATAACTTTGCATAATGGGGAAACAGTTATGCACTGCTCCATTTCATGATGTCGAATCATAGCAAGCAGTGTGGGGGAAAGTGAGTGCATGCAAGTGCACACATTTGTGGTGTTATTTGAGGGGTTGTCTACGTCACCACATGACACCTGAAAGGTTCTTGGTATTAAGTGACAAGTAAATGTCAGGATACAGTGTGTCACAAGCAAATTTACCTCTGCCTTGTATAAACCACCTGCTTCTAAGCCTTTACAGGTAGGCAGGCTGTCCTAGAGAGCCTGCAGGCAGTTTATAGACAAACAAGGTTTGTTAAGCTTAATGGTCCTTGTATTGATTTGCTGGGCAATCCTCACAAATTGCAGGGGTGGAATGAACAATGAGATTCTCATCGAGGATCTCTAAATGCATTTGCTTGTAGTTTTATTGACCCTCCCGGAGCAGCCAGTGCAATGTTTATTTACACACTTTGCTCAAAGACTGTTTTTAGAATGACATGATGGATATGTGAAGAAGGTCTTCAAGGAAGCAATGCTCATCACCCACAGCCGACTGGCTTCAGTGGAGTAAGCAGCTTTAGATAATGTAAAGAATATTAAGTGGCTATGGTTATTTAAGTGGTGAAGTGAAAATGTGAAAATAAAACTATATTCAAATGAATTACCTTTACCTGATTAAATAAATTAGTCTACACGGAATAAATGAATCAGCCCAGAATGGGACTGATAATTAGCTGTGCTGACTTCACAGCCGGTAGACAGAACGGCAGCCTTATCGGTTAGCCGCTGGGCACGCCGTGCACTTACTGGACTACAAAGATACTGTGGCAATCGCTAATCCCAGGCTGGATCAAACAATGCAGCTTCTCACATCTGTGCTAAGAGTCTGTTGTGAGGTGTCAAACTCCATGTTTCCATGAGAGTCGTGGCTGCAGCTTGCATGTGCACTGTTTACACATAAAGAACATATTTGGAATGAGCCTTTGCAGCTTGGCGACGTGGAAAAAAAATTTGTATTCACATGCATAATGCTCATGAGCATACAATCTCTGTTTTTTTTTTCTTTTTTTACGCATAAGCTTTGTGCTCAGTGGCTGATGCCTAAAAGGGATGCTAGTAACTTTATGTCCAAATTCCTGGAAGTGTTTACCCTAACACGAAGGAGAATAATTCAGAATTTTGAGAATTGCTAAAACGCTAAAGCACATGATTAGCCTTTAATTGCTTGTGGTGTAGCTACATGTATGTTTACTCTGCACCCTGTGTGGACTATGAAAAATATCCACATTGTTTGCTCTCTTAATGGACTATGCTCTTTGGCTGTGAGTGTAGGACAGTACTGGAAAGGGGCTTGGAAACCTCTGAGATACCATTACCATTAGCCCTAATGTCCTTTTAAAATGGAAAGAGCATCAGAGCCACACACAGAGACTGCTGTTTATGCTGTTTGAGAAATGCGAACTCTTTGTCATGATATCATGCAAAGGTCGCTCGGCCTGTCCCCTTCCTGCAGTCACAGATATTAGAAATTAGCCTCTTAGACTACTGACGTACTGCAGAAGCTGATGGGCTGATCTTGAGCATTTTACACTCCATTTCCAATTATTGTTGGGTTTATTTAGCTATTTTTAGCTGGAGTGTTTGTTTGATGGATTCAGGTATACTGTAATGTCCGTAACCTAAGAGAAACAGATGGGAAGTTTGACCTCTCTCGGTACTTTTACCATTTTCTAGTGGGTCACATTTTTTTTTGGAGATGTGTGCATACTTGGGGCATCAATTTTTTTTTGTGGGTTCAAAGGTCAAAGTGTTTAACCAGACTTTCCAAAAAAGCAAAGTCACTGTCAAACGTCACGGCTCCGCTAGCGCTGATAATTGCTCACACCTTCAACTGGAGGTGGCTGACTTCTCTGACAAATTAATGAGCGTATAAAAGGAAATGGGAAAGTTGGCAGTGCTATGAATAGGTGAGGACTAGGTCCAGCTCAGGAGGCTTGATTAGGAAAAATTAACTTTGAGGTAATTTTTTCCACAGTGTCCAATCAAAATAATCATCAACAAATGTGTTGAGGTGTTTGATTCTGGCATGTTGGGGGCGCTCAGCATGATACACTAGCAATGGCAATTAAACCACTGTAGTCATAACATCAACATAATTTCTGAATGCATGCTGAGCCTGAATGCTTGTCACAGTGATGAGAATGACTTATCCACAAACTTACTGTAAACTATAAAGCACCCACTGGTATCATTTAGCTGATTGCTGTTGTGCTTTTGACAAATCATCTCATTATGTGGCACAGAACAGTTGCTGGCAAATGAGACTGGCTTGAAATATAACCCCAACAATGTAGTGCACATTTTTACCTAAAACTCAGAGTCACACACTGCTGATTTGGCATTACTACAGTGCAACAGCCAGATCATTACAGTTTAATGGTAATACTGTTAGTCAAAATAGCAGCAAATCATCAACACAGACCTTTGGAAGGCGTGTGTGAGCGGATCGCAAAAATAGTGATAGGACTGGATTCAGATGTCCCCTGGATTCAGATGTGTCACAGTCACCAACAGTTTTTGAAAAAGAAGAAAAACAGGGCAAAGTAATATGCACAATGTAATATTGATGCAATCTAAGGTAAAAAAAAACAAAAAACAAAAAACAGTGTTCTCTTAATATTTTCTGGCAAACTGTAAAAGATGCCATTTCCTTCAGAGTAAAAGTGAGTTTGTTAATTAATCAAATCACATTTAATGTTTTTTTTTCTTCATCAGCCTTCTCTCAAAGTGATTCATCCCCAACACTAATTTGCATGTCCTTTATTCCCTCCTAGGTGGTGCCTTCATTAGGAAGCACAGAATGCTCACCTCAAAATAAGTAATACACAGAGGGAAATAATTATTGTGATTATGCATAATCTTTGCACGCACAGTTGTTTTTCTTTTCCAATTAAACTAAATTTATATTCAGAACACACTCTGAATATCATAGCAGGTGGCAGCTCTTACCTCACCTCCACTGCTGTTTGTGAGGAAAGCTGTGTGAGAACCGCACTGCTACAGGCTGCATCGGTGTATTGTTTTTCCAGTCTCTGAGAAAGCAATACATCTTTGATAATATAGGGCATTTCCCCGCCGATTGAAACTGTGGCTTTGTATAAACCCAGTGTGTTTATGTTATTTCTGGATTTACAGAAAAGTCCAGCAAGAGAGAAGAAATCATAGATTCTTTTTCATTTCTGGGCAGAAAAACAATCACAGTCTGTATTTCCAGCTGGTGAATAAAACATGCTGTGGTTGGCGAAAAAAGAACCATGATGTTTATGTACTGCTTTACAGAAGATGTAAGGAAAAACAGTCCATCCACCCAGCCAGCCAGCTAGCCAGCCAGCCAGCCAGCCAGGGCTGGACCCTCTCTCAGCTGTCACAGGGCAAGAGGAGAGTCATTACCTGGACTAACAGAAAGCTAGACAACCACACACTCATTGAAAAAAAGCCATAAATCAATTTAAATAGATTAATGTCACTTAAAGGTAATGAATTACTAATATATTTATACACTCTTTATTGTTAAGCGAAAGTTTTAGCCTTGTGGTATGCTTGTTAATGGACTGTTAATCATGATGCATTGTATTTTGTGAATAAACTCACCTGCAGTGAAAAACACAAAGAGCTCTCAGATGTCAGCCATCGGTGTGGATTCAATCTACACTGATGCCTGACACTAAAACCAAATTATGTGATGTTTAAAGAATCATTTTAAGTAAAGACATTCAGTTCAAATGTATGTCTCAGATTCAAATATGATATATTAACAATGATTTGCTGTATACAATGACAATATTAATCTCAACCTCTTATGTAATTTTGTTTTTGAATAAGGGGGTGAACAAGAATGTCCCACAGCCCTCTATAATGGTTCTTCAGCACTGACTCAAAGGCATCTTTTTAGTATAAAGTCTGACAGTTCAAAATAAAAAACATTTTCAGAGGAATTTGTTTATTTATTAAATGTTTACTTTTTGTTAAGCCACTTAAAACTGACATATGAAAGGCACCAAACACCAAAAAGAGATGTACCAGTGTTGTCTTTACACAGACAACATAGCAAAAACTGATTTTAAATTGTATCTTTTGAGGGGTTAAAGTGGGATTTGGCAGGTGGGGGAAAACTAGTAGTGTAGTAGTAGGAGTAGCAGCGCAGAGAAGAATTAACTAGAAATTAAGGTTAAGTTTGGCTGCTCCCTTATTCACAAGAGGTTGCCACAACAGGTAGTGTTGCATATTTGATTTGGCAGGTTTTTTTTTTTTTCACCCGATGCACTTTCTGACAAACCAAAGGGATTTGTGTCTTCAAATCATATAATAATGTAGAGATGTTTTTTTTTTTTAGTCTACAGCTATCTTTAAAACACGGTGGAGGCTCTGCCATGGTTTGGAGCTGCATTTGAGCTAGTGGTGTTGGGGATCTACTCAAAATAGAACACAGAAAAGGGCAGACATATTTTGAGTTACCGTCTGGAAAGAATCTGAATCACTGTAATGTCAGCTTGACAGTGATTCCAAACATACTGCCAATGCAGTAAAAACATACCTGGATGGAAAAACACACAATGGAACACTGTCACTCATGAATTGTCTCCCCCAGAGCCCAGACTTTAATATTATTGAAGCAGTGTGGAATCATCTTAACAGAGAATGCAACAAAAGGCAGCCGACATCCAAAGAAGAGAAATGTCCTTCACGAAGCCTGGAGGTACTATTCCTTAAGGAAATGAGAAGAAAGCTGCCTATGAGAGTTCAGGTTGTGTTGAAACATAAAGGCGATCATACCAAATACTGACTTTCAAGCTCATTAGAATTATACAAACTCTGTTTTTGCCTTATATACTGGAAAATGGGCGCTCATAAATGCATCATTTTCACTGCAACCAAAAAGCATGCAGTGAGTTTTTAGTCCAGTCAGTTTATGTCATATTATTCTGCATATTAAATGCAAGTAGAATGTGGCTCACCTACACTTATATTGACAGATGTATTACAGTACTTCATGGTTTATATTATTAGCTCAAGGCTAAACAGAAGCACAGGCAGGAATATCAATAGCACCATATTAGCTAGCACCCCACAGAGGGAAAAATCAAAACATCACAGCAGTGTAGCATTGGACTTTTCATATGAAAGCTGTGGGCTGTGGTAACTTGAATTACCTGTTTCCCAAAGGATGGAACAGTCTTTCCTCAGACCTGCTGGGGGGGATGTAAACAGCACTTAAAATGAAACATGACAAGTTCAGTAGCTTTGATGGGGAGAGGAAATGTTAAATGATGCACTTTTTTGCAAGAGAGAGAGAGAGAATGATGACTTCATTTTAATCTTCCTCTGTGCTGAGTTGGGTGGTCCATGACAAATCAAGCTGGTGTTTGCACCTGAACTGGCCATGTGCTGTCTGCCACGCCTCACAGAACATTAAGCCCAACATAACATCATGCGGTCCCTCTCCTTCCAGATCCCTGTTAACCTCTTCTCCAGCTGCCCTGATGAGTAATAATAGAGCTGCACAACACAGTTTTACATCCAAGTCTTCTTGTAGAGTCTGATACTTTGTTTCCAAAGTGACTTACTCCAAATTTTAGAGCCAGGAGACATACCAGATATTGCATTTTATATACTTATGCACTGTTTACACTTTGGTTTTCATGATGGATATGACTGAACCGCAGCTGAAGCCAAACTGAATGATCTAAAGCAAGAGACTGAAGTAATCAACACTTGCGACCTCTGCGAAAGTATAAGACCAGTGTTGTCTGCATTTTGATATCCATCTACCTGTAAAGGCCGTCATCTTATCTCACAGAAGCAGAGCGACATGCAGTAGCCGCTTATATTATAGAGTGGAGCAGAGAGACATACAGAATGAGACACACAGAGAGCGCGAATGAAACGATCAAAAGTGAAGCTGCTGACACTATCTGCAGTCATTGTGGGTATAGTAACCACAACCCCCAACTCGCTCAGAGACATCCCATCCCACAACACTAGTTGGCACTGCCAAAGCATTAGAGGATTGCCTCTGAAATGACAGCTTAACTACAGGGAGAGATAAGACAAGCTTTTGTCATTCTATCTTTGCCTCTCTCTGTGTGGCTCCCAACAGAGAGAGCTGCAATATATTAATGTTTTCCTTTGCAGGTTTCCCAAGAAGGGAGACACTCTTGCTCTCTAACTGAATGGTTAATTTTCAGAGTGTGGGCTCAACATTTAAATGAGTCCTGAGGAATGCCTTTCTCTACAGTCATAAAATACTTATAATTTCTCCACATAAACTATGTTAAAAAACTGGAAATTGATGTAAATACCTTGGTTGGTTCAGTGTTTATTTGATTTTATCTTTGAAAACACGATATAAAGTTCAGTGTGAAATTATCCATAGTCTTTTGTCTCTTGTCTGGTTGAACAGTTGATAAAGGCTGCAAAGGCTTTGTTGTGGTTTTGCGATCAGTGTGTGTGTGTGTGTGTGCATAGTTTATTATCTGCTGTGTATCGGCTTCTAGCTACCTCTTGCTGAAACTCTAACAGGCAGCCTGAATCCACTACAGCCTTGGGCTAATATGAAAAATTAAAGATCCATGATTCTCAGCACCTCCTCCAACACTACTGCAGATACACATGAATGCTTTTTAACAACTCCATTTATGTAATGTCATCTCCACCAGTCTTTAGTAGAGGGTTATCCAGTCATACATGAACTTTCATTGTAACATATCCAAAAGTTTCCAGATGTTGAGATCAGCAATTAACCTATGATATTGCATATTTACGGAAACAAAACCTTTCATATGAAGCCAGTTTTATAATGTTTAAGTGATTTTTCGCAACCCCTACTGAACAACAGCAATATTTCAACTTTAAAATCATTTTGTCACAATATGTTTCAAAGAACAGCTGCTTTCAAATTTCTGTTCACTCAGATTAAAACATTTCAGTGAGATCTGGTGAATTTGATCAATTAAATATAACAACCTTGTGATTCATGAATTACGAAACAAATATGAGTGCAAAGGATGCCTTTCCAAATATGGACTAAACCCCATGTTTCTTCAAAAGCTTTAAGAATTTACTTCACATTTCCTCGGGATTTCTTGCGCTTACGTGGAATATCTAAAAATCAGATATTATTTATCCACCCACAAGCTGAGAACAGACCTTTTATGTACAAACTGTTATAAAACTCAAGGGCAATTCAAAAGAATCATTTGGGAGGTGCAGGGCTGCATGGTGAGCACTGCCGGCAATCACAGATAAAGAGCATAATGTTAAAGGTGCTGTATTTAATCCACAAAATTTAGGAAAGTATCAAAATAATCTTTTTTTTATTTTAACATTAAGAAATCAATGTGTAGTTTATTGTGTAATCACTTATCATACTTTATAGTGATTATAAATGGGCCACAATACAGCCCAACTTGCATTTAATTTTTTTTTCAAAAGAAAATTTGTCTATTTCTTTCTGTAACAAGCACAAGGTGCAATGTCAGCATCACTTCATACAGTGACAGAGTTTTAATGTCCATTTCTCCTATAAAATTATTAGTGAATTGCCCATAAATCCCAGCTACCTTGCTCTCTAAAGCAGAAGATGCTACAGCACGTGCCAGACATATAGGCAGACATGAGGGACATGATACAGTCCATGTGAGTCGGCAGTCAAAAAAGACATGTGGATCAGTCATGTGGCCCCAGCAGGGAGGAATTTTAGTGATGGAGAAGAGAACGACTTGCCCAAGCTAAATAAATAATCACTGGGCTGCAGAATGGCAGGAGTGTGGGAGGATGTCTGCATGGTGCATGGAAACAGTGATTAGTAAAGCAGATCCACTTATAGAAAATCCACCTTCATTATTTTCTAGACATCTAACTGATCCCTGTGCTATTGTTCTCCCTCGTCACACCTTTCAGATTTATTTAAAATAAACATTATACAAGACAGTATGCCATTACACCAGTACATTCGTATCTTTCAAACAGGTGCATACAGAGAGGAACATTTTGAATACAAAACATGATTATACATATTTTTATGGCTGTTCTAATTATGTTCCACAAATATTTGGTTTTATGATGCTGTCACTTGACATTTACTGACATTTACTGGGGGAGGAAATGACATGAGCAAGATTATTTTTGTAAATATGGTATTTTGCTCAAGATCTTTTTTAGTTAGATTTACCGGATACTCAAAAACGCAAACATCCTACTGCTCTCAGTCCACTGATCATGTTCAAAAATACATACAAAGTTGAGTTAATTGGAAAATCTACTGAATCTTTAATGGGCTCGTGAATGAAGGGGGCTCTGGAGGCATCTTTATTCAGCAGCTGCAATGAACACTTCCCACTGTCGAGTCCTTGTGGCTGAACTGAAAAGGCTATAGTGGTAACAACTGATAACTGCACAGCAATAAGCACTCGTGATGCTCTTCACCGAATCTTGTCGGTGTAAGGGAAATTAGTAGCATCACAGCAGCCAACCATTTCTCCCTCTTGCTTAACTTTCTCACTCATGCAGATCACCTTTATATCACAGCAGCCCTGTATCCCACCTTCTAGTTTACAGGAGCAAGGAAGCAGGAGGACAGGAAGTCCTTTAATGAGCTACCTTTGTACCAGCACTCCTTTTGCTGCTACATGCTGCTCACCTCCAAATGACCAATTATAGTCCAGTGGAACTGTTCTTTCATTCCACTGCACAGAAAGAGTCAGGCTGGTCATAACAGATATATAGGGTAAGGCAAGAGAACTTCAGGCTTAGAAGTATATTGAAGAATCATGTTATACAAATCTTTCTGTAGGACGTCTATAAAAAGGTATATTTAAAGGTCATCATATGCCACAGGAGTCTTCGACAGTTTTTCCACTTGGATGGCCAGCACTAGATAGCCTACCCATCAACAGAATTCCCATCAACTCTGAAGCCGATAGGAGGAATTCTCCAAGGTGCTGAAAAGTGCCTTCGAGCGCATCCGGGGGATGAAAAGACGGGACACACCCGCCGAGGCCATTGGTACAACGTCACGCGCAGAAACTACCCGAGCTAGGAAGGTAGATGAATAACAGATGAGAGGAGGAAGAGGAGGAGGAGAGCTAGAAAGCTGAGGATGCAGGTTTGGTCCACAACACACAACCGCCCCAACTCGAAGCACACGGCAAGAGCGGCTACACGTCGGTGAAATACAACTTCCAGTGCTACCATCAGCTGACGACGAGGAGATGCGTTTGCAAAAGCGTTGATTCGACACCTTTGCATCCTGTTGTTCTTCCTCCTGTTCCTCCTCTTCCCTTCTCTGACGAGGAGCATCCCATACACTGATTTTACTCTGACGGGCACGCAGACATACTGACACAAGCCAGACACGATGCTTGGATCGCCCCGATATGGGACAGCCGTGGGATTTATAGTGCTGTTGAACGCGCTGCTGCTTGCGACGCAGGCTGCAGAAGGAGTCTTAACGGACCATTTTCTGGTTCAGTTGCATGAGGACGCACAGGATGAAGCGCACCAAGTTGCAACACAACATGGGTTCCAGAGTGCCCGAAAGGTAGGGATGCTCTGATAAAATCATCACGGAATCCTGACAGTACATGCTTTTTTTTTCTTTTTTCTATAGTAAACCGACCATGAATAAATGAATAAATATTCTAAATGAAAATGTCAACCTGAAATATTTCTGTTTGGTAACGTTTCCGGGCGTTCTCGCTCTCAGAGCAATCAGACATACTGCATGTAGTAAAACTATCCAATTGAGAAGGCACTGAGAAGCTTCTTCTGGTTTTCTTGTGGTTTGACTTCATTGCACTTTTTCTTAACTTGATGACGTCATTCTCACTGAAATGCAGGCCTTGTTTATTAGGTTTGCCACCCGCCTGTGGGCCAAATTATATTTTAAAACGCATCCAATTTCAGCGTCCTACAATGGAAGATGCACTTGGAGCCGTCTGTGAAAGATGCTCTTGATGGACAGATAAAACATTACATGAGCAGGGGTTCACCTCACATGAAGTTGAGGTTTGATCTAATCCTTTCAATTTTGGAGCATTTCTCCTTTTTCTGTTTAGTCTCTAAATGAAATCAAAAGACAGTAAGTTCACTTGGATATGCTGGATGCCCTTTTTAAAAACAAAATTGCAAGCAAACAACATTTTTATAAACAAATTTTCCAATAAAATTAAGAACATGCCTTTTATCTCTCTCTTGCAGAGCACATCGTGCATACACATACATGGCCCTCCTTGCAGATATGGGATTTAACTCACCTGAGACAAATCAGATAGCTCGACAAATTTAGGATGCCTTTCAACATGTCAGAAGACTTAACAAGGCGTTTATGGCAGACTGATAGAAATAATTCCCTAGCAGTGTGTGTTCCTTGTCACATGTCAAAATAAATGTGTGGGTGAAATTGGCTGGAGCCTTAGTCAGTGAGGCGTAGCAGTGAACAGAGAGGTGT
The DNA here is from genome assembly GCA_034780415.1 of Cichlasoma orientale. Taxonomy (NCBI): domain Eukaryota; kingdom Metazoa; phylum Chordata; class Actinopteri; order Cichliformes; family Cichlidae; genus Cichlasoma; species Cichlasoma orientale. Next base: position 27,200 of record JAVDPK010002118.1, read on the forward strand.
CTGCACAGCTCTGAATGAGGATGTTTTCCCCCTTTTTTCTCCTTTCACCTCCACAGAAATAATAATAAAGAAAAGTGGCTGATTTGTATCTCATCATAATTTGATAATAATACTTGTGGTGGTTGTGCAGTATTCCTGTTTCTGCTATGGCTTGTTCGCTTTCTTGTAGGCAATAGATCATCCCCGCCGTCTACTGCCTCCCAGGTTATGTAATCTGCAGCTATATTTGTCTTAATGGGATATGCGCCATTAAACAATGTCTGTGTTGTTTGAATTCTCTTCTTTTGTTGCTTAATTAACTAGACTGGGACACAGACAGGGGACACGCATATAAATGTGAGCCTAAAGAGGAGCAAAAACGACAGATCTGTGATCAGCCAGTGTAAATCAATGATAATACTAGTACTGCTACTACTACTACTGATAATAATAATAATAACAATAACAACAGCAATAACAATACATTTATTAGTAATATAAGAACATTTCAATATTTCTGGCCAGAATGTTCAAATTAAAGAGCAGTGGGAGATAAGAATAATCTTCATCCTTTGATAAGTGTTACATTTTCACATTAGATCTGACAGGCGCATCTGTTACCATTTATTTTGAGGCTTGACCTGCACCCTGACTGTTACTAAAGCGTAAGGCGGTCTTTAATCTGTGCATAGTGCTGGAGGGAAAGCTCTGGATGATGCATCTCATTTTCCTTCCCATGTGATTTATTATGGCTGATTCCAACACTGTTCTCCAGACTCTTAAAATAGACCCTCTGTGAAAGCTAGGGAATCAGCGCCCTTGTTCCCATCTGTATGATAACCTGCTCTCCTCCTTCCTTTATCATTTATTGTATTTTGATTTGCTATTCACACTTTATGATTGCTGCCATAACCTTCGCTCCTATCTGTACTTCTGCCCCTGATCCATTTTCCTGTCTTGTTTTTTCTTTTCTTTTCTTTCCAGCTTCCCTTCGGAGAAGGGCTCTTTCACTTCTATCCTCAGGATACTTCAAAGAGGAGGAGCAAACGCAGTGCCCGCAGGAGACAACGGCTCCAAAAAGACGAAAGGGTAAGAATACATATAACAGCTCGAGAAAACAATATACTATGTATACATGTACTACTATGTATACCAGTATGGCTTCTCTTTTCACTTCACATGACAATCTTTCTGTCATGGTTACTGACTTGGCTGGACCCAAGGAGCAGACTTACATTTGTAATGAAAAAGTGTTTATTTACAAAGAATGAGTAATATGGTGGCACTGAACCGTGGCTGGGATGAAAGCATGGCTGACAATCAGGGAGAGTCTGTAAGGAAGGCGAGGGAGAGTTAGTGTGGGCAAATCTGGGCCGGCAAAGCATACACTGGAAAGAGTGAATGGAGGTGTTACTTGAGGTCCGGGGAGCTAGTGGCTGGAGGAGGTTAGCTTTAGAGCTGGCCAGGGGTCCAAGGCTGGCATGCAGGAGTGATGGAGAGTGGGCAGGCAGAAGAAGAGCTGCTGGAAACAGATAATGAGGCTGAATGATGGGGAACCTCGGCTGTGAGCTGGGTAATCCAAAAGGTGAGGCCGGAGAGTTTCACAGGTGAGTAACAGAGATTTGCAGGTGTGGAATGGCATCCTTTGTCACAACACTGAGAGGAAAACGAGAGGATTACTTTACAGGTAAGTGCAAGAAGCAAGGAACAACGAGGAGAGATGATTTCCCGCCGAACGAGATGGGACAACCTGGTGGAGACCCAACAGCCTCAGCTGAGCCTAAATACACAGCTTTCAGAAGAGAAGATGGCACCCAGGTGTGCAAGGAAGGCACAGCTCCGCCCTAGAGGCAGAGAGGAAGCTCAGCATGCCCGCTCATCCACCTGAAAGAGAGAGAGAACCAAACACAACCACCACAGCCAGCCCGTACCCTGAGACTTTCCTCTACATGTATCCAGGAGAATAAAGTCATAAATAAAGGCTTCAGCTTAGACAGCTCTAGTCATGAAAAGTCAAGATGTATTCTACAGCTTCAAAAATAGAATAGAATAGAATAAATAAATAAAATAATAATAATAAAAAAATCCTAAATACACACAGGAAAATAGATACAAGACATAAGCTCTCATAAAAAACCTCTTGATAAATAGAGGGTAAAACAAATTCTAATATATAAAATAAACTAGTACATAAAATCCCTCGTTTATTCAGACCTGAAATGTCAGATTAACTACTGAAGCTAATATAATGGCAAAATCATTTGTTTCCCCATCTAGTTTGGAGCTTTATTTTGTGTATAGTCATAGCAGCATTACCACCAATTCTCAACAAGAAATTACTGTCCTTACATAACTACAGGATAGTTATGCAGTAACACTATTATAAGCTGTGGCTCAGCTTAACATCAACTGGTCTTCCTGGCTTACTTCCTGTTCAGTTTAAAAAAAAATAAACTGGGTTTTTGCCACCAGGGCGACTTAGAATAAAAAGTAATGCCAGCAATTTAAAACCCATCACTAAATCACATGCTAAAACTTTTACTTTTTAGACACAATTTTAGATTCATATTTTCATAATGCTGCTGTGAATGTGATAAGTGGATAGATGAATGGATGGATGGATGGAGGCAGTAGTATAACCATTTATTTGTCAGCTTAAATGTTTGGATGGAGTAAGAAGTGGTACAGTGATTAATTTCCAAGTACAATTTTTTACCTTTTGACATGCAAAAGCTGTATATATTATTTTCATTATTATTATTATTATTTTTGATTAACTTTAAATAATTTCCTCTGTTAAGCAGACTTTTTCAGAGTGTAAGGCCCCACCTACATATAAAGTGATTTCTTTGTTGCCCTTTGCTTTGTACCTAACAGTTGGCTGCTCACTTTAACAGGCCGTCATAGTCCTTTGCTTCCATTGCTTTAATCACTCGCCTCAAAGTTAAGATTAGTTTAAATCCGTACCTACCCTATTTGGGTTGCTGATGGTTATTTCCCATGTCACTGCTACAGGTCACCCATTTTCACTGGTATTCCATAATCACCAGTAATGACTAGTTGCCATTTAGGTCACTGTCACACAAGCATATTAATTTTTTGTCTGACCAACAGTCCAGTACCTTGAAATCCCAAAGATATCCAGTCTACAGTAATGCAAGGCAAAGAAAAGCATTTAAATCAATTGAAACAGTAAATTTGTAGCTTCTTTTTTTGGCTTGCAAAATAACTTAATTAATTATAAAATAATGAAAATTATGGTAATCTCATGACACTGGACTCACAAATTGTTTCAGCTGTTTTTGCTTATATAAAGCACATGTATATAATAAATACAACAGTGCTGCTCTGTGCTGAGCGCCGTGTTTAGCTCTGTCCACCGCTGGACGTATTGAAAGTGGGGGGTCCTGCTGCAGACAATCAACTAACCTCTCTAATTGCGGTGTGAGAGGTGCTAATGAAAATAAATGCGAGCCACTCTGACGAGCTAATTCTGCAAATGGAAGTGAGACAGCACGAACATGGGCAGGTCCACATTCCAGATGCCAGGTTTTAATCACCTGCTTGACATGCTCACTTATGACACCGAGGCTTCTGATTTCTTTGGATTTCTGGAACGTATGAGGTCAGCAAATCTGATCTTATGTCTTTCTGTCATCTTCATCAGAAGGTAATGGTTGAAAAGAATTGCCACAGTACCAGTGCCAGTAGTAGTTGTATTCTGTTAAACCTCTTTTAACCTTTATCTGAATCATTAAACACTCATTTAATATACTGTCTAATTGAGTAGTAGTATTGAATGACTTGGATGGTGCCCCAAGAACCCTATTCTTTATCAGAGTCTATTAGTGAAGCATGTTGACCCACTTCTGACTCTCCCAATATCATTTACTTTTATCTCTCCTTTGCTTTTCTCTCTGTGCTTACTTGTCTACACAGCCCTGCTTTTACCTAGTTTATCCACTGATCCACTCATCCATAGTTCCTGAAATACATTTTTTTTATGAGACATATACATTAAAAAGCAATTTAAGGTATATTAAGAAGAGGGAACAAAGGTGGAAAGTAGTACATGAAAAAAATGTTGTGAATGAGCAGCATCCCCTGACCCTGAACGATACATGCATGGAAAAGCCAGGAGGGAAATGAGGGCAGTGAGAAAGGAGCGAGCCCGCACTGCTCTTTGATTTGGAGTGAACTGAAGTATTGTGAGCAGGCAGTGGCAAAGGCGGCGAGTGATGGCAGTGCATGGCACTGTTTGATGTTGTGAGTGGGCAGTATGACATGCTGTCTCAGGGGAAATACCATCTCCTGCCAAGTAATGGAATAAATTGCTGATGTATGGGAAGAAGGATTATGTAGAAATTGCTGCTAGCTGCCATGAATGTGAATGCAATTTTGTGATTGTAAAAGTAATATAAGGCTAAAACAGTGTTGAATTAGTACTGTTTTCTCCATTTTAAAATACTCCAAGAGAGAAGATAGACAGTATACTGATAAAGTGATCTTACTTAAAAGGACTATTTTTGTGTGCCTGATGATCGCTTAGAGTATACCATAAAGAGAGATCTTGATGAATAGGCTTTGACCATTTTAGAAGGACACATTTAAGTGCTGCGCCGCTCCGCTCGTCTTTGGGGGTAAACACACCAGACAATGCCTGTTTCTTTGTGACACACCGGAGAGAATTTGCTCAGGGTAAGCATAAGAGGAACATTTAGCCAGGGACCTATTTTCAAAATGAAGCTTTGAAATTGTGCAAAAACACATTTAGTTTATCACACACAATCGCCGAGAGAAAGAGAGAGAGTCAGAAATTGACCCAAAACCTTCAAATGAAATCATTGTCAGTGTGACCTTCATGACAAGCAGTGTGCTGACAATAAATTTCAAATTGAGAGCTTCACTTCAGTTTTGGTTTAGCCAATGCCACACTCTAAAAGATTAAGAGGCTTGTTGTTCCCTTACCTCTACTTCCACTTTCCCAAGTGCGTGACTATGGGTATTTGAAAAAAAAAGAAGCTAAATTCTCAAAGGAGATGCGGTGCAATTCCCAATTAGAATGACTGAATTGATAGGTTATTATTACTGCTGTCCTCACAATTGCCGGCAGAGATGAAGGCAGCAGAATAATAGCAGTATTTTGTTATCTCTGTGGTTTGATTTCTAAGTGTAGCAGAAATTAAATACATCACTATCAAAGACAGCAGTCATTTTGATGCCAAGCACCAGCTAATCAAGCAACTACAGTCCATCCCAATCATTTATTTGTTCTGTCCTATATTATCTTTTTGTGCTCGATAATTGTTATTGTGGCAGCATTCAGCAAGCATTTGTAATCCTAATCAGAGCTGTTCATCTGCTGAGGTTTCTTTGATGATTCAGAGAAACACAAGCGTGTTTGTGAGTGTAATTGCTGTGGCTTTTGAGCATACTGACAAGGTGAGTTTGGGAGCCTTGGCTCCAGCTGCAGCCCCTCTCATTAGAAGAAAAAGAATAGCCCCCCTTTCATTTAGGTGATGTTCTGCCTTCATGGTACAGTAGAGCACAGCTGGGTTTTGTGATTTCCTGTGCACAGAGCGACCCCAGGCAACATCTCAAACGTCATATCGAACGGAATCCTATTTCTAGAGTTGCTTCTGTGCTCCAGCATAAACACACCTGGGTTTCATTCAGCTCTTTGTGTGATTCTTTTACAAAATGTGTGTGAGATCATTGTTGACTTTGAACTGACATTGACCTGCCATTTTTTTTCCTACTTTCCTCCGCAGGTGAAGAATGTCATTGAACAGGAGGGTTTTAGTCGTCAGAAGCGAGGCTACAGAAATATCAACGATATTGAAGTTAACATGAGTGACCCTCTATTCACCAAACAGTGGTATCTGGTGAGTAATAAGCCAGCTAGCTGTCTGCGTGAAGCCTGACCTTTAGCACCATCCCACATTTTTCCACCTTAATTACTCAGAGGGCAGGCCTGTTCCCCACTACCTTCTGTATCAGCATTGTTATTCATTGTTAAATTGGCCTTGCCAATATCATGCAATCTCATCTCTGCATTCATGTTGCCTAGTTTCCTCCTCCCTCGTTTACACTAACTGGCGAGCATGAATTTTATGCTGCAGCAAGCTTGCTTTCATTCATCTGGCATGTCAGATGAATGTGGTGTATCTCTGACATTTACTTCCCCTTCCTTTCACCATCACCCACAAGCGGTCCTTATCCATAATATCCTGTTCCTGCACATACACACATTCTCCATGTTGACTAATTTCCTAATGGTGGCTCACCTGGGTGCCATGAGTCATGGATGTTCTCCATATTGTCTGAGTGATTAGATAAACACAGGCCAGGCAGACGGGACCCCTGGGCTGGATCTTAATGTGGCTGAAGCTTGGCAACTGGGCTACACAGGCAAAGGAGTTACCATTGCAATCATGGATGATGGTGAGTGTAAAATCATTGATTTATACCCTGGGGACTGTCTGAAAGCGCTTAATCACACCTGCATATATCCGTCAAACTGATTTATTTGTATATGATGAATTTCTTATAAAGAATGTAGATTGTTCAGATTAATCTGTCATCCTGTTTGAGGTGATTCACAGCATGAAATTATGATTTACTGACCAGGTTTTCCAAAAGCTACATGTCATTGTGCAAAATAATTAAATGTATAAATAAGATGAACAGAAACCTCTTGCTCTTTTAGTATGCATGTTGAGTCACAACGAAGCATTTAATTTATTTTGTATATATCAAAGATTAAGAAAAATCCCCATCACAATAGTGGAGCCTGTCAAGGTACGGCGCTGTGGCAGGCAGGATGTGGACCCAAATGCAAGAGTCGGGAGACAGACAGAAACTTAAAGGGCAGCTTTATTGCTGGCTCGCAGAATACAAAAAACAAACAAACAAAAAAACAGGAAAAATGTAACAGGGGCAAATAATCCAAAGAACAGGGAAAACATGAAATGAGGGAACACACTACCTAGAGTACCTAGAGGGGACAACTTGACAAAGGGCAAGGGGAAATGCAGACACACACCAGGTAATTAGAGAGGTGGGAAACACCGAGGAAGACAGCTGCCACTAAATGGGAAAACTAGACAGGGGAAGCAAAACCAAATACAATGCACACAAGACAGGAGACTACCAAAAATAAAACAGGAAGAACTAAACAAGGGAACATTACTAAAGTAGATTGACAATACACGGGGAACACCGGGGAGGCAGCGTAAACTGTATGACGGAATACCATAAACACAATAGTAACTGAAAATAACAAGAACTGAAGACTCGAAAAACCATGGACTATAGAAAAGGCCAGACTTACACACATAGGCTGAACCTGCACACACAGTTTTCCAGTTTATACTACTGCGTTTTATTTTTTAAAATAATAAATCATCAGATTTGAGAAACTGGACCCAGAGATTGTGAATGATTGATTTGAGCGATTATAAACATGTAATTTTCTGTGACTCAGTTCATTAAATTGCAAAATTGAAGTCGATTGTTAATTTGTTATAAGTTTTGTTGGAATAATATCATTCATCAGTGTCACAAGTATTCAGAATATAACAAAAGAAAAATGAAACTTTGATATAATAATAGACATTCTGCTACTCTCTGCTATTCACATTCTTTTAATTACATCACTCAATAATTTCAAACTCCTATTTCAGGTATTGACTATCTACATCCAGACCTGGCATCAAATTATGTGAGTACACAAGTTTTATTTAATGTTAATTAATTAATTTATTTTTGCTTTAATTTATTTGAAGTGCCATTAATAAATGAAGCAGGGGTTTAGGTAGAGGATTTCGTGGGCTTCTTGTGGTTTGTCATTGGCTGTGACAGGTGCTTTCCAAGTTGCCTTCATGGCTGCTGAGTCTCCTTGTGTTCCCGGAGGACGCAGTGGCAGGCAGACGGCCAGCCAAGCTGTTTAATGTTAATGCACACTGCACTGTAGAAGGCACAATGGCAGGCCGATCTGTCACAAGCAGAGATAATGCCAGGGTAGTTGGTGCTGCATAATGTGATGCTCCAGCTCCAGAATACTGATAAAACCTTAAAGGACAAGAGAAATTGCTAAATGGAACACGGGAATGAAGGTTCAGTGTGATTACACTGTAACGTTTGCAGTTTCATCAGTGTGACCACATTGTAATCCAGGGATATATGAAAGTGAACCTTCTTCCAGAGAAACTGTAATGGTTTGTTGGGTTCAAAATCCTCCGTCTTGACAATTTCTTTTATGTTATTTTTGGGTTGTTTATCTAAAAATGCCAAGAATTTTGGTTCTTTTCTCAGCTATTTGTTTATGTTTTGTTTCAAGGTGCTCATTCTAATGCAGTGGGCTCTCTGTTTGTACTTGTCTGCGTTATCTATTACGCAATAAATGTGGCTTGCATTAGTCTGTGTTTTCCCCCCTACATGCATGTAACCGGAAACTTACAACCATTTTTGCCAGCCTTTGCATGTCTTGCCTGTGAACAGAGATGAGCCGTGGCCCAAAAATAACACAGCCTCAGCTGTGGTGGTGCAGGAGCATCCTCCGCTGGATTGATGGATCACGCTGTGCATAGATCCAAAGTGTGTATCTGTGTGACTTAGCGTGTTTGTGAAAGAGCGCGGCACTGTGTCTGTATTGCCGTGATGTTATTGTGGTCATCCTTTTTTGTAGACTTACAGATACCTCGTTATGTACGCTTAGAAAATAATTAAAAATACATTTTGAGTGGATCTCAAGTCTTCAGTTTCTGCTTTGAGCAGCCAAATGTCAGCTTATGCAAGGGTGTGTTTTTCAATATTTCTCATTTGTTGTGATGATCACAGTGCTACAGCTTATAAGATTAGTTTTGATATGGCAAATTAAATGTGAGACTGTGTGTGTCCCAAGATAAAAAAAATATACATATATTAGTAAAATAACATGGCAGTTCTATTTCATGGCAAATTTATTTGGCTTTTTTTTTTTTTGCATAAATAAACACATCTCTACAGATTCTAGTGTTACACTAAGCAAAATCATAATTTATATATAATACTAACATTACTACCCTTAAAAATTAAAGCATTTAATATATAATGCGAGTGGTTAAAATCACAGGGGGGAAAGTGAGTCACTGAGGATGTTGAGTCTGACCTAATTCCTGCAGATGAGTATGGAGTTGCTTTTTTTGTTTGTTTATTTGTTTGCTTTTTTTTTTTTTAATCTCTCAGCATGCCAGCAACCTGCAGGGCCTTGTGAGCTCCAGTGGTGGAAGGGGGCCCTTGCAAGCGTGGAATGAAAAGTTTGTTTTTATTTGAATTTTTATTTCTCAGTAGTTAGTGTCATAATTGCCTGAATAAATCAATTGGCTGGCTTAAGCTTGATTCCCAGCGCAGCCTCTCTGATGCCACTCTCACCTATTACAAATTAAGGATTTAGTCCACACCACACTAGAGCTGCCCTTTACACCACAGCTAATATTTTATTTATTGTTTATTAACAGCCAGAGAGAGTGAAGCAGTAGCAGGTCCCTGCTGCAAGATGTGACACAAGGTGAAGTCCCATAGTGGGAACTAAGAGTAATTTCAACTGAAAGCTTAGCTCTAAGCTATACTGTAGTTTGGACCTGCAGTTCTGAACTGCAAGGTATTTTGAGGAAGCCAGCACATTTCAGGCTGATGAAACAGTATGTTAAAATAACACAGTGACAGTTTTTATTAATTTAAAAGAAAAAATATATAAAATTGTAGGCTGTCACTTATATGGCGATGGACACATTTATTTAGCATAGTTCTAATGAAACACCATGAGGCAGCATTATAGTCCAGCAGATAAAAAGCAATCTTTCAAAAGTGCACAAACATAAGAATTTGTATATTTGTCCTTCTGCAGCCATTATTTTGAAAAATCCCATTAGCCATGTGAATTTTCAAATTTTCATAATGTTCCAGCTGGGCCATCATTTCCATCTTAGGAAACGCTGTTTTACTGCAGACTTTCAACCAGTGGATACATTTCATTGGTTTAACTTTTGATTTAAATGTTTTTGACTAAAAGTAAATTAAATTTATAACATAAAAACCAAATAATTGCAATGACACATGTTGCTCCGATGATCTGTTGACAACTGCAGCTGCACAGTGCTGTGAGGTTACCGGGTTACCGTTTATCTTTTTAACACTATGACGAATATAATTAGGTTCAGACATTTAACATTTATCTGGTGCCAGTTTTATTCCAGTGTGATTCAGTAAAATGCATCTATTCAATGCATGAAGACTGCTTTACCCTCGGCCTATCTGTCCCACGGTGACCATCATCACTGTGCTGCCAAGCTGTTTGTTATATAGACTAATTGATGTAACTAATCTAACTACACTATGGTAGTCCATGTTAAATGGACAGAAGTTTATACTATGATTTTTTAAATTTCATCTAGAACTCAAACCACTGTATACACTTCAAGCTGGTTCCACAGACAGATTTTCAACACTCACGCACACATGCAAAACTACATGGATGCCTCAGGGGTCCAGTATTGTTCCCAGGTACACTTCAACATACAGATGCAGGAGCTGGGGATAGAACCATCAACTTCCTGAATAGCAGAGAAGCCGCTCTAAATCCTGAGTCACCATAAACAAGATTTCTGGGCGCCATACTGTAGGTGAAAACTGGGTAATCGTGTAAATAGTATGACTTCTAATGTCAACTTTTAAATAGTTGATCATGTGTGACAGTAAGATCATTCAAAAAGGCAATCTAGGTTACTTTATCTGAAAAAAATATAATTTGTTGCCTTTTCCAAGAGCCATATTGAAAATGGCCACCATCACGAGTTTCAAATGGCTAATGGGCTTTCTCAAAAAACTAATCATAGAAGAGTATATGTGCCAATTTTGGTACTTGTATCCACCTGTGAACAATTTCTGCTGCACTGTTGAGCTTTATATATGTTGGACCGGTGGTTCAGTGTGCCATGAGATGAGAAAGACATTCTGAGGAATCCGCTGTGTTTCAGGCTGATGAAATAGCATTTTAAAAATACCACAATGACACAATACCACTGCTTCTAATCAAACATCCTCAGGCAGCGCACCAACTTACCCATGTACACGCTTGTGAATTTTTTTTGTGTATTACTAAATCATTCGGTATCTGCAACACCATCAGACTGTCGTGTATGGCATTTCTAACTTTAAAAGAATGCTAATAGGAAAAGGTTGCTATGTCATATCATGAACCTAACCGAATGTCGTGCGTTTTAACATAAGGTTGTTCAGCCTACTCAACCAAACTACTGTAATTTTACTGTTATAATTTCATTTATTTAACATTTCACACTTATTAAGACAGTTATGTTATTTACAGTTCACAGAGTAATTGTGAATAATGTTACATGTCTTGACCTCTGACCTCCGATGTGCAAACAAGGTTGAAAACAGTATGAGACTGTAAGAAGGCTAAGAGGCTGGTATCAATACTGTAGCAGAGAGTGGGCAACAAGATGCAATGTAGAAAACAGACTGCAGTATGTTGAGAAATAAATGTGAGGAGATTTTAAACTGTGCAGACTTACTGACATATCATTTTTTTTTTTTTTATGTGGTATATGAACAGTTCATTGCTGGCTACCCTAATGACAGCTGCAGATTGCTGTGTACAGTTGTTAGCTCAATTATTTGCTAAAAGATGCATGGAAGCTATAGATCAAGAAAGTAAAGGGCCCACAGAGACTGCTGATGTAGCCCTATACAGAGTATAATACAGTATACAGAGTTCTGTGCTAGGCTCCTGCAACCTGATCAATAATGTTATTGTGTTATTGGCTAGAGGATTTCTTAGCAACAACTGGTGACTTTTTTATTTTCTCTTTTAAAGAGAAGTTCATGAAAAAGGAATGTCATACTTTTTTTGTCTGAATAGAGAGTCTGCCTTCACAATGACCTTAAAAAAAAGATTTTAAGATGATTATGTTTTATGCTGCTTAGGATAATGTCCACTAAAACTGAGAATAGGCAATGCAATCTCTCTAAAGTTGGATGCTATAGTTAAAGCATTTTGACAAGGACTTCCAAGCAATGTCACATTAGAAATCATGCATTAACTTTCCTAGATTATAGATTTGCTTATCAGCAGTAGTGCCCTGTTGAAATCTGTCCTGATAACATGATGAATGGCACTGGGAGAGATACTTAAGGAAGTTTAGTTTGTTTTTCCGCTTCATCACCAACATACCAGCAATATCACAGGATTTTCAGGCTTCCCACTTATACATACTATTGTACTGACTTGGCCCAGTTGCTCCCAAGTTAAGCCGGGCCTTCTATGGGTCACAAAAGAAATCAGATTTTAAATGAGTTTAAATAAAACCACCTGTGAAATGCGAATCTTAAATGTGCTTTGCGTTGCCATTCTCAGTGGAGTCGATGAGCTTTTAACCTTTGTGGTCTAATTGTTACTATAGCTGACTGCAAAAAAACACTTGCCTCAGTACCATGCAAGCATGGATGGATGGCAAGTTTGTTTCATTGTTCACTTAAGTATCACTGGCTCATGTGACGGTGAACAGCTGCTGGTTGCCGGGGAAAGGTGAGGAGGCTGAGGCTTGGCACAATCCATTATTCTGACCGTCGCTCCGCACAGGACAGAAGAGAAAGACTAGAGTCTGATTGATAGCAGAAGAAGAGCTTGAGAAGCACAGAAAGTGATTCATAGACAAGCCTCGTGTCATTTATTACTGGGGCTCCGGACTTTTCACTTCATTTAATAAAAGAGAACAAGGACACACTCCTACATCTGACGTGAACTCAAAATAGGGAACGACATGTCCTAGTTGAAAACGCTTCTGCTCGGAATTTAAAGACAGCACTTAAACATTTAAAGACAAAACCTTCTTTTTAGATTGTTAACTTTGCTTTTGTTGTGCACATTTGTTATATTTATTTTTTGGATGGCATCATACCTTACTTAGAGAAAGGACAAAGAAAGAAAATAGAAGAAGCGAAGGTACCCAAATGTCAGAAACAGTTTAGGTGACTTTCACCTTTCTGTTTATCGCCCCTTCTCTTTAAACAATTACAGAGTTATGAAGCGATCTCCATCATGTAACCTTAGTGGCTCTAAGTATTTGTACCTTCCTCTAGTTGCCTGCTCCACATTGTGATAATTGCAGTGTTTCTCCATTGGGTCAGTAAGCTATTGTCGTTTTTCTTCTTCCATTGTTGCTGACTGAGTCATCTCCTCTAAATGCCAGCCTACACAGCTCACAGTCTGCAGCATGGAAACATCCTCTAAAACTGATCTGATGTATTTGGGTCTGTAGCTAATGAACATTCTTCATTCTCATGACCACACAAAGCGCAGTCCTACAGCAACTGAATACACAGAGCAAAACAGCACGCACTCCAAGTGACAGGAGTGAGAAGGAGAGACTACTCCTGCTGCAATAGGTCAAAGAATATTACATATTGTGTTACAGCAAGAACAAGTGTGGTGCTTACCCATGGATGTCTTGCTGCATGTGTATATCTTCCAGACATGGTTATTGTCATAATTATGTTGATTGGGTTAATGTCTGTCCAGCAGGCGTGTGTCTCCTGCATTTTCTTTCTCTTTCTTTTCCGCTGCTGTTTGCTCTGATCGTATTACTTTTGGCCATGTGGAATTAAATGTTGGCAGTGATTGGGCCATTACTTTCTCAGTTTGAAATCCCCACTGTGACCACACATTACTTTAGTATTGCCGCAGATTAAATATTGGTAGTTCAGTATTGCATCAAGGTGTTGAGATGAGTATTATTACGTGTGAGCGCTGTGCTGTAAGTTTACTGGGAACAGCTAGCTGAAACGAATGCATTTGAATACAATGCTGCACTGCAATAAATCCTGCTGTCGTGAAGGTTAAGCTGCAATGTTCAGTGTTAATGTCAGTTTATTTTATGCTGTATCCAGTGGTGCTGCTATGGATTTAAAACTGAAAATACTGTGCAAAAGCATTTAGCCACCCCTCATTTTTAAAATTTTCCTTCCAAGGAGCCAGACGTTCTTGCATTTTTTTTAGTGATCTTGAGCAACAATTTACCTGAAGGTCTTTAAAAGTTTTTCTTTGGACATTGGCAGCCTTTTCACTCACTTTAATTCCAGTCCTCGTACCTGACCATTTTCAGAGGAATGCTTTTTTGTTAAGCTACTTAACACAGATCCATTATTCATTCAAGCATAAAAAAGGCACCTAACTCAAGGAATGAACCAGTATTGTCTAACAGACAACGTAGCAAAGAACCAATTTTAAATTGTATCTTTAGACACAGCCTATTACTAAGACGCACAGTGTGTTCTCATTTCGTTAGTTGAATCTATGAAAAATGCCAAAGATAACACAGTAAAAATACAGTCCAAAAACAGTATTTTTTTCCAACAAGGTGATTCCCAAAGAGCTATTAGCTGAAAACCTGGCAAATCTCAGCATGGTGTTATAGGCCAGGTTAAAAAGAAAATTGGAAACTAGACAGGTGGAGGGAAAAGAAGTGACACAACTAAAAGGCTTTCTCCAGTGAATAAACAGTATCTGAAAGTCATGTCCTTAAGAAATAGGAAAAAATCCAGCAAAGACCGCTGAGGGACGCATCTGGCGCTTCAGTTTGTCCATCTACTGTTCACTGAAGCCTCATCAGAAATAGATTGAGTGGAAGGGTGACTGTCAAAGAGCCAATCTTAATCATTTAATGCCAGGTGTATCATATTTGATGTGTGCAAATTAACATATAATTTCGTGTTTTTCAAAAGGTTTAATAAACACTCCATTTTCAAGAAATTTTAATTAGGTTCAGGCTTTACAGGGTTATGGAAGGGAAATAGGGCGAAAAGCCGGCCATTGGTAAAACAAAGTGAAGGCTCTGTGATGGTTTGGGGCTCCATTTCAGCCTGTGGTGTTGGGGATCTTGTCATAATTGATGTAATTAATAGCAGAAAAGAACCATCAGTTCACCATACCATACCATACCATACCGTACCATACCATACCATACCGTACCATACCATACCATACCGTACCATACCATACCATACCATACCATACCATACCATACCATACCATACCATACCATACCATACAATACATACCATACCCCAGAGCCCAGAGCTCAACATTATTGAAGCAGTGAGGGATCTTAACAGAGAAGGGAACAGAAGGCCGCAAAGGCTTTGAATGTCCTTCAAGAAGCCGGGGGAACTATTCCTGAAACTACTTAAAGAAATTACAAGAAAGCTGCCGCAGAGAGTTCAGGCTGTGTTGAAGAATAAAAGTAGCCATAATAAATATTGACTATGAAGCTGGTTAGAATTGAGTTTTAGTCTTATATCCTCTATTTTCCTGTATGATTGCACATGCTTCAATAAATTGCTGGCCCTGTTTCCCATTTTCCTAGCAAAATATAAAGAAATAAGGAGAAGCTCAAAGATTTTGCACAGTACTCTTTATTCAACTCTGTTTTTTTAACATATCAGGCTAGATGTATCCTATCTTCACTGCTCCTTCACATTTAAATTTTCCCAAAAAAATAAATGCAAACATTTCCAAAAATGTCTAACTTTTCCATGAATTGAAGTTTGGGTAGCTGAATGTACCTAATTAACTTCCACACTAGCAACCTTAGAATTCAAAATCACCTCTGACAGGTGCATCAAGATAGCAGAACAGACTGTGATAAGGTCAGCATTTGACTGTGAAATGCTCCTCCCTGTCGCCTCCCCTGCTGTTTTTCGGTCTCGATGTTGTTTTCATAAATGCATCCATTTGGTCCTTTCAGAATGCCGATGCCAGCTATGACTTCAGCAGCAATGACCCGTTCCCATTTCCACGCTACACAGATGACTGGTTTAACAGGTAAAGCTTGCCCAGACATTCCCTGTTTCTATATACACACACTCAGTGTGTTTTTGTGTGCACGTGTGTGCTCTCCCAAGAGTCTGGCAGCTCTCCTCTATTGATTTTCTCTCCACATAGTTCCATTAAGACATAATGGTGTGGTATAAACAGAGCTGTTGTCCAACACAAGAGAATAGAAAACACAATGGCTATTTTTAGCTTCTCACTTGGAGGAGATAAGGTAGATAAAGAAGGACTACCACAAGCCTAGTCTCCTCTCAGGGACAAGTGTTCATAGTGGTGACCTTCTGTCTGATAATGTCTTATCTGCCTCCCATCTCCCAATCACACCAGGGAATCCACTACCACTACAACACATGTGGAGCACAGGAGCAAAGGGAGCATTATTCTTCCTCTACCTCTCCTCTTTTGTACCCCCATCTGTTCAGATATAGCTACATATGTGTATGTGTCTGTTAGATAGAGAAGCGGGTATTTGGGTATGGTACTGTAGCAGCTGCTGACTGCCGGGCAATACTTGCTGGCTAATCAGCTGGTTGTTATAAATAGCTGCCTGTCTGTAGCAAAGCATGCTGGGAAAGAGGGGTTGACTCTGCAGTGTCCCTGTGGGGAGTAAAGGGATGGAGGGATAGACACGCATCACATGGTGAACACAAAACGCTGATATGTGCAGCCATACTCAGACTCAGATGCTCTGCAAATGGATGAAAACGTCGCTTTCCCTCGAGCAGATCTTCATGTCACATAATTAGAGCGATCATGTTGACTTTAAGATTTAGGGCTAAGATCACTCATGCTGTTATCAATATCCTCATTCGAGACAGGCACAAAGTCCACAATGAAAGGGAGTTCAATTAATATGTGAAATCTTAGTTCAGACTTAAACCACAATATATCATTTGCAAATGTATGTAAATTCATGCAAATCATTTTAAGCATTTTCTTTGCTTTGTGCTGTCACCAGTCACGGCACAAGATGTGCCGGAGAGGTTTCTGCGGCAGCCAATAACAACATCTGTGGTGTGGGAGTCGCCTACAACTCCAAGGTGGCAGGTGTGTGTTATAATCAGCATGCAGTTTAAACAGAAGAATAAAAAGGAGGAGACGGCAGTGTTAAATATCAGGTCATCAGGGTATCATAATGTGATTAAAAGCTGGTGAGGGTGATTCACTAAGGAAAATCAGTATTGACAGCTTGATCCATATTCTGCTACAAAGCTGACATAAACTTGTGGTTTAGTGATTGTTAAGGGGTTGAATGCAGGTAAATTATTAATTAATGTACTTACTTTCTTGGTAGCACCATGACATCATCCATTCGTATAACACCAGCTGGAGTCAGATTGTCTCTTTTTCAGGTATCAGGATGTTGGACCAGCCCTTTATGACTGACATCATTGAGGCATCATCCATCAGCCACATGCCCCAGGTCATTGACATCTACAGCGCCAGCTGGGGACCAACTGATGATGGCAAGACAGTGGATGGACCCCGAGAGCTCACATTGCAGGCTATGGCCGATGGCGTAAACAAGGTAAAGGTGCATCACACCTGCTGTGCTAAGAGTTTCATAAAACATCAATGTGCACTGGAAAATAATTGTTGTAGCTTTAAATCTTTTGAAAGAAATGTTCATTTTTAGTGCCACTCCAAGGGGCGCCTTTACTCACCCTTAAGGTACACAATGTCTTTTATTCCAACAGCTATAAGGTTTTGAGAACTATGTAAACTGTAATTGGGATGGGACTACCACAAGACTTATATTTTCTTTTCTTTTCAATGGTATGTGGGCAGGTATGTAGACAATTTATTGTGTGTTACTCACTCAACTTTAATATGACAGGATTGTACTTGTGAGCATGTTAGCATAGCTTAAAACATTTTGCTTAAAATGCACCCTCACAGAGCTTCTAGCATGGCTGTGAACTCTTTGTCTTGTTTAGTCTTTTTGTTTGAGGGATGCTTTGGGGACAGTGAAACACAAGTATTTACTATACTAATACAAAGATGAAAAGGAGACACCCTCAAGGGTGCTCTGTGCTCTAGGTTGATGTTGATACTGTATACAACCAGTGTAGAAGCAGAAAATGTAATTAGGCAGTCAATCCATCATGGCATCCCTAATGTGGGACTTCTCTTTCACTCCACTCCACTCTACTCCAAGAATATATTATCTTATTAATCACCAAAGCCCCCAAGAAGGTCAGAGTGAAGTTTGGGAGTTCCTGAAGCTGATTACACATTCAGTTCTGTGTCCTGCACAAGGACACTTCAGCATAGTGAAAACTCTGTAAAACCTGTCAAAGGGGGGTTGATCCAAGATCTCTGGTTGAAGGACAGTTACACAACCACCTATGCACACACTAGTCACACATTCATGACTTCAGAGGACTACATGCAATGTAATGTATTCATGTTTGTGTAGCGCCTTTCTAGCCTTACTCACCACTTTCGACTACAAGTCCCTATAGACTACAGTTTATTCTATACATGTCAAGCACTTTATCTACCTTACATCCATGGCCAATTTAGCATCAGCAATTGCTCTTACATGCACGAACGCACTCAGAGGAAATCCACACAAGCACAGGGAGAACATGCAAACACTACGCAGAAAGGTTTCAGCAGGTTTGGAAACTTTCTGTTATGAAGAGTTTGTGCTAACCACTCCACCACTAATTTCCTAGAGACTTACTCTAACCTAAAACATAACTGCTACTTTCAGATCCCTAACCATTACTCAGACCTTAGAAATGAATGATTTGGGGACACATCACTATATTGTAGGTGTTTAAACAGATTTAGGACCACACAACGTGAGCGATGCCTGAACTAAACACACACACAGTCACCATGCTAACAGTACCACTGCCTTGCCTGATTAATCATCATGCAGGCAGGTGTGGGTTGGTCTGAAATGCCCCAGTCTCAGGCAGGGTAGGTGAGCAGGAGCAAAGCTCACTGTAATCTCTGATCATGTAAACACAACTAATCAAGCAGCCACTCTGCGATCTGCCACTTAGATTCTAATGATCTCTTATATAAGCTATTGTGTAGGCTGAACATAATGTGCACTGCGCACAAAGGGAAACATTTAAAATTAAGAAGCACATTATTTCATATTAACAACTGAGTAAGGCAGTGCGTCTTAAATGGAATTTAATACACTGGGAGCTGTTCAAAACGAAAGCACTTTGTTTGGATTGTGCAGGAGACAGATTGCAGAAGGACTAAAGCACATAGGTGTGCTCAACAATACTCAAACCTCTTTTTGCATTTCAAATGAAAAGAGATAAATAAGCATCATGAAAGGTAGGACACGCCACTCCTCCTCCACTTGATCCTTTGTTCTGTGGGGAAACGGTCGGCCTTTTGTAAAACAGGTGCAGCATTTGGTGAGGAGGATGCTCTCTGCGTGGAGCCACAGTCAGTTGTTTCATGTTTCAAGGCACTCTATCAGTAACAAAGATGTCATTTCACTGCGTTTGAATTTGCAGAATGAGGTGCATGAAAAAAAAAGGCATGAAATGTTGTTATTTTGCCTTCCTTGACTGTAGCAATGCCAATTTACATGCTGTAATGGACAACTAAGAGACAGGACAAAACAGGCGTGTGTGTCTGTGTGAGTTGCCAGTTCCAGTACACAACAGAGATTCCAATGAATTCTTTTGGGTGTTATTGTGTTCCTGTACCTTGGTTAAAGGTTTTTGCTATCATTGGCATGATCACAGAAATTATCATCAGTAACATCGTGTCTTCTTTAAATATTACACCTTTCTAATGAGGCTTGCCTGCTTTGCATCATAAAATACAGTCATAGAATAGCACAATAAAATCTATTTCTCTCTGGAAAGCAATTTATTTTAATACCTGTGGGCTGATCAGCGTGGGCCAGTGAAGTTTATGCTGTCTTTTGCTTCAATGATATCCTTTGTGTCATTACTGTAATACTGTAAGATTGTTCATTTACTGCCTGCCAGTTCTCTCCACATCGTTCTTTCTCCCTCGTGAAAAAAAACACCCACCTGCCAAAAGACAACAGAGCCCGTATCCACCCAGAAGGCACATATGGATCTAGTAGCTCATTGCAAGTCAGAGTATTTTTTAAACTTGCTTTTGAATCACAGTTTTGACAGCTTTCACTGGCCAATGAGTGATTAAGCAGTTTCTCCTGAAGAGCACGCCCGAAGTGACTAAAATACATTTTTCCAAATACAAAACCACCACCTGTGGCGAGGGAGGTGTGACTGGCTTTTTGTCAGTGAGTATTTGAGAAATGTACACAGGAGTCCAGTTATTGAATGATTTAAAGTTCTAAGTAAAGTATCACACACTGACATGCACCATAAATTCTCATGTTTCCAATTCTGAGTCACCAATATGAATTCCAGAGGAAATAAG
This sequence comes from Cichlasoma orientale, assembly GCA_034780415.1. Taxonomy (NCBI): domain Eukaryota; kingdom Metazoa; phylum Chordata; class Actinopteri; order Cichliformes; family Cichlidae; genus Cichlasoma; species Cichlasoma orientale. The sequence continues at coordinate 47,466 of JAVDPK010002118.1, forward strand.
CAGAACTGTGACATATTTTCACTTCACTAGGATCATGATGATAATGCTGTTTTAGGGGCGTGGAGGGAAAGGCAGCATCTATGTCTGGGCATCAGGAGACGGTGGCAGCTACGATGACTGTAACTGCGATGGTTATGCCTCAAGTATGTGGACAATCTCCATCAACTCTGCCATCAATGATGGGCGCACTGCTCTGTATGACGAGAGCTGCTCATCCACCCTGGCATCTACGTTCAGTAATGGACGCAAGAGGAACCCGGAGGCTGGCGTGGTGAGTGTGCTGTAATGTCTATCAAATGTTTTGATCGTCCATGGTCCTTGATCTTTTAGCATTCAAAGATGACTCAAGGCTTGTTTATGATGTTTCATGCCTTTAAACGATGGCTTTTCTGATTCATAGATGGAACTGTAAGTAGCTTTTCAATTTGCTCTGCAGTCTGTGTATGTACGGGAGAGTGGAAGATACCATAAATGTAACTTAGGAAGCTGTTAGCAATTGTGGGTTGGCTCTGAAAAACTGAGTTTCTGATGGAAGAATCGCTCCTACCTGATTACCTTTCTTGACATCCAGATGCACCACTCTGCTGTAGACACCAGCATTTATGGCATAATGGATGTGCTTTTTTTGCATTCTTTCTTTACAGTTCTTATGCCGTCTTTTCACTATGACAGACTCTATGTCTGTGTGTGTGTGTGTGTGCGTGCGTACATGCATGTGTGTGTAACTAGTGCTGGCTCAAGGCTATTTGAATATTTACGTGGAGAACTGTGTCATCAATTGAGGACAAATGCCTGACCTTTATGGGTTATTTTAGGAGGATAATCCCAGGATAATGAGTGTTCTTTTATCCTAGTATCCACACATATTGACCGACATCCTATATAACATGCTCATAAATGAAGCATGCAAAGGCAACATAAGTGATTATGTAAATTACCTTTGGCTGTTGACAAAGTCATGGATCTTCCCAAGGGTTTCCTCTCTCATTACTGTCAATCTGCTAGCATTTCTAATTAAGCATGAATTTAAAAAATCAGGCATATTTATGTCTCTCCATCTTTGTTCTGAATCTTGGTTGTGTTGTGTGTTGTGCACATCACTAACACGATAACAATAAAATATTAAATACTATATTCTCTCCCAAAAAATTGGAAAAACAAACATAATGCAAACATTTGAAATAAATAATTTAACTAAAAATAGCACAAATATACATGTCAAATGTGAAACAGTGTGTATGTATGACAACAACATGCTTGCCACTGGCTTGCATCACTCTGTAAGCGGCTGGGAACCTAGGATACCAGCTGCTGTTATTTTATCCATTTTGGCTTGATGTGTGAGTCGAGCTCTGCGCCACCTTTGCTGTATTTTTTGTTTCATAATAGCTGAGTAACAGATCTGAAGTTACGGCTTTTGGACGTCTTCCTAAGCGCATGCATTGATTGCCACTACACACTCCACTACACACTCCACTACACACTACACTAACTGTGTCTATTTCAGACAAGATCACAGTTACTTGATGCTAGCTTTTTCCTTTTGCCTGTGCAAACAAAATTTATTTGTATTCTTTGAATCTTTTATGTACATATCTACATTATTTTCCCCTTGGATTTTCATTATGCGTACTAAGTTGCAGTAATTTTTATAAGATATTATTGACTTATTGAAGTAAAATTTGAATTTGAAATTACATATTTTTGCATAATTGCAACAATGGAAAAATTGACAAAATAAAGATTGATATTACTTTGATATATTAGGGGTTTGTTTTCACTTGTACAAGAGCACTACTCAAAATAGGAAGTGAAAGCAATAGAAAGAGTTTCACCTTAAGTGAAACTTCGCAAAAGTGAAACATGAAAAATTTTCAGCTTCTACATATAAAGTTGCCTTTTTTGTGATTGTTTTAGGCTACTACAGATCTGTATGGGAACTGCACGCTGCGTCACTCGGGAACGTCAGCAGCAGCTCCAGAGGCAGCTGGTGTCTTTGCTCTGGCTCTTGAGGCTAAGTATGTACTCTACTGGCCTTTTCAAAGGCCTGTAATAATTGTGATTATTGATTTAGACAGACTGCCCGTATAAAAACATAATTAGGTTTCCTCATTCAACTTCACTCTGCTGGAGAAAGTGATAATCACAAGGTATAATTTTAACCATTAGATCTGGACAATCTTCAGATTGTTTTTATGCTATTTACTGTATTTCTGAGTTACTATTTATTTTTAAGTACAACCTTGAGATTTGAGGAATTTTGCAGTAATGTCTTCCTCTGTCATTATCTTGCCTTAGATCGTTAATTCGCATTTTCTCCGCGTGCATCTAAACTCCTTGAGAGCACAAATAATGTCCCCACTTTTCACAGAACTGCTTATTTATCACAACTGTGAGCCGAATGAAAAGGAAAAACTGCACTTACTCTGACGCCCACAGAGTACAGACTCAATGTATGTTTGCACCAAGGACACAAACAACACTAGATCACTGCTCTTTATACTTTAGCGCAAGGCTGAAAGAAATTCAGTTTATTTTCTTTTAAGAGGGCTTAGCACTTACCCATATGTGCTAGATGATACAAAAAAAAGCACTTATTAGCTTCTATCCTGCTGAAAAAATTACTGCCTAATCTTTGGAATCTACTGATTCCATCCTTGATGTGTCTTACAAACCCTGTTAATGGTGTAATTTACATTTCATTACAAGATAAAGTTACTTTAGAAGTCTCATCAATTCAAATTGTTCCGCGTGGACCAGAAAATAATTGAAAACATGTACCACTTAAGCAAACCCACCCACACATCATCATCAAACCTGGAGAATTACAGCTTCTATAATCCTTGAGGGGAGCCTGTTCCTTTTCTCAGATGCTTCATTTCTCACATTAAAGGCTGACAAGATTCTCTTGCCTTTAACTAACACCAGATAGTGAAGTTGAGTAAAGAAACAGTGTTTGCTTTGCACACACAATAATGATGTTGCTGTTGGGAGGAGCGGATGCTCACCCTGTCCGGTGGCAAATAACTCACAAGCCTTTTTACTGCCCAAACACACTTGAATCGTGCAGCAGCAGGAGTCAGTGAGTCAGCCAGAACAAAGCTGTGACTACACATAGCCAATATAATGGTGGGAGACACAGACAAAAGCAACCCTCTGCCTCCAAGCACAGACACTATGATGTTTGGATAATTGAAAGCTTTTAATTTAAGTAAACCCATAAATCAGAAATGTTAACAACTGTATTTTTTTTGTTTTTGTTTTTACTATCTGTAACTAAGCTTTAATTGTTTAATTTTCCAGTTAGCCCAACCTCAGTATAATCTACAATGCCATCTCTTCTCCATCACTTTGTCTTCATCCCCTTGTCTCTGTCACATGTGCACTTGTGACTGTTTATCCATCGCAGCCCTAACCTGACATGGAGAGATATGCAGCACCTGTCAGTCCTGACTTCTAAGAGGAACCAGCTCCATGACGAAGTTCACCAGTGGAGAAGGAACGGCGTGGGACTCGAATTCAACCACCTTTTTGGCTATGGTGTGCTGGACGCTGGGGGCATGGTGAAAATGGCAAAGGAATGGAAAACTGTGCCTGAGCGTTTCCACTGTGTAGCTGGATCCATTCAGGAAGCCCAGTGAGTCACATTTCTACTAATTTTGGAGTTTCTTGTGCTACACATGCTGCATATTACATATGTGCGCTGCATATTCTACAATCTTAAACTGCCTTTTCCAAAATTTTGAAAGGGAAGCCCCGCTGAGTGCAAAAGACACACTCATCTAATTACTGGGTAATCCCAGTATGGCCTAATTCAATAAAACATCAGAAAGGGAGTGTCTACTTCATGATTCTGTAATGTTCGGGTTTGGCGCTCAGTCTCTCTGCTGGTCTTGAAAATTTAAAAGGTCAACACTGGATACTCCGGCAGAAGAGTATGAGTCAAGACATTGGCTGAATTATATTTCTGCATTGCAAATAAAGTGAACATCTAAAAAAAAAAAAGTGGTCCTTAAGAATTTATCATATTGTCTAGCGTTGTCTTGTTTTGATTGATAGTGACAGGTTTGCTAATTTTCCTTCCCTTTTATGTTTGACCTTCATTGTGAAGAATGATGTATGCACACGGTTTATCAGAAGACTAAGACAGAAGACACTGTTGAAGAGAGATGACTCTGTGTGCACATCACAAAGCGTGCACTTAGTAGAAGGAGGTGTGTGAGTGTGATTACAGATAGGGGACAAATGAAAGGAAAAGCATACACTTGTTCATAGAGAGGTGAAATGGTGGTTCTCTGAAGCAGTGGGGGTCAGGGGGTAGGGTTTTTTTTTTTTTTTTGGCATGATTTGAGTTCAGTTGTGTCCCAAGTGGGAAGCTTTCCTACAAATCAGTAAAAAAAGTTGCTATGGGTGATAATGGGAGTGGGCTCTTTCCGGATAACGATACCCAAAATCATAGGACAGAAGCGGTCACTGAATGTTTGAGTATGAAAATAATGTGAATTTAAACCATATATGAACTGGATCACAGGTAACGCTCTGCACCACCACCTTTTGGCTCATATCTCAAGAAGATTGCATGAGACTTTCAGGATTTTGCTGCTTTTCCTTTGATTTGTTATCTATGTCTGCTTCAGAAGTCAACTGTTGTTGCTCAGTATACACATAAAGTACACATGCATCATTATTAGAGTCATTAAAGAGCAAATTCACGGCTGAAAAATGTCTGGAGGGCATCTTAAGCAAGAGAATTACTAAAGCACAGACGAAGAATATGTCACGTTTACAACTGCAAGTCTGTTACAAGTGACCTTTATGAGTCATATGTCTCGGTGTGTAATCAAGTTGTGGGTACATCAGGAGTTGGTGGGAAGGAGGCAATATACTCTTTGGATGTGATTCCTTTAAAAATTACTATATCATTGAAAGAATAATACACTTCACTTCACTTCACACTATCTGAATTCTGGGCAATGTGGCACAGATGCAGCTGTAGTTAAAGCATCTTTGCTGCGCTTCCAGCCTCCACCCC
>JAVDPK010002118.1:52597-90256 GCA_034780415.1 Cichlasoma orientale
GGTGGGAAGGAGGCAATATACTCTTTGGATGTGATTCCTTTAAAAATTACTATATCATTGAAAGAATAATACACTTCTCACATGAAATAATGTTAACTACATCTATCTGAATTCTGGGCAATGTGGCACAGATGCAGCTGTAGTTAAAGCATCTTTGCTGCGCTTCCAGCCTCCACCCCTGTCGTCCTCTTGTATCCACTCACATCTCCTCTTCCTCTGATTCCCCTGTCCCCACCACTGCACCCGTCACAAGGGCTCTGCTATCCATTCATCTGTTATATCCTGAGGCTTTGAGCTTGGGTGTGTAAAGCCTGGTAGTTTCCTGTAGCTATCCCTCTTATTCCCTCTAATTAGAGCAGCACAAATAGGCTTGGATTTCCCTGGAAATACCATCTATCCCAGCGGAGGTGTACATTTGTGGAGATGTGTGTGACCTAAAGTAATGCTTTAGCATGTATTGTGAAAGTGCCAGTGTGTGGGCAAAGATAAAAAGCTGACTGAATAGAGTCCGTCTTTGTATTTTCTTCCACCATCAACACCCACAGTACCTTATTTTGGTCTGTAATCAGAGCTCCACAGACGATGCAGTCACGACAACATGGTGTGAAAATGTTCCTTTGTGTGTTGTGTGTCCCTCCCCTGAGTTCAGTGACAGATGAAAAAGGAGCATCACACAGCTTTTATTGCACCCCGGGGAGACCCCTTGCAAATGGTGGAAAGACCTGCCTTCTTACAGAGTGGTTGTGATTTTACATTGTCATTATTATCCAGTTATTTAGAGTTCCAGTGCAAAAAAAAAAAAAAAAAAATGCAACCTATTCTTTGCACAGACATGAAGAAAGTTTGAATATCTGGGGGTGGAAATGAGCAGGGAGGTAGCGCTCATAGGGGAGAAGCACCAAAAGAAACGTCTCCTTTTTGGGGGGCTATTTTTGAGCAAAGCTACATTGCTGGCTGTGTCACATTTTTCATCAGTTCACTGTTTCCAAAGCAGCACCGCAGGGCTTTTGCTGCCTCTATTGTGGTAGAGCTATAATTACAACAAGCCCACCTCTGATGATATTGTATCAGCAGAGAAAAGCAATAAATACTAACGTTGCCGTGCTAGCAAACACACTATCAGCACTGATCTGATAGCTGCTCGGGCTGGCTGCAGCTTACTTTGCTGGAGGAGAACTTCTCATTATCAGTGGTGCTGGCACACAGTGCCACGCTGTGTGGCAGGTTTGTTTTTAATCTCCACTGGTCCTGCCCTTCAGAGGCATCCATGTCCCTGCTCTACGGCTGACTGCTGTAATTACTCTTGCATGTTAACTGATAGGCACTGTGCAGCTGCTGCGCACAAGATCCCTTTTTAGGTTTATATGCACATGTATTAAAAAAAATGTCAAAATTATGCTGACAAGAAAAGCTGTTGCCCAACATGTAGACATAAATTGCATGTTTATAATGAGGTGTTTCTTTGTTAGTCTTACGGGATTTTACATATAACACTTCTGATGTTGATGGAAAAAGAAGGTCTTGTATTTAACCATGTCAAACCTCTTAACACAGGGTGTAACTTATTGTGCAATACCACATTATGAACTGTTCTGTTTTTCTGGGAATAGTAATCTACTTCATCAGCTCACCACTGCACTGGCTGTGCTCTGCATAGTGGTCTATTAATCATTTTTCAAACTGAATGCTGTTCCACACGTCTCTCTCACTCAGTTTCTGTGTCTTGTCTGTGTTCCCCTCTCACCCCCCCTCAACCGGGCCCATTTCCCACTGCTGTGATGCGCCCTTAGCCTCTAATAATGTTATTAAGCCCCTTCACAGCCTTTGGCCACCACCCTTGCCCTGCTGTGTTCCCACTCTGTCTTCCCATCCCCCAGGGAGATCTAAAAGTATGTCTTATCAACCAAAACGCAGCAACACTCCAGAAACCAGCCTGCTTTTTACACTCTGTTGTAAACAATTCATCATAGCAAACAAAGAGACCTGGAAATCATTAGAAAGTGTTCAATCATATGTAATGATAAACATAATTTACTGAAGTATTACACATTTTATGTTTGAAATTTTTTATTTTTAACTGACAGTTTTTCAAACACTTGCCACTTTCCAACTTCTCATTTGACATTTTTTATATATATATATCTATTTGGCTTTTTTGAAGATGTTGGCCTAGACTTTGATTAATCACGTCTATTTAAAAGGTTTTTTTTTGGAGATTTACATGTACTAGTTGTCATGGATTTTGTTTTCCTACACAGCACTTCTTGTCTGTGTTGGATTAATAATGCTTTGCATTGTTACCAATCCCAGATTTACTTATGATTCGATATGAAGTCTTTCTATTCTTCAGATTGGATCATTTGTAGGTAACACAATAAGGAAAACAAAAAATCACCTACTAAAGGGCTGTGGCTCAGGTTTTTAGAGTGGCTCGTCTACCAACGAGAAGGCTGGTGGATCGGTTCCCTGGCTCCTCCAGTCCATGTGCTGAAGTATCCTCAGACAAGATACTGAACCAATGTATCCATCGGAGTGTGAGTGGATGTGTGAATGTTAGATAAAAGTGCACAGGTATAGATAAAAACACTGTAAGAATCCATGTGATTGGGTGAATGAGACTTGTATTAGAAAGCGCTATGAGTAAAAAGGAGCTATATAAATCCCAATCCATTTAACAAGTAACACATCAGGAATTATGTGATAATTATTGAGTAAGAAGAAATTTTAAAATCTGAGCTCCAGACATTTAAACAACAAGCATTAGACTCATCATTGCAAACTGGTTATTTCTAGAATATTAAGTGCTAAAATATGTGTCCCAGAAGGGGGTCTTTTGATGTTGACCAAAGACCAGAGCATTTTATTCTCTCCGCAAGCAAAAGCGTACTGAGTAAATTAAGCAGACATGACAGTCATGACTGCTTTTGTGCAATGGGGGGACAAAAAAAGGTACTTCATTCTTTGTCAGGGTTGGATGGTTCTATTGAAAATTAGGTCAGGTGCTGTATTTAGTGGGACTTTGAAAGAAGAGCAGGGAGAAGGCAGTGGTTCTTTCAACTACTCTCTCAGCATTATGCACTGGGATTCCCAGTTCCATCTTCTAACCATATTATACCAACAAAGTCTCATTTCATCTTCTTCTCTTTTAACACTGATATGTGACTTTTCTATGTAGCTCTGATATGCAGTTTTAACTTCACCGTTCTGGTTCTTTTTCTCCAGTAAAATCCAGTCTGGTAACAAGCTGGTGCTGGCCATAACCACTGAAGCCTGTCAGGGAAAGGACAACTTTGTCCGCTACTTGGAGCATGTTCAGGCAGTAGTCACTGTCAACACCAGCCGCCGCGGTGACCTCAACATCAATATGACCTCACCAATGGGCACAAAGTCCATACTGTTGAGCCGAAGGCCCCGTGATGATGACTCCAAGGTGGGCTTTGACAAGTGGCCCTTCATGACCACTCATACCTGGGGAGAGGATCCCCGTGGGACCTGGGTCCTCGAGGTGGGCTTTCAGGGTGATGAGCCACAGCGGGGGGTCCTGAAGGAGTGGACTCTCATGCTGCATGGAACACAAAGTGCCCCTTATATAGACCAGATCGTACGTGATTACCAGTCCAAACTTGCCATGTCCAAAAAGGAGGAGCTTGAGGAGGAGCTGGATGAGGCTGTAGAGAGAAGTCTGAAGAGTCTGCTGAGTAAAAATAACTAAAATCCCATCTGCATGTTTCCAACTCTTTCACGTATCTTCCTTCTGCAGTCTCGCTTTGTCCTTCTCTCAAATTTCACTGCATCTCTTAAGTTCTTCTAAGTCCCTTGTTATCCTCCCTTTTGTCTACCTCCATTCCTCTCCTGTCTCTGCTTTTTGTTATCAGATGTTAAAGTTAGCCCCTTCAATGAATGTTTCTTGTAATCCAATCATGATTAAAGTGTAACCTTCAATAATCTATTCTATAAAGAGAAAGCAAATTATATCACCTGGATTTTTACACTCTACAGAACTGTACATAAAGCAAACGCAAGCCACTCTTTCACGCTCTTGCTTTAACTGCCCTACACCTCTCTTCTGCCAAATGTTGTACAGTTTGTGACTGTAAATGATTTTCTGTGCCATTCTACTTAAAGTTTAAAATCTTGCAAACAGAGCAGTGATATTTCTTTCTGTTTATATTTTTGTGACATGCACTGTTTATATAAACATGGAAAGAATGTGTAATTCATTTTGCAGCCTGTGGTCATCAGTTCATATTTCATAATCTTTGATGGACTATAATAAATCTATTCAGCTGTTTATTAAAGCACTTGAGTGATTTGAAATACACCACCAAAGAAACTGAATACATGCAGCGAGCCAGTCCTGCATCCTCGCACGTGCTCCACTAAACCTGGAGCACGTGAGGGATGACAGCAGCCTACTGTAAAAAATGCAGACAAGCAAAAGTTTAAATCTTTCACAGGCTTCTTTCATTCTGTACTGTGTGCTGTTCAATAAAGAGAATAATCCCCCCCCCCCACACACACACAAATCTCCTTGCCTAGGTACTACAGATACATTTTATATAAAAAAGCTAAACGTAGCACCAGTAAATCACTGTCATAATTTAATTACTTAGCAGGCTATAAATCTCCAAAACATATCGAGGCATCACTCACTAAATAAAATGTGTCCTGGACAGATGTTGACGTAAATAAGGATTGTTTATAGAAGAACTAAAACAGTTACTTTACTACAAAATGAACTCTTTCAAAATGATTTTTTCCCCCTTTTTTGCTGAGTAGCACCAAACAGCAGAAAGTTAGCAACTGGCTAAACAATTTGGCTTAAGGAACCTGGCAGTTAGCTAGCCAGATACATGCTGAGCTAAAAGCAGTGTGAATGCTGGATTTGCATTCATCAGGCCGCCTTCACAATCCAAATGAATGCTAATGCTTGTGCTAATTCCAGTGTGCAGTTTGGTGTGTCAGTAAGCAACTGGTGCACTTAAAATCTGATGTCAGTAAATTGTTTTTGCAGCTCATTCCCACTCCCACATTCCACTTCCTCCATGGCCAGAAATTAAAAATCAGTGTTGAATTATGAGCAGAGAGGGAAAAAGAACATTACTGGCATTACTGGACTTCTAATTATCTTAGCCATTATTTAATTTTAGTCAAAGTAAGCTATCACAATTAGTAGCGGTAATCCAAGTAATACACACATTTTTTAAAGGAAGATTTCATACTAACATTTTTACCAGTCACTTTAAATATTTCTTTAAAATCTTCTCTGAAGTGTTTTACGTGTTTTATATCAGAGGTCTTTTTTTGCTGTTGTTGCAGATACTAGAGACTTTAAAGTAAAACTTCCAGATCCACAGTGAGAGTGTGAAGGACACTGTGACAGCCAGTCTCTAAATTGTCAAATGCACCCACAGTGTCTAGTAAAAATGTATTTTATGACACATTAATTCAACATATAAGGTGCTTGGTACACACTGGTTATATGAAAGCAAACACAACAATTTATCAATTGATGTTTGGGTCTTTTTTTTATTATTAAATATATCAAAGCAAATTAATACACAGCAAAATTGTGCTGAGGGCAGGCAATGGCATCCAATTGAACAATTGAGCTGAAAGGGGAGGGTTGGAGTTCTAAGAAAGAGTTCAAAAAGGGTGGCACAGCTTCTTAGTCTTCAAGGTTTTTTTTTTTCTTTGTCTTTTTATAGGTGGTGTAAAGCTTTGTTTCCCATTGTTCCAAGTTTTCAGACAGTAAAGGACTCAGCATGAGTTTGGGTGTATATATTGAACAACAACAGCAGTACTTATGGAACCAGCAAAACATATTCTGGACGCAAGACCAGAGACTGCAAGCAAATGGAAGAGCAATGAATATCAAAGCAGGAATGTCTAGTTGTTCTTTATGTGTGGGTGGTCTCCCTAAGAGACAAGAACATTAGCATTAAAACAGTAGTTTAAGAAACAGTGGTATTTATGAAGTCCGAATGTATCAGCATTATCTTCTGTTAGAGGACCTGCATCATGTCGGATCCTGGTTGCCTGACCCTTCATGTCAGGTGACATGGTTTCAGTGTTTCTTCTTGCTGGACTTCTCAATCATGGTCTCCACCACCATGGAAGTTTCCTCATAACCTTTAATCTTGCGGCCACTGGAGAACTTCTCCACAGACTCCACAACCTCCAGCTTCTCGTAGGTCATGGCATCTGGAGTAAAGCTACTCGAGCTGGTGCTGGTGCTGGTGCTAGTGCTGGAACTTGAACTGGAGCTGGTGCTGGCACCACGAGGTGCAGGCTTTGGAGTGGGCCCACTTGGGCTGGTGTCATCTCTTTTTGGCTTGGGTTGTTTAGCAGGGGTGGGATCTATAGGTACAGAACTTGGCCCAGAAGGTGGAGAGACTGGGCTTGGATCCTTTGAGTGAGGGTGAGGCTCTCCAGCGCCGTGTTTACCTTTTTCTCCATTATCCTTAGGTAGTCTGCCCTTATTATCCTTCCGTCCTTCTCCTGCATTGGAGGGCAGGGTTGGACTGAGAGGCCTAGGGTCTACTATGGGCTGAGGAGGTGGAGGGGATGGTGTGCTACGCCCATAAGGTTCATAAGGAGGCATCATGCCATCTCTGATAGTAACAAAGATGTGGCCAGCTGATGGTGTCGAGGTGCAGAAGCAGGGATCTAGGTAGCTTCCGTCACCGGTGACGAGCACATAACGACCCTTGGTGTAGAAATCAGCGATTGGCTCAGGCTTCTTGTACTTCCTCATTCTGTCTCTGACAATGTTACAGAGAGTGTCAAAGGCTTTGCTAATCTGAGCTCCATCTGGGACATCCTGTGGAGACACTCCACTGAGAACAGGTCTCGGTTCTTCTCTCTTCACCCCCTCCTCTTGCACCTCCTCAGACTGGACCTCCTTCATTTCTTCATTTGGAGCTTCTCCACTGGCTTTATTTTTTTCCTCCTGGCCACTGTCTATCACATCTTTTGGGGTCAGATCCTTCTTCTTCAGGACCTTCTTAGCCAGTATCTTCTGTCGGGGCTTGACACTGGTAATGTCCTGAATAGCCTGGGTGATATCTAGACATAAATGAGGTTACAGGTCAACTAGAAATAACTAAAAGAATTAAAATTTAAACTTAAAAAAACTACTTGACATTGCTTTGACTGATCAGGAAACCTCTTAGCTTTCTAAGACATAACCTCTGGTGGCCTTACCTTTTCCTCTGCTTGATGCAGTGGGTGTGTGAGTGTAGTGGTAATTAGTGGTAAACAGGGTAATGGGAGTGCCAATTATTGCTGAATTCAACCTACAGGAAAGAGAGTGATAAAATGTCACCAGTGATGTTCTGGACAGTTTTCCTGTGCAGGGAAAACTGATCATTCACATTATTCAAAATATGAAACAACATATAACTTTAAATAACACAAATAAAGGTAATCTTACATTAAAGCAAAAACCCTTGGGCTAATGCAGAAGAACACGTTTGTTGTCACACAGTGCCATCTGCTGGCTGAGTGCACACCATACATTAACCCGCTGTATGTCATAAGAGGCAGATCTAACTTCCTCAGACATAAGTGTGGACACGGCCTTAGGCTAAGTCATCAAGGGACTTTCGGGAATGTGGAGTGTTTCAGTGATCCTACGAGTTGTGGTGGCAGCGTGTGGAAAAAGTGTGAAAAAGACCATGAAACTGTCGTATAAATGTCTCTCCAATTACAAAATACCCATGACATTTTTAATGCTCGAAATTTTTACACATAATTAAAAGGGCTTTTGTAAAGTGGTACATCAAAATTGTCTTGTTTTGGACATGCACTCTATTTTTTTCTCTTTCCTATCACCTCCCGACCAGTCACAGGAGATAGTTGTCTTTTTGAGCCTGGTTCTGCAACAGGTCTCTTCCTATTAAAAGGGGGTTCCTCTGTGTCACTGTCATAAAGTGCTTGCTCATAGAGGCGTGTCTGACTGTTTTTTTTTTTTGTTTTTACGGTGTTCTGGCACTATGTGAATCTAGACTGATCTCAGAAACTTTGAGGGTTTTTTTTTCCAATTAATTATTATTTTTGCTGCTGCTAGATTATGTTCATGCTGATTGTATGATTAAACCTTTTTAGCCATGTGATCACTTGTCTATTTAAAAGCATTTGTTGCTTTTACATTTGTGCCAGATTTACTGAGAGCCAGGAGTTATTTCAGCCAACAGTATGTGCCATTCCTTTTAGCATCCCTAACTGAAGTGAGCAATTAATCTTTTCATTCAGGTCTGTGTAAGTGTGTCTTTATGTGTATTAGAAGCAAATTGGTGTTAGCCTACCTATTATCTTCATTCTCAATGATCCTCTTGTACCTCTCCAGCTCATTCTCAAGGGATATCTGGTACATTGCCAGGTGGCGACATTCACTGGTGTACTTCTCCAAGGACCTCTCAGTTTCCTCGATCTCCTTCCGTAGAGATTCGATTTTCTCGTTGTACATTTGGATCTCATCGTCATAGTTCTCCTGGGTGTTTTTGATGGCTTGCTCCAACACTGTATTCTGATAGAAGAGACAGAAGCAGAGATAAATAGATAATGATATAAATAAATGATCCATCATTTTAAGGAGGAATTCCTGTTATTAATTGTAATGTGCCTAATAAACATTAGAAATCAACTAAATGTAGTTAAAACATTGCCACAAAACACTGTCCACAGCTACAGAGTCAAATAGATTTGAATGTATAGCACATAACAAAAGCTGATTGAAGTTCTTTATTTATGCATATAGGACAAGTATATACAGTATGACAGAAACAAAGCAGCCAAATGAAGAAACATATATTTTCATTATAATAAAGCACTGCTGTGTTTCCCTTCCGTGAAAGGAAACGCTACCTTGACTGAACTCTACCTTTTAGCTTATCACTCTTTCATAGCATGACCATTGCTGACACCTAGTGGCATTTCTGCAGCATCTATTAGTGTGACACGATGGAGGCAGTTTTGTGAAAACATGTTTAAAGGGGCCCTGTTAAGTCCATTTCACGGTCCATATTTTAATGTTTGTGTTTTACTAAAGCAGCTTTGCATGATTCATAGTACAAAAGGATCCTTATCTCTTCTCTCTGAAATAAACCTCTTTCTGTACGTAAGCCCACGCTCCCTTTAAGTCAGTTTTCATAGGATTGGTTCACCCGTGCAAAAAGAAGGTTTGAACAGCAGGGGGGTGGGGTTTCTGTGCTTAGAGTGAGAGCTGTATTTATATCTAAGGATTTCCATTGACACTGATATCCTATAGATCGAAGAGCCAGAAAAAAAGACTGCAAAGTCTGAACTCTTTTGTATGAATTACTAGCACATCTGTTTAATATGAGCATCCACAATTCTAATAGAATATCTATGACCAAAATAAGGAAAACATATTGGGTCCCATTTATTGCTCTGTTTAATACATAAATAAAATAAAAAATACCTTAAAAAAAGCTAATTTTATGCAGGATTGATTTACTGAAAAGAAGTAAACGATTGTTTAACCCTCTGTGGTCTGGGGTATAATTGGCCGTTTTTGACTAATTTTAATTTTACGGTTATAGTTCAGCTTAAAAACTGTTAACCTCGCCTTGTTTGGTATATTTTTTCAGCCCAACTTCACGTGTGTGACTGTACAGATATTCTTGTATTTTGACATACTGTATTAACACATTGGCCCTAAAATCACACAAAAACATAAAAATGTGGATGTGCATGTGGGCCCATTTCACGCCTGGGACAGGCAAAGTGCGACATCCGCACAGTGGACCAGCGTGTCTATTGTGGGATATTCTTGTCTTTCAGATGTGTATTTTGCAGTCAAGTAATATTTGTAAAATTAGAACAAATGATTCATCAATTAATTGTAGTTACAGCAGCCACTGGGAGTTTGGGCTGGTCTTTATGGAATCTGTCTTTCTTCTAATGAAAACATTCACGGCTCTTTTGAGAAATCTTTTTGTGTGCTTCTATAAATATATCAGTTTGGCGATAAGAAAGAAAGAAAGAAAGAAAGAAAGAAAGAAAGAAAGAAAGAAAGAAAGAAAGAAAGAAAGAAAGAAAAATTATGTATTTAAGGCAAAACCTCCTGTTGTCATGGTGACCCACCTCAGTCTGTAGTCGCTGTTTCTGGGCCTGCAGCTGGCAGAGGGCACTCTTATATTCCTCCAGCTGACTCTGCAGCGCTGGTACTTTTCTTTGGGCCAGCAGCTTCTCCTGCTCCTTCACACATTGAACACAAATCAGTGAAAACATGCAGAAAATTGATGTGTGTCTCTACAGCATGAAGGTAACGCCGCACATACTCAGCCAACAGTAAGGTCTCTTTCACTGGATTAAAAGATTCAGAAATGGGGTTTTTTTTATCTTAAAAATTTAAGAATTGTGTAGCTTTTTGTGTTAATTTCAAATACACAATAATGCCATGTAACATTCAAATATTCCTTGTAGATCTTAACAGTTTGTCAGGGTTGTTGTTTAAAGTGACATTATTAACATTTGGACATTTTATTTCTAATCCATGTTTGAAACACATCATCCCTGCTACTGCACTAAAAGTCTATACTCTGATAGGCTCTAACACACAGGGCTGCTATATTGTGGCTATATTGTGTAAACTATGGGTTGCAAGTAGAAATAAAAAGTCCTTAGGATTAGATAAAGAGATAAATGCAAGGTCAGTTAGTCAAATACAGTAGTCAGAGATTTGTTACATGGACTTTTTTTTCATTCAACGCACACAAAATAACACTTTGCATGTTCAAAGGTCTGCCACAAACCTTAAAACTACTTAAAGCTTTAAATTAATTACTGTTAGCAGTAAATATTATCAAACTTTTCTTTTGAAAAAGAGCTGTGTCTTGATTTTGGAGGGACTTTTAATAGTGGACGCAACAGTCGCATGATGTTCATATTGATCATCATTCAGTGTCTCCATGTGGCCTTTATGGAAACATCTGGAACTGCCATACTTCACCAGAAACTAGTTCCCATTTTTCTTTTAATTTGTCACCCCTTCTCTATATTTATATACAGCTGGCCTTCTGAGACTATCAAAACTACCACTACACTTTTTTTTCCACTGGATGTCAGTTCAGCACAGCAGCGAAGAGCTGCAGCTCTTTGTTACCACCCACAGAGATTTAATTCAAGCAATTAAACAATTTCTGCATTTAGAGCAGACATGCCTCTGAGAAATGTTTATATAAATAAGTCTCCAATTTGCTACACAAACGCTTGTCACTATGGTGCAGCTACTAAAAAATTAGCATGCACAGCCGTTCTTCACGGCATTTGCTTCATTATCTGCCCTGACACTCTCATACTGCAGGCCTGTCAATGTGTCTGGATAGCAGTCTGACTGTCTCTCTCCTGTGCTTTCGCCACATGCACTCACACACGTATACAAAACCACAAACACGGACACAGGCGACCAGTTGGACAGAAAAGCCAGTAACCTCATCAACCCCGGACACGTAGCCGGGCTGGCACACATGCAAACATCATCTTTTCCCCCAGGGAGGGCAGTGCACACTCAAACACACACACACAATGACAGCATTAGTGACCTCACCTCGGAGATGCCAACTGACACATTGGGAACAAGGGGGAGTGTCTGGTTGATTTGCTGCAAAATGTTTACATAGGTTTGGATCTCTGCGAGGTTCTATGGAGAGAAAGACAATATGAAAGGAACTTTTTAGATACAAATTATAGGTGAAAACCTCTTCCTTTTCTTTGCATGTTCTATTAAAGTTTAGCTGAAAATAAAGACTTGGATGAAAAGCTTTCATTTAGCTGAAATGTATTTATAAATTGGCACATTTCCTTACAGCAAAGAGGGTTTCTTTTCAAATCCTTTTGTAATAGGGTGATCTCAGACTCTAATAAAGAAAAGCTATATTTCCTCTTTCCACAAGGATACTTCAAAGCTCAGGACCACAAGCCCAATATGCATGTGAGAGGACTCTCTATTTTTTTTCGACAGGATACAATAACAGCAGTGCCAACTGATATGCTCGTGAGCTCAATATTGCAAAGTCATGGATCAATTCATTACCAAAAGCACCACTGGGTAACACTAAAAAGGCGAGAAAATATGGAGGTATGAAAGTCTATGAAAATTATTCCTGATCCATTATGTGGCATTTTCTTGTTTTGTCTCAGCATTTTTGCAGCCATTGTTTTGGACCTTCCAGCTATCACCACACCACAAAGGGATTTTTTTTTTCTCTGTGCTTTCCAGTAATATGATGAGCATTTTTTCAGCAATGTTTTCCATGCTCACGTCATCGACAGTAAATTCTTAAATCCCCAGGAACATCATGATATCTCCACTGGCAATAATTTCAAGGATTTGAGTCACAAGAAAGAGTTGTGGCCTGAGGTCAGCTGCCTGGTCAAAAGTGGCAAAAAGGTTTCTAGACTGACTGTGAATAGGCAATAAATTTATGCAACATAACCTCCCCTCTCTCTCTCCTCATTTATACTGTCAAAAAACTATTTCAAGCTGTCACAGTGTAATTAAACACTGAAAAGGTATATAAGGTATATAGGTGATAAAATAATTTGTGCTGTATTGAATTTCCTCCATTTAAATTAACATTTTAAAGGCATATAATGTAAACATGCAGAGCATTTTTTAGAGAAAAGGCTAATTCCATATAATTAAAGCATTTGCAACCTAATCTGCAACACTCTCTTTGTGTCTATAAATTTGCATAATTTGTTACCACAAATGGACTTTAAAAGAAACCTAATGCGCAAAGCATGACAGTGACTTTTTTTTTTCTGCAGTATATCAGCTGATAGCGACTGAAGTATGATTTTTACTGGTTATAAACATAGGCATAAACATACGTTGGGTAAAGATTGTCTCATTTAAATACAGAAAACAGTCCAAAGTGATTCTAATAATCAAACAAGATGTGTTCGTCTTAGTAACAACTTCACCAAGTTCTTCTGTAGCCTCTAATCTGTCCTCACAAGAAATTTGTAAAATTTTCAAGAAGCAATCATAATGCTCCTTTAAAATCTGTCGGTGATTTCCCATTAGAGTACTGACCTTCTTGTGTCTGTCTCTGGTGGAATTGATGTCATCCTGCAGGAACTGAGACTGGATCTGGTACTCCAGGTTTCTCAGCAGAGCTCCATCAGCCTCCTGCAGGTAAGGAGACCCAAGAGAGAGAAAAAAAAAGTGAATGGCGCAATGTGATTTTTTTTTTCTTTGACAATAACACTGAAGTGACAGACTGCAGTCAAATAATAATGAAGATAATTCTCCAGTGTCCTGCTAACTGTCACAATGGTACCGCTCTGGTATTTTCAATCCAAATTAATTATGCTGGATCTTTAATACTCATTGCTGTACTGCTTTTCTTCGTTTTATAAAATACAGTGGAATATAGAGGAAAAAATTTTAGCTGCCTCTAGCTTTACAAGCACATGTTCCATGCTTATATGTTAGAGAATAACAATGCAGATTTACTAAAATGCAGTTATAAATGTCCTTGTGTGGGAGTGCTTAATGTAATTTTAACCATATATATATTACCTTGTTTAACTGTTCCAGTGTGCCTCTTAGCTGTTCCTGATAATCACATTCATTCCTGTATCTGAAAAACAAAAGATCCCAATTATGTGTTCCTATAAAGCCAGGCAGAGTACAATTAACATATTGCCATAGTAAGCTACAGTGATTACGCTATATACCAGCACATCATTTATATATAATACCTTGCTGGCATTGTAAGCTCACAGTGAGAAGGGACAGATTAACAAACTCTGTTGTGTTTGTAATGTGTCAGAGTAAAAAATCTAAATTGTGCATGCTGAAATCCTCCTCACTTCAGCGGCTAATTCAGCCAAAGGTGATCAATGTTTTTCTTAACCAATCAATAATGCAGGAAGGCTGCCTGCAGATAGCTGATTACAAGGCTTTTTTAGATGGTTCCCATTAATGAATTGATTTTCCTTGATTACAAAAAAAAATTCACCCCACCCCCCTCTCTCTCTGTCTGTGTTTCCTAATAGTATACTGGAGCCATGCATAAACATTGGGGTTTGCTGCACAAACATCTGAGACTTCTCTGATTTTTCCTCATGATCCTGGAGTGGATGAGCATTAGGAAATAGCTTTGGATAAAAACTATTTAATCTAATTCCTATACGCAGCACATGGTGTTACAATTTAATGTCACATCTTATGTTACAGTTGCTGGTGACAAAGTATTCCACATACATTTTACACCATTTATAACAAATTAAGGTTTTAACAGTTTTCCTGATTATACCATGCTTCTTACAGTGATTGTCAGTTTTTTATGGTTTCCTGCATTTGTTGAGTAGCATCAGTTAATGTTCATTTTAGAACCCACATCTTAGAGCATGGTCCTGTGATACTTTCCCTTAATTTTAATGGCATTTCTGTGATTTTCTCAGTACTCCCTGTCTGAAGAAGACGTTTGACTGCTGACACACTACAACACTAGCCACTGCCCATTCCCTTACTTGCTGGTATATTCATCCAGCATGCGGCAAGCATCCTTCAGCTCCCGCTCCAGCTTGGCATGGTCGGAGAACAGCTCTCGAATGCGCTGCCTGTTGACTTCAATCTGCTCTGTGAAGGCCTCCTCTAGGCCGCTTGCCTCTTCCATTCGCTGCAGTGTCTCCAGCTGCTTGCGGAACACAGCATTGCGCTGCTCTAAGACTCTTGCCCTGTTGATGTACCGGGCGAAACGGCTGTTGAGCTCCTGAAGGCTCTCCCAGCCCTGGATGGCTGAGATGCCTGCAGATTCTTCAGGATCTTCATCGAAGACATCTGAGCGCTCATATTTTTCCTTGCGCACCTCATGCAGGTAGCTGGTCTTAAACATGATGGCACGCTTCTCTCCCCTGGGCTGGTGGTATTCCCGGAGTGCTTGGTCCACCTTAGCACCTTTAATGTGTGAAAACTTGGTTGCTCACCCTTGGCTGTCTCATGCTAGACTGAGCACTGCACAGTACTGGCTGGTGGCGAAATAGCCCCCAAAACCTCCCTCTGGTTGTTGCCATGCATGCTATGAGCCTGGGGTTTTCCAGAGATTATTGTTGCCTTTGTGGCAGAAATTAGAAAAGCAATACTGTTGATGACAAAGCAAAACAACAAAGGAAACACAAATGGCTGGCCCACAAAAGCACTGGGATGTCACACACCATTGTTTTGGTTCTTAGTCAGCTGCTTTCTAGATCCCTGGCAGGCTAGATGTTGGCACACCACAGGACAGAGGGGAAATTTCATGTAGTACAATTTGTGGGAACTGTGGAGAACAATTCTTGCCTAAAGTGGCTACTTGTTGACACTCTATACTTTTGTTTGTATTTATAAATGGTTATTGATTGGATTTTGCTTTATAACCTCAAAGGCATTACACAAAAATGTATTAACACAAAAATACTCTGTATAGTCAATTGTTAATTTTATTTCCATCAGAAAAATATATAAAACAATCATAATATAACTGAAATAAGTCTTGATCAAAAGAAATACAACTTTTCTGTTAATTTTGTACTTACACATTGTGTTGTTCATTTTAACATAATCAAGTAGGAGAATATAGTCAAATGAAAAGTAAAGGACAATCTCTGTGTTTTGCTGAAAAGGTGGCTCAGAAGCAGAAACATTACAATTTGCTACTAATAAAATGAAAGCCTCTTTCCACTTTGTAATTAGATTCTCTCTCTTCCTCTTATTAGGACATTTTGCAGAGTGTTAAGCTAGCTGTGGAAACCTGGACACAAATGCAGAGCAAAGTAGTGAGGTTAAAAGATATTTTATTTAAACAGTCTTTCTTTGTGTCCGTTCTTGAGAATGGCAAGCGGGCTTCGCTCGCCTTTCCTGCCAAAAGAGCTCACATTCCACAGCTTCCTCAGCAGCAGCAGCAGCAGCGGGCATCACATTCAGTGTCACAATCTGGTGTCAACTAGGAGGAAACACCAGCTTCTTATATAGCGTACAAGTGCGTAATAGGAGACGTCTTCAAAACATACAAGCAAACACACACTCACGCTGATAGAGGACAGGGACCAGGAGGACAGGGGGACCATGATACAGAGATGAGAGACAGTGAAAGTGGTGAAAGCGATGGAAGACTGAGAAAGAGAGCTTACTCCTAGTGTGTTCTGGATCTGACACACCCCAGAGTGCCTGATCACCCACACCTGAATGCCATCAGAGGGGCATACTACAAAGTGAGGTTATGAGTTAGCAAGTTATGTTGAGCTTAAAGTCAAAGTTTTGAGTGTCACAAAAGTGGCTCTCTTTTTACATGGCTAAATCATCATGGCAACTGAACCTGGTTATGTTCAGAGTTCAGGCTTTAAATTGGCTGGAAGCACCACATATTTACTGATTCTTTCATAGATTTTCCGTTGGGTGAGTACATTTTACATGTGCAATTTGTATCTAACATCACAAATAAACAGCAGTTGTAAAATCATCAGTTTTAAAAATACTGGAATTGTAGTTACTAGAACACACACACCAAGAATACCTACTCAATAATAAAATAAATTTCACTTTGATTTCCACGTTTCCTTTGTTAGGGTATGAGACGGTATTATTAAACTTTCAGAGCTCCAATGTTGGGCAATCATGGTACAAATAAACAGCAGCACCGAGCAGCCGCTCAGCAATAAAATCAACAACTCGAATTAAAATATTTATTTTACCTGAGCTCTAAATTCCCAAATTGATTTGTGCTGAAGAAGAGTCATTCGATGTGTGAACGCACACAGAGCGTGAAGCAGAAAGCCGAAATTAACAGCCAAGGCTGATAAACCTTGGTGTGATACCAGTTATCTCCAGCTGGGGTTTTAGGTTTTGTCAAGCCAGTTAACACAAAGAAAGCTTGACTGTTTTACTTCCTTTGGAGTACACCCATGTGGTCATTAGTGGAACTGCATGTCAAGCCCCAGGACTAAGTGTTCCTTGCTGTACGGCCAGTGTGCTGCGTGTTGAGCCAGTGCTGTTGTTGAGTTTGCAGTGGCTTGTACTGTGTTTTTGGTGTTGCAGCTTTGTTTAGCCTTAAAGAATATTTGGAGGGGTTCTTTGCCATTTATTTTTACCCACTTTTAGTCCTGTTTCTGTTGCTATGGCAAAGAATGCACCAGAGCACAGCATTGTAATATTTGTTTCCATAAATTTCGTTTTTATTTTCTACACAGGGAGGGGTTTTTGTTTGATGTTTTAGCCTTCAACCTTTAACATTTATTTGCTTTTTTTTTTCTATGATGCTTTCTATGACCTTTTTTCTAAGACCTAACTGTCATATGTCATATGCTGTCATATACCAGCAAAGGTTTTGTTATGTTACTTTCTATATTACCTGCATTAAAAAGTCTCTTGTTTATTAGTCTTGGGTGGGTTTCCACTCTTCTCTTCATACCTATTCTGACATAGAAGAACGAGGACAAGACATTTCAGCCTGCTCTAAGCTCTGCTACAAGGTCAGTCATACTGCGTCTCTAGACAGATCTAGCAAGCTGTCTGTAAAACAGCTGAATGAAACACATGTCAAATGGCTTTATGTCAGTGCTTCAGTATATTTTGGCACCAGCAGAGCCAAAGCAGCTCAAGGGCAGACATGTGATAGCTAAAATTTAAGCTAAATAAACACTGAAGTTGGGTTTATAATATTAAACTCACCAATAGGTGTATACCTTTCTCTTGTAGTAATTTTTTGTTAATATTACAGGGTTCTTTTTCACCACTTTTTTGTTGTTTTAAGGAACTTTAATTTCCCATGCACAGTGTCCAGTAATATTCCCAGTGTTAAAGGCTGCTGCAGCACATTTGAGTTGAGGAAGCCTTGCAGTAAAGTTAAGGCAACACAAAATGCACCGCAGAGTCACTGGCATTTACATGCATTCAATAAGTTATCTGGAAAATGTATAAATTATTTTATGTTGGCTTGTAAAACAAATCTGCTGCCAGATCTGCTTTAAATCACTAGAGCTATAGTCAACAGTCTATTTGTAGGCAAATAATCATTTTAAATTGGTAAAATGACTTCACTTTGATCTGGAAAAAAAAAACAAAAACAAAAACCATGATTTCCACTTATGTCATTAAAGTAATGTTGAGCTGCCATGGTAGAAACAAACGGCAGAACTGAGAGCTCACTGGGTGGATAAATCAATAGTTCTAACTTATGAATTCACAAGATTGATGACTTTGCGATGCAATGCTCTCGTGCCCTATTTGCAGCAACAATTCTGGCCTTTTGTGATACGTTTAATATTCTTTATGTGTCTCTAACTCCTGATCCTCTTATTGTCTCTGAAAGAAGCAGATGACACTCTATTGATTAGTTTTGACCAGAAGACGAGACAAATGAAGCAGCAAATTTCCCCTTTTAGCCCGAAGCAGAAAGTCTGGGTTGGCAAAGAAAGTTGATAACTACTGTTATGATGCTTACAGTATCATCACCAGTGGTTGTTTTTAGGGTCTGTCGAGCTGGCTAACACAGAGAAAGCCTGGCTATGTCAAACTTGTTCCATGGCACACCCTTCTGGTGTATGCTGGGATCGGCCCTTGTAATAGTTGGAACTGTAAAATATAAGGTTGACAAGTGTGTAATAGATAAGAAGCACTCTGGAAGCTCCCACATAGTTTTGCGTTTTCCTCAAAGTTCTCAGCGTGACCTCAACCAAGGAGATGGACTAAAGTGTGACAACTTTAACCACAATATTTCACACTTGGTGTGTGTTTACTCTTTTGGAAAGCTGTCTTTAGTCCAGCATGTCTTCTGTGACCAAGCAATACAACGATTCAGATGTCCAGAATTCATTTTTATTGAAGACCTTTGTTCATATGTTCCCTGGAAGACACTAGTTTTGTTCAGATTGTCTGTTTGGACAGCAAAAGCTTCTACCTGGCGTATACACCACCTTCATCTGTCTGCAATGTTTCAACAATTTCAAATGTTTGCTCAAAGTATGACATGACTACATAACCTTGAAGAAACCGTCGCTGTGTACATCATTGTATTTTTTCTCTCTTTCAAACAAATGTCACTGCAATTTGATTGTGAAATTGGTTTGAAATACTTTCCCACATACTGAACTATAGCGCTACGGCTAGGAGGAACTGTTCAGTGAAATTAAGAGGCAGCCCAACACAAAGTTAAATTAGACCTGATGTAAAAAGTTTTGTTTCTTTCCATTATCAGTGTGGTAAGAGGGATTCCCACAAGCAGGTCGATACACCCTGTGTCCTACATAGGCAAAGAAAGACAACTGGACATCTAATAACTTGTTTGCACACAACTCCACACATACAGTTAATGAATGCTGATGAAGAAACAGAAAACTACCTGGTTTAGAATAAGGAATGGACTTCAAAATGTGGTCAGTTGTCCTCAGCAGATGGATTCTGCTTCATTGCTGTCTATTCCCTGATAGCACTGTAACCAATAAAAGTATTTTCCAATCTGTCCACCCTCATGCAAAAGCCATAGATAAAAGGTCTTGTGCCTATTATTTGTGGTTGAGGAGAAAACAGCAGGTTCACATTGTTCTTTTTTCTATCTATGTTCACTGGTTACGAGAAGCAGTAAATCTGAGGCCTGGGTGAGATTAGAGAGCTGCCCTTAGCTGGAAATGAAAGCCTAGTGTTTATCCTGCTGGTCAAGCCTCCTGGGCTACAGCAAGGCTGAGCAGGTAGCTAATATTTAGAGGGTAATAAAAACTAATAGGAACATGCAAAGACAGTCCTTTCATCTTGAGTGAACGGGAGAGTGGATGTACTGCAGTTCTAAAAAAAGAAAAGATGTTTCTTCTCGTCCAGCATCTCTCATGTCCATTATAACAGGAGAAGTCGTCTGCTGGTTCACTTGTGTGTTTTGTTATCCATTCTTAGGTTTAAACTGCACTCATACCTGTCAAGTGGCTACACACAGTGGGAGAGGATACAAAAAGTAGTCTTACTGCTATTGACAAATGATTGTCAGAGGCTTTGCAAGGAACAACAGGCCCAGCTTTCTATCACAATGAGACACTGATCCTTAAAAGTCATCAGTGCTGCTGTCTATGTGTGTTTATCTGCTGTTCGGGGTGGCTGAACGCAGACAAACAGTAGTGAAAGCTTTCCACATGTTTGCCTGTACACTGACCCCTAACCTAAAGACCAGCTCAAAGGCATGCAAAAATGTATAAGAACACTTCTGACACTGATTATTTTCCCCCAAAACTACCATGTCCTTATTGCTAATAATAATCGCATGACCGAATGCGAAAAATATATATAATTTTTTCTATGTTTTTAAAGAATTGCACAGGAAAAGCCAAAACTTCATCAGTCTTATAATCAGATAGTTGGATTATGTGTGCTCAGTGAATGTTTTTAGATATTGTTATTCTGCAAAACACATCATATGCAGAATTCCTCAGAAAGGTGATGCAGTCTGATTAGACTGTTTACACAATGTTGATCATTCCGATAATTATATTTTATGGCTTCTCCTTTGAGGCACAATATCAGGTCTACAGTCAGTAAAGTAGAGCTGCACACCTCTTGGAAGTAAGAGATAAGAGATATTAATTTCTCTTCCATTCTCTCTGGAAGTTCAAGCTTGATTTTTAGCCATGCATTGAATCCCGTACCATAAAGGGCAACATTACTGTGTGCATTGATGCCCGTGCCTTGTCTGTCTATGTTGTGCTGCCATCTCAAGTAAAACTGAGCTAATAATGTTGGACTAGCAGCTATTTATTCTTGAACAAGTTATTTTTACTGAAATGCGGGGGGAAGAAAAATCACTACTAAACCAGCTGAGTTGACACGTGAACTATGAAAATGAGAAAGCAGCATACACCTGCATGGATGAACATTAGCTATTGCATTAGCATTCTGAGAAAGATGGATACAGTCACAACCTATTACATTTTATTTTACAAGTTATTATCTTAGTACCAATCAGTATACTGTAACACACTACTAACAGTTTAACTACAAATGTTGTCTGCATGTCAGGTTATGGTGGTGGGGCTACTATAGCTACTGTACAGCGTATATTTATCACAGCAGCTACTTTAAATTTACACTGTTGCAAATAAGACCTCTTTTTACTCTATTTATAATAACAGTATATATAAATAACATTTAATTGAAAAACCCACTGAGTGTGGCACATAACATGAATTTGCAATATGTTGTTGAAAACTGACAAGAAGAAGGCAGTAGGCTAGTCTTTACTGAAATGTTAGGTTAGCTAAAATGGAAGGCGAACGTCACTATTTTGCTTTCTGAAATCTTTTTTTTCTCTATCCCTTAACTCTATTCCATGCAGCTCACCACAATGTCAGATAATTTGGCAAAGCGGTTTGAAGATAAGCATTCTTATTTTCAAATTGTTGACATGATGCCACCACACCTCAGACATGGGAAGGAACATATTTATGACCAAAACAAAATAAATACATAAATAAATCTTTGTGTGCATTAGAAGTGTCAAAGTTGATGTTCTTTGTTATTAGGAGGTCAGAACCTATAACTCTGAGCAGAAACCCACATAGCTACTCTCCTCATTTAATATAATGGCTTTGTTCTGGGCAGTATCACTGGTGTGATTGACAAGCCTGCAAGGCAGGCTTTCAGAAAATAAAAAGAATAATAATAAATTGTTGCATACAGCCAATTCAGCACCAAACGCAAGAAAAAGTTACCCATGAACTGGTATTCACCCTGAAGCATCACCAGAAAAGAAAATGAAAATAATTTCTATTTTATAATATTCATCTGGTAACATGCTAGTGTCATGCTGGATGTATGAGTAATAACTGGTGCCGAGTTATTTCTGCTTACATTTATTGAATGTGAGAGTACTGCAGTTAAAAAAAAAAAAATCCATCTGTATAAACCGCAGCGTGGTAAACAGCACAATACACAAAAGGTGAAACGACTGTATTCTGTATGGTGTGATGCGTAAAGCCTTACGACTTTACGCATCACACTATGTATACTATATACTCAATTTCTTAACAATACAGCCTTGTTCAACATGTTAGGTTAGCTTAACAGCATCTTGTCCGTACTGTATATTTATGGACGTCTATTAAACTGGTAAACTTTCAGGTACGCACACACATTCAAACGCACCCCCCTTTCACTCCACCTGAAAAACGTGTGTGGTGTCTTCACTGCCTCTCATCGTCAGATTTATCACTTGAGGCAGAGGAGAAGCAGACGCAACTTTTCATTTTGAGGAAGTGCCGAAGGACAAGCGAAGCGGTCTGACAGCGGCGCGTACAATCAATGCACGGGGAAGCTGATGGAGCGATCTTGCGTCTCCACCGGTTGGATTTTCCATTTACATCGGTCTTCAGCTTGCGTTCGCACCTCACACAGAGCGGGTAATTAAAGTTTATTAATTTGTTTATTCATTTATTGTAAGCTCAGAAAAATCACGGAACATCAAACGACGCTTGCTTGTAAGTGCCTGAAATAGTTGCTCGCTGCATTTTATTAGTAAGAAATTGATTTGTTCTGTTTATGCGGTTATCAAGGGGTTTTGTTTGTTTTGTGTTTTTGAATGGCAGCAATAACTAATCCTCCTTTAAATTTATCTGTAGGGTCCTTAATTAAAAACATATTTTTATTCTTTTCTTTTCTTTTCTTTTCTTTGGAGGTGTGTGTGTGTGTGGGGGGGGGGGGGCGGTCTTCATTAGCTATTTCCCTGCATTCTCACCTTATATTGCTGCTGTTTTGGGTCAGCAGCCGGGTTAATTGCATTGCACTGGCATATCACTACAAATCAGTTTATATCCTATTAAAATGGGCTCTTAGTCCTGCAATAGGCTTCCCATTTTAGTGTCGCTTACCTCATATGCAAGGGATTTTAAAGTGGTGAATTTTGTGAGAAATACAGGGTGCCGTCATCAGGATCAGTCTTGTATGTTATGTTGGTTTGCTGTGAAGTGACAAGGTCCTTATAAATGACATAAAAACCTGGCGAGATGTCTTCACACACAAATATATTTCATCAGAAACTATCAAAGCAATGCCACATGTGCCAACGTGATTAAGCCTGAAGCATTGAGATCGTGCAATTTGTTTTGATCTTATCTTGTTGCCGTGAATCATGACCCTGCATGAGTAATACTGAGATGGGATTTTTTTTTTTCAGGTGAAGATGTGCTTCTCTTTCCAAAGAAGACTCAGCATGTTGAAATTTTTATCTCCACACAAACATCTTAGTTATCGAACGCATTATGTACCAAAAAGTATGACCATTTAAGACCTAATTTCTGGATCAAATTCTTCTCAAATATTTTTTTTTTTTAAAGAAAAAACAGGATTGTGTGCTAAGACATGGGTGAATCAAACATCAGCCTCATGGTAGCAGCTTCTAGAGAGATGCAGGATAATGCCAGAGAAGGCAAGCTGGATCATTATATGGACAACTATGATATGGACTATGGTATCCCTCCAGATGAGATCCCAGACACCACACAGGGCCAGGCCTTCTTTGTGGCCACCATTGTTATTGGTGTGGTACTTGTCTGCATCATGCTTGTTTGTGGGTTGGGAAACTTCATATTCATTGCCACATTGACGCGTTACAAAAAACTCAGAAATCTAACCAACCTGCTCATTGCTAATCTGGCCATCTCAGACTTCATTGTGGCAGTGGTGTGCTGCCCGTTCCTGGTGGACTACTATGTGGTTAAACAGCTTTCCTGGGATCATGGATTGGTGCTGTGTGCCTCTGTGAACTATCTCCGGACTGTGTCACTCTACGTGTCGACAAACGCACTGCTTGCCATCGCAATTGACAGGTGAGTCAGTTAATCTCTTTTTTCTGTGTCTGTAAGTGTATCTCTGTGTGTGTGCACATGCTTTAAACTCATTTAATTGCGTTTGAAAAAATATTTTATTATTATGTATAGAGGTTATATAGCTTCAGTATATTTTCTGTTCATATTCTTTCTTCTGTTGAAAGAAACTAAGAAAACTGTACACCACTGCCCTTCAGCTGTAAGACATTTATGAAATTCTTTATATATTGAGCTTGAGGTCTTTAGTTGGCTTGAAAACAACATGCTTGTTTTTTGCTATCTTTCTTTATTTTAAGTGATAGAGGCAAGATGTTACAATTAGAGTATGGACGCAGAGGTGTGGACCCAAAAAAGGTAGACCTGAGGCACCATTCAGAGGAAGCTCTTTTCCACCCTTGTAGCCATGATCTTAATCTTCCATAGATGAGGGTGTGAATGCGGATCAGCAGTTAATTAATAGCTTTGCTTTCGTGTTCAGCTGTCTCTTCATTATAACGGACAGGTACAGCATCCGCATTACTGCAGACACTGCACCAATACATCTGTCATACTCTAGCTCTCTCCTTCCCTCATGATACTTGAATTTCACTTGGGGCAGCAACTAATTCCCAACATGGAGTGCGCATGTCACCTTTTTTCTGGCAGAGAACCATGGCCTCAGACTTGGAGGCTGTAGCCACTTCTCATTCGCTTGCAAACAACCCCAGTGCAAGCTGGAAGTCATCACTCGATGAAGCCAGCAGAATAACATCATGTGCAAAAAGAAGAGACAAGCTCCTCGGAGAGACTGGACTCTGCAGGAGTTGCCCTCAGCGGGGGGCAGCGAGCCCAGTCAGTATATTTATATCCCATTCTGCTCGGTACATGTATGTTGGAGTATTCCCCAGAGGATGATGGGGTTGCTTCCCTGTACCTTCAGGTTGGGGAATAGATCTCAACTGTTGTTTGTGCTTACGAACCAAATGGATGTTCAGAGTACTTCCCAGGTGGGGTGCCAGAAGGTGACCCAGCTGAGGACACCACTGGCAGTGAAACATGGAGGGCTATGACTGGTGTAGTAATGACCACCACATTCAAGCATAAGGGTGTTCATAGGTACAGCACTGGGGCACAAAGATTCATTTTATAATAATATGGTCAGACCTAAAGCTGTGTGGGACACTTGGGTAATGAAAGCTGTCACCTGATAGCCACCTGATACTGAGTTAGCTGGTGGGGAGGACACCAGACAGGCTTGGCAAAGTCCACTCGGAGCATCTGGGTCCAGGAGATCTTCAACTCCCACCTCTGGCAGAACTTGGACAGCATTTTGACAGAGGCTGGGGACACTGTCTAAATGAAATATGTTCTGCAACTCCACTGCTGAGGTGTCTGCAAGGATCTGTGGCAGCTTTTGCCTGGTGGCAACCCTCGAACCAAATTGTGGAGTAGTAGTCCTATCAAGTTTGGTTTGCTTGTGGAGCTCTGGAGCCAGCTTTCAGGTACACGGCCCTGGTAGTTGCTCATGAAGAAGTGTGGGAGAAATTTGGTCAGGCCATGGAACAAGACTAAATAGATCTTCCTAATATTCTGTTTAGCATGCAGGGGATCAATATTCTGCCATGATGAATCTTCTTTATGTCCTCCTCCATCTGTCTCACCCATATTATCTATTCAGTCTTCTGGCACATCATTTGTATGCTATACTACAGCATACAAATGAAATGAGCAGGAATCCTGCTGTTTATATATTCCGCTTTTGGCAAACTGTCAGTGGGAAAGTCCTAACTAAAGAATAAATTCATCATTTGTCTGTGGATTTAAAAGCACCATATGAACATTTCTGAAAAATCAAGTAGGACAGTCTTTCACCAGCAGTACTTTAACTTAAATTAGATATTAATATGTTCAGAAAGCGATATAGCTGTCCTGCATCAACAGCAGATGCAGTAAACGACTAGCTGGCGAGCATAGTAAAACATTAGATGGTAAAGGAGCAAGATATTTTATTCAGGGGGCTGGAAAAGTTTAAAGTAAAGAATAAGAGCAGTGCTTAAAGAAAATCAATATTCACCTTACTGAGATGAAGAGAAAGTTGATTCTAAATAGCTGGTAATTCTGATCTCTAACTTCTGAAAAACTCAAATTCTGTGTATCAACTTCAGAGGTGTTCACAGCTTTCCACTGTCTGCAAAGTGGAAAGCCTTATGTTAAGCTTAAGGTACTTGATAATTATTGGGTAAAGACTGTGCTCAAAGTTCAATGAAAACAAGAGTAACTGATAAAACCCAGACAGCATATCACCCTGAGTAAAATCTCTGTATTTGAAGTGTAAGCAAGAAAGAACAGAACACCACCAATAACTAAAACTTCAGTCATGTTGCTAATTGAAAAAAAAAACAACAAAAAATCAGTTTGCCTTTTTTTCTACTTAAGCTCTGATGAGTGCAAAAAGTTACATTACCCAGCTTTAGACATTTCTACCCCCTAGATTTATGTGCTTGATGGGCTTTTAAGTAAAAGCTACCAGGCTACAGGTGCAATCATTGTGAGTGCTTAATTAATCAGAGGCTGTTTAAAAGCCTTTTTTAATAACAGAGAACATTTTTGACATGTGGGAACGCACAGGTGTAAATAATAAAATTAATGAGGAATGGATTTAATTTAGCTGCTTTTATTACTGGGGTTTGATATTCTTGATGCTTTCTGTCACACTGTGGTGGCTTAGCAGGGCACTTGAACACAACAGAACCGTACTTAATTTCTCTAGTAACGCTTGTGCTTTTCCTACTTTGTTAGATCGTCTGCAATGAAAAGGGTTTATAGCGTTGATTGAATGTTGATTGAAAGACCCCTGGGAGTGGCAATTCAATTCAGTTCAATTCAATTTTATTTATATAGCACCATATCACAACAACAGTTGCCTCAAGGTGCTTTATAAGGTAAAGTCCGTACAATTATACATTAAAACCCCAACAATCAGACAACCCCCTAAACACGTACTTGGCAACAGTGGGAAGGAAAAACAACCTTCTAACAGGAAGTAACCTCTAGCAGAACCAGGTTCAGGGAGGGGCAGCCATCAGCCACGACTGGTTGGGGGCGAGGGGAGGGAGATAGGACAAAAGGCAAGCTGTGGAGTGCCAGAGTTTAATCATAACTAATGATTAAAATCAAAGTGGTGTGAAACGATGTGAGTAAAGAAGAAACACTCAGTGCATCGTGTGAAGCCACCAGCAGACTATCGCAACGTAACTAAGGGAGGGTTCAAGGACACCTGATCCAACCCTAACTATAAGCTCTATCAAAAATGGATGTTTTAAAACTAATCTTAAAAGTAGAGAGGGTGTCTGTCTCCCAAAACTAAACTGGGAACTGGTTCCACAGAAGAGGGGCCTGAAAGCTGAAGGCTCTGCCTCCCATTCTACTCCTAAGTATCCTAGGAGGAAGCACAAGTAAGCCAGCAGTCAGAATGGAAAGTATATTAGGGTGATATGGTGTGAGGTCTTTAAGATAAGATGGGCCATAATTATTCAGGAGTAGGATTTCAGATTTGATTCTGGATTTCTAACACAGACACAAAGAAAATTTACCAATGCTTTAAAGTGCTGCAATATGATTGTGTACTTTGATTGGTGTTTAGGCTAAAGGGACCTGGTGGCTCCATTAAAGCTGTGGGGCCATAGTGCCATCATGGTTTTTATTTGCTTTTCCACTATGAGGGAACAGGCACTGCTAATCAATGCAAAGTTTTCCTGAGATCACCTTTATCATATGATGCAACATTTCTGTGATGTAACAGTGGTCTCCACAATGACCGTGCTCTCGCTCATAGGGCATTGACTTTACGACCAGGGTATTCGTCCACCCATGTATATTGGATAAGCATTTTCTCTCTCTTTAAATATGTAATTATTAAAATTTTAGTGTGAGTGTTTCCAAAAATTATAATAATATAAATGAATTTATAATAGTAACATAGATAAAATATAATAATATAGTAATTGTTAAAGTGCCTTCCTCTTGCTTTACATACAGATTTTTTGTGGTTTTCGGTGACCAAAACCTTCAAATGTTTCCATAAAATCTATCTTCTTCTTATATGAAGTGTCCAGTTTGCTGAATAATAGAGCACTTTGTATTAAACCTTAATCTTCCGTGAGTGTCTGACAATCATTTTCTGTATCTATGGCACTCACTCAGACTGCTAAATAGACAGTTTGATATTATTCCGTAACAGGTGTCTTGTTTTTCTTCCAGGTACATGGCTATAGTCCATCCTTTGAGGCCTCGTATGAAGTACCAAACTGCCTACTGTCTGATAACAGGCGTCTGGATAGTTCCCATTCTGATATCAATTCCCTCTGCCTATTTTGCTTCTGAGACCATGTACCCTCATGGGGGCACCAGCTCAACCACTCACAAAGTCTTTTGTGCCCAGATATGGCCGGTGGACCAGCAAGCGTACTACCAGTCCTACTTCCTGTTTGTTTTTGCTGTGGAATTTGTTGGGCCTGTCATTGCCATGGCAATGTGTTATGCCCGGATTTCGCGAGAGCTCTGGTTTAAAAATGTCCCAGGTTTTCAGACAGAGCAAATACGGAAGAGGCTGCGTTGTCGCCGTAAAACAGTGATGGTCCTGATCGGAATCTTGACTGCATACATCCTGTGCTGGGCACCATACTATGGATTCACCATTCTGCGAGACTTCCATCCAACACTTATCTCCCGCCAGAAGAACTCACTGGTGGCTTTTTACATCATTGAGTGCATCGCCATGAGCAACAGCATGATAAATACCTTCTGTTTCGTCAGTGTCAAGAACAACACAGTTAAGTACCTGAAGAAGATCGTACTGCTGCGCTGGAAGTCAAATTATACCCCTAGTAAGACTGTGGAGGAGATGGATGTCAGAACGTCCTCCATGCCTGTAACAGAGGAGATTGAATGCATTCACCTAAGGTAAATAGAAAAACTTGTAAACTAAATATTACAGACATTTGGATCTATGTAGCTGATGGCTGAATTTTTGACATCAAGGATTTCTCATGTTCAGATTATGAAAACTGTCCAAGTGTCATGAAGCAGATGGGAGCTTTGAATTGACTCATGGAGCATTAGTGAACTGTATACATATTGGAGTGAATACAATATTTTTGCATTATGAGGATGTGATTGCTGTGCTGTTCATATGGTGGCTATTAATTGTGCATTGTGAAATATTGTCACATCTATATAAATTACATTATACTGAAGACTTGGGAATAATAGCTGCTACTGCCCTAACTGATCCATCCACAGTGCTTATCTTGGTGTTGCTTGTGTCTGTTCTCAGCAGAGTCAGTTAACGGTTGATACCAACTTGAAAAAAATATTTGTATTTTGTGTGTGTGTGTGTGTGTGTGTATGTGTGTGTGCGTGTGTGTGTGTTTTATATATAATTTTATGCCTTTATTTAAGTATTGAATATTGAGTAAGGTTCTTTTTAATAACTGCATAGTGTAACAAGGACATATTTCCATGTCTTCTGAATGTAAAGATACATTTTTTCTTCATTTGAGCTTAAAAACTATATTGCATGATTTCTTTGTAGTACAGTACATGTTATGTTTCCTGATGATAATAAACGATATGACACTGGAAAGAAAGGCTACTTTTGTTTACCAAGCTGCATTTTTTCCTCTATGTATATAAGTTTCCTGTGGTATTACTGAATTTATTCTTTATCACCGGGAGCCCTCTAAATAATACAGAATAGAATATTTCACAGCTTATTTTCATTTATAGACGTAGAAGCAGTCAGGGGCTAAAAGACAATATCTTCCTTCTTTCTTCTTCAAGCACCCCAGTAAATTTGTACTGTGGAATGATTTTAGCCAGAAAAGCTATTCCCATACTGGTCATTAGAAAGAATGGAAGTTTAAGACATATCCACATTAGCTTCATCTTTCAGATCCACACCTTATCCCAAATTTTATATATAACCCAGGGGTATTTATATATAACAAAACACTATATGGGCAAAAGTACTGGGCCACAACTCTTAATTTTTTTAAATTCAGGTGTTGCAAGAGGTGTCGACTGTGATTAATGTTTTGAAAAGACACAAACCAAAACATGTTATTTTCCCAAAACCTAACCAAATAGTTTTTCTGCCTAAACCTATTGTAGCTATGGCACAAATACATTTTTTTCTGGCTTTTTATGCATTGTTCCACAAATGGCCTTCTCATCCTACATGTATTTTGTTACACATTGGCCATACTACCTTTTGTGCTAACAAGTATTTGTGAGCAAAAAGTGAGCCCTGATTTCCAGGTCTATATTGACAAAAGGTCAGGTGGCCACCTAACCTTGTATTAGCTGTCTCCACCAGCATTGCACCTGGAAAAATGACCACAGATTGAAAGTCTTTAAATGTTGAAAATTTATGGTAAATTGAATTGTTACAATCAAATCACTGTGGTCACAAGAGCCACTTTATGTGGGCAATTTCAGCTGCCCATTACATGGACAGTTCAGCTTTAATGGATTTGTACATCTAAATAGCAAGCTATCTTTATAGTGTTAACCTTCAGGGGGAGAGAGAGCCCCAGTGTCCATTGTGGAGGAAGCTGCTGCATATTAAATCTATTGCACTCACTCACTTTCATTTAAGCTCTTCTTTGGAAGGGACACGGTTGACAGTTATAAGACATAAGTAAATGTTATGAGTACAGTAGTCCACTACACATGCACAAACCAAAACAAGTGTCCCAGCTAAGCCAATACTTTAACTTACACCAAGCAATAACATTTGACCCCATCCAAATAAATAAATGAAAATTAAAAAGCAATGGTTAGCACTGTCACCTCACAGCAAGAGGGTCCTGAGAGTAAATGTGGAGCTTGCCTACACAGGATCCCTTTGCATGAGTGGGTTCTTTCTGGGTACTCCAGCTTCCTCCCATGGTCCAAACTGTTGATTCGAAATTGGCTATGGGTGTGAATGTGAATGTGAGGTTGAATAGTTGTCTCTCTGTGTTAGCACTGCGACAGACTGGTGACCTGTCCAAGGTATATCCTGCTTTTCTCCCTGTGATGCTGATTAGCTGGGAGAAATCCATGTGGTTCCATGACCTGACAGAGACGGGAGGGAGGCAAGTTTGGACGTCCACTGAAGGCACCAAATACATTTCTCACCCAATAAACAGTTAAGCAGGATGTTGCTATTGTTTTGGCAAAAAGCATCTAATGAGGTATCATGATTTTCAGTACTGAAGGTATGCTTGTAGATTGCTACTTATATAAAAATTCAAATGAACCCACAGCAGGGGGTTCAAAAATGTTATTCTGCTATTCTGGTTCATGGAAACAGTTTAACAATATCTAAATCATTAGCCTGTAAAGCAGGAGTGGAGGGTTGGAGAGGTATTCTTTCTGGAACACATTTAATTTGAATTGCATATGCTGACCTTTTTTATTAACCACATTCCACGGCATGTGTCACAGTTAGTCCACAATGAGCTTCGTCATGCTCATTCTCATCATTTGGCCATTAGTTTCCTATTTACATCATGTGAAGATTGCCCACTTACGCTGAATTTCTTACAGGCTCATGGTTGATGCTCGGAAATGTTTACTTTGCCATTATCAGGATCCTTGCTTATTGTCTCCATCAGTCTCTGTGTTTGCTTCCCTGTGGGCAAAGTCTCACTTAGTGCAAATGTGTAATTTTTTCCCCCTTCTGTACCTCACTTTCCTGGAGAACCTGCTATTAGGCTTTACAAATAAACATTTTCAGAGAAATTATTTCATCCTCCAACTGGCAGCTCAGCTTCTCATTGTTTGGCTTCCAGTGGTCTTTTTCTTGGTGAGGTTCAAATGTTTACACACCATTTGCCCACAAGATTGCATTTGCACCTTTTCAAAAGCTTTATATTTGTTTTCTGGTCTAAAAAATAATAATAGTTACACTATTTTGATATTTCTGTCCCCTGGTCGGGCAATTTTCTATATGACATTGTTACCACCATCAAGTACTACTGATATAAAACCAATGCAAATATGTAAAGAAAAGAGATTATGTGAATGTTTGAGCTTTAAAAGAAGAAAAAAAAACACATACTGGTTTTGTAAAATCCTTTCAATTTAGAGTTAACCACGTACATCACAGTTCAATATGAATAAAGAGATGGGTTGTATAAAATGGGGCGATTTGATTAGTACCTAACAGGTTCAATAAAAGATTACATATGAATGTTGATACAAATAACATATTTAATTAAAAGCATAACTGCAAAATGTGTGCATGCATGATAATTTGATAAGTCTCAAGATCTCTGTAGGAGTAGTTATGAGAGGTATTCTCTGTGCAAAATATAAATAAAAACAGAATACACTGATTTGCAAATACTTGCATTTAATTTTTATTTATAAGTGCTGTATTTTTCGGATCGTGCGTGGAAGAGTTGTTCATCTTGGAGCCTCATCTCCTTTGTACCCGAGTATTGAGCGTTTTCTCTTTTTTCTCGTTTAAAGATTGCTTGCTACCCATGAAGTACTAGATGGGCTCAGTGGGCATCATTGGAGCTGGAAGATCCTGGTTCTGATCAACAACCTTTATTTTTTCATTACAAAAGTAATTCCACCTTTAAGGGACACACATGAATACAGTTCAGACATCAGCTGTTGCTTGACTTTTATCCCTGGGCTTAATCTGCAATAAACTGCAGATTTCTTTTTTTATTGTTTTTTTTTTCTTGATGACAGCAGGAACCTACTCAAAATCTTTCAGACCATAAAATGGTGTTGTTTTCTTGTAGAGTCCCAGTGTTTTAGTCAGATCATGTTCTTACTGAAATAAACACTCTGACATGAATTTAAATCAATTTACCTTATTATTCTAAGAAGGCCCTTTGCTCTCAGACTGCTGGCTTACTTGTAGTTCCTAGATTTATTTATTTATTTTTTTTAAAGTGGAATGAGAGGCAAAGCCTTGAGCTTTCAAGCGCCCCCTCTGTGGAACCAGCTTCCAGTTTGGATTCAGCAGACGCTCTCTCTACTTTTAAGATTAGGCTTAAAATTTTCCTTTTTGATAAATCTTATAGTTAGAGCTGGATCAGGGTGAGTATTTCTTCTTCACTCATCTCTTTTCACTTGCTGTGTGTTTATACACCCCTACTGTATTTAATCATTAGCAATGATCAAACTCTGTCTCCTTCTTCCATAGTTTGCCTTTTGTCCTGTCTCCCTCTGCTCTCTGCTCTTTCCCCTCACTACTTTCCGCTTTCTGAGCCTGGTTCTTCAGGAGGGAGTTTTTACTTGCACTTTGGTGAAGTGCTTGCTCAAACTGGGTCATCTGATTGTTGGAGTTTCTTTCCAATACTGGAATGTCTTTACCTTACAATATAAAGTGCCTTTTTTGTTGTGAATTGTTGTGAATTGGTGCTATATGAATAAAAATGAACTGAATTGAATCGAAGGTTCCACAACAGAACCATAAATACAAGCTCAACATTAACACATTTATCAAGCTTTTCCTGAACCACAGTTTTGCTTGCATAACCACAGATGGTACCCTGGCTTCAAACCCCACTTACTGATGCAATGACTGAGTGCTTTCTACATGCAAGCTGCCATCCTCCTAAACAGTGTCCTTGTGTTCATAACAATAAGGTTTCACCTATTCAATCAATGTTGCATTCAGAATTATATATAAGCTACAAACATTTTTTTCCTTTCAGTCTGAGTCTTCCTCTTTTACATCTCGCAGTCAGCTTGTCATTTTCTGTTAGGCTGACATCAAACTGTTAATATAGTTGTAGCTGGGGAGTTAATTTCATAACGTAGTTCTCCACTTGGGTCGAATAAGTACTCCCTTCTGATGTTGGGTTGCAAGTAAATGTGTTCTTTGTTGATTTCTTTTGGATGACATTGGTTGAATTTGATGTTGTAAGGTACATTTCAAATGTGCTGTCAGAGGCTCACCTGACATCAAAGAGTTTTTGGTAAGAAGGTGGTAGCATTGTGAAAGATTGTGGTTACTCTGCCAAGATTTTGCCAAGTGCGTCATTTAGGTCGGGTTAATGTATGTTTTGAACCCAAGAAGAAATGCATGCTTTACACTGCTGTGTAAAGTAGAGACTATTGTTGTATGTTTCTTTCTTTCTTTGTGTATTCCTATTGTCAAAATTTTGTCAACAGATTTTGTTGCCAAACTGAGTAAATCAGGGCAAAGGAGAAATATTTAATGTTGTCTATTCAGTGTTAAAGCGTTCCAAGATCCCCACTGCGTCCTGTGTGGCCACTGCTTTCCTGGGCTACAAAGTAATTAATATGAGAAAATGATATGTTAAAAATAACTTAATGTATTTGAAAATGTTTAGATTAAATAGGTCTAAAATAGCAATTACATTATACAAAATATTATTTAAAAATATAACAGTGATCTCTCTCTATTTTCCACCTGGCTCTCAGTTTTACCTGTCATTACGAGAAAGTCAATTAACTTCATCAAAAAGCTATTTCCAGCATCCACTTTCGCGCCTCCTAAATGTGTCTGACTTAAATTTCACTGAATGTGTTGACCTCTAGACCTCACAGAGTGCAGGCAGGTACAATAAAAGCTTTCCTTAAATGGCTGAGATTGAACGTCATCAGAAGCGCACATACCATCATTACTGTCCAGGAAGCTATACATTTGACATTAACAAGAAACACTTTATTTTCCTTTATTCATCTCCTTGCTAAATGTCCCTAGGTCACACTAGCTAGTACTTTGTGTTATTTTATGATCGATTCCAGGGAATACGTAGCGGTTAGGTGGGACTTTTTTTAAGTGCACAATTCATGTCCACATTAATCTATATCTATATGGACTGGACCCTACATCTTGCCTTTTATCATGCTGAATTTAATAAGGCATTAGGAAAATGGATTTTAAAAGGCGTCTAGAGGCGACTGTTTGTTGTGATTTTGCGCTGTATAATGTAAATAAAATTGAATTGAATTGAATTAAAAAGCACCAGAAATGTGTACAATATCACAACTATGGGAAAAACATCCAAACTATGCAATCCTGTTGATAAATATGACTCACAAAAAATTAACAAAGGCTTGTTCATGAAGTATATTGCCTCATCCTTTTAAGGGAAATCCTGTGCATGCAGATTTTGTGTCATTCATTCACTACACTCCTTCACTTTATATGGAAACATTAAGGCGTCATCCCTAGCTCAACAGGCAGGCAGGTCCTACCACAAGCCAGCATGCTCAGCTGACAAATTTCAATTAGATATTAAACCTGGCCTGTTAACCTCACTTCTCTCGGATAGCACTTTAATGCAATGTTTGTGTGCTTCCCTATCCTCATATGGCCCACAGCTTTGCAGGCAGACGACATCCTGTGACAGCAAATCGTTGGCTAGTCATGAATAATGATTCCGATTTTAGGCTCAGTTTGTGCTCACTCGAGAACAATTTCATCAATAGGGTTCCTTCAAGAGCTTAAATGAAGACCTGTCCATTTGTCCACCCCTCTTTAAAATACAGGCTTGCAGAGGTCTCTAAAGAGCATGTTTATTTTAAAATCCCCAATGGTAATGATTAAACACACTTACAAAAGTATACTTTACTGTGGCAGATCCATCCCCACAGTGAAGCGTGAATGTGGTAGCATCATCATGTTCATTCAATGAGCGATAACAGTTTTTGACTTTTAGTTACGATTTTTTTAAAGGTGTTGCCACTTTGTCATTAGATGTGTGCGTAAAGTGCAGGTGTCTGAAGCAACTGCAGTGAAGTAATGGGCCATAAGTTAACACATGATATGACTCTAACAAGCATTACATTACTTGACAGCATTACATTCTACAGAACAATATATCACTTTTGACTTCAGCACCACCAGGCACAGTCTAGGACAAGAACTCATCCATCCCCTGTGTCATTAGTTGTTATTGTGGCTCTTCCATCCCACGGGACTTTAATAATGATGACAGCCTGTCAAGGTCAAGAATTACTCACGCTGGAGCATGAGAGAATATGAGGAAGATGAATACATTAAACAAAACACGTACAAGTTCTCATTACTGAGATACTCAGTAACTCCCATCAATAACATCAATAATAATCTCAACAGCAAAATAGGCTACCAGTGGGTCCACATTCTTTGTCAGTCTCAAATCAATTGCAATCACTGTGTTGGAGTGAAGCCTTGTTGTCAAACATGTAAACAGTGTGCTTGTATATTAGTTGACTTACTTACAACATGTGGAAAGAGTTATCAAAGACAGAGAAGACCAAAGTTATGACATCAGAACCAGGAGACAACCTTACCTTACGCCTTTGTGAAATGACAAACCTAGTTTCTTAGTACTAAGAATCAGCATTAGTCATTTATTGTGACCAGCACAGTAGCAGTACAAATTAAATGAGCCTCTCTGGAATCAAAGGCAAGACCTCAGTGTAATGGAAAATTAAGTGTTCTGCTTTTCTGGCATTGGAAATAGCCTCTCCTTCACCTGAGGGGTAAAGGGGAAACATGGTTACAGACCTCTCTGTGTTTTCACTGAGAGGTGTCTTAACAAAAGAGCCAATAGATTTATTTCTGCACAACACTGCACAACACATTTTAAAAATATATATTTTTTTTTCATTTAGACACTTAATTATTAAGATATATGATACACAGCTTCTAAGATGACTGCCGAGGCACCCAGAAAAAATAAGTAAATTAATAGCTAAATAAATACTCTTATTATATCAAGTTGGAGTTGGAGTTAGGTCCTCACAAAATATACAAGAATAAATTATTTTTAATCAACCTCTGACCATGTTAGCTTTGCTATTGCTTGTTTGTTTGTTTTTTGCAATTAGATTTTTGTGTTCCTGAGTTTTGATGAGGGTTCACCTGAAAACTGTTATATAGTAGACGCCTTACTCCAGATTCTTGTTAAAGTGTGGCACTTCACCTTTTGTGAGCCTGTATGGTTGATAAACTCAGCATGAGGTTAATATAACTTCCATTTCTCTCTCCAACTTATCTTTAAACTCATTTTGTGATGAGTCAAGCCAAAGTCAAGTCAAATTTATTTCTAAAGCACTTTTTAAAAACAACAGTTGATCAAAGTGCTGTATAACAATACAGTACATAAAACATAACACAAACATCAGTTAAAACAAAAGACATAAAATAGTTAAAATAACATTTCAGGACTCAGTAAAAGCCAGGGTGTAAAAGTGGGTTTTCAACCGGGTTTTAAAAATGTCAACTTTTGGGGAGGTCTTGATGTGAAGAGGCAAAGTATTCCATAATTTTGGGGCAATAACTGCGAAGGCCCGATCTCCTCTGTGTTTCAACACAGAGGAGATGAAACACTGTGTGGCAGGCAGGTTGCTGGACCCCAATGCAGGACTTGGCAGACAGAAGGCTTGGTTTAAACTTGGTTTTCAGCTTTATTAGCTACAGCACAAAACAAAAGCAGAGCTGGATGGAAGCCAGCAGCGCAAAACACAAAACTCACTTAAACAGGGAGAAACACAGGGAGTGCAGACACAGGAAGAAGCTGTAGTAAAAAAAAACAAACAAAAAAAACCCTCATGTCTAACTTAACATTTTAAATTGTGAGCAATTCCCTATGGCGATGGTTCCCAAAGTCAAAAGTTCTGCGGCCCACTTCAAAGTTGAATGTGCTGACAACAAAATCACACAAAAATGATAAATGGAAATCAAATTTATTAACCAATGGAGGCCTGGATTTGGAGTCACACACAAAATTAAAGTGGAAAAATACACTACAGGCTCATCCAACTTTGATGTAATGTCCTTAAAACAAGTCAAAATGAGGCTCAGTATTGTGTG
Organism: Cichlasoma orientale; assembly: GCA_034780415.1. Lineage (NCBI taxonomy): Eukaryota > Metazoa > Chordata > Actinopteri > Cichliformes > Cichlidae > Cichlasoma > Cichlasoma orientale. Next base: position 90,237 of record JAVDPK010002118.1, read on the forward strand.
TGGCCTCCACGTGCCTGTAT
>JAVDPK010002118.1:103765-122072 GCA_034780415.1 Cichlasoma orientale
GTGTGTGTGTGTGTGTGTGTGTGTGTGTGTGTGTGTGTGTGTGTGTGTGTGTGTGTGTGTGTGTGTGTGTGCTGGTGTAGGCACCAAATATCTGAATCTTGATAGTCATACTAAATTCCCAGCATATGCAGGTTTATAATTTGAGTGAATGCAAATTGTTTATACGGTTTGCTTGCTTGATTGGAATTTGATCTATATCCCTTTTTTTTCCCCACTAGATTTCACAGCACTGCTTGTTGACAGCACATGGAAAAGGACCTTGTTTCAGGTCATTCGATTTTTTTCTCTAAGTGACAGTTTGCAAGTAGAACAAACCTACAACACATTTCATGTTTTACTTCTTGTTGTGAACAGAAGTAGGAACTGGAGTGAGTATTGCAACTCCAGAACAGAAGTGTGCAGTTGTCTGTAATGAAGTAACTTTTGAGAAACATGTATCCCTGTTCCTGGTTGAGTGGAACAGTATCGGTTTGTGCTATTATGAATTAGAGCTTTGCCTGTCGGCGTGCTTTCTTTTTTGAGAGGTTCTTCTTTCATCTTGTTTTAAGAACTCAAATGTTTTCCTGTCCTTTCTATTCTAATCATTTATGTAGTTGTTATGTTCTTTATTTGAAGTGAGGTTTTTTTTTTCCTGTAATACAACAGTGAATATAAAATTTAAGAACCAGTCATTCTGGTTCCGTCAGGTTTTTTGTTTGTTTTTGTTTCAGCACCAGTGACGCTGCAGACTACAATAACACATCTGTTGCAATATTACAAGTTCTAAACCTATAAGATGCTCAGTCAGTACAAAGGAAATGGCAAGAAATTCATAGTTTTCATATAGTTATTCTTACCTTTTTCACCAAATATCCCTCTCTGATCTCTTGCGGTTCCATTGCTGTTCTCTGCTGCTATCTGCTGCAATATGTCACTTTTTCTGCAACTGTCAAAAACATTTCTTGAGCAGTTCACCTCTCGCTCTCTCTCTCTCTCCTCTGTTAAAACCACAAGCACAGCAGAGAAACACGGGCAGGAAGTTGTGCTGCTGGGTGTGTGCCAATAATGACTGGTCAACCAGCTTCCTCTTCTGTGCGATATAATTAGCTTGTGCTGCGCTGCTGGTGTGTCTAGACTTTATAGTGTTAAATTTAAAGAGGCTGCATTAGATTCCTGGTAGCAGATGCTTGAATAAGGCATTTTTCTGTCATTATGGTAAATGTTTGTCTCCAGTTTCAATATAGAAGTTTCTACTGGTAAAAAAAAAATATATATATATACAGTATATATATATGTGTGTGCATTCAGCTTACTGTAAATGTGTTAGCCACATTTCAATCTAAATTTAACTTCTTTTTTTGCTGTCTTAGTGGGCTTGTATTTCTTCTATTACATTTCTGCCTTATTTTTTTCCCCACTCTGCTCCTTCCTTGTCTTTTATGTGCGGCTTTGATACATTCATAGGTCTAATATAAGACACTTCTAATTGTTGTGTGTTTGAAAGCTGTTATTAAACCAAACTCTTCTTGCCTGTACCAGTGTACTGGGAGCAAAAAGGGGAAACAGATTTGTTAGGACTAAGCACGAATGGGAGACATGAGAGGTACTGTCAGCATAATATGAACATCCATTATTAAACATCTAAGTTATACTGTACGAGCATAATATAATGTGACTGTACTCCTAAGGTGCTATGCTTAACTTCCTGGTTTTCAGTTAGTTTCTTACATGAAACACCAATATCCTCTTTTTATGTAAAAAAAAAAAAAAAAAAAGACTTTCTTACTTTCAAGACAAAGGTTAAACTTTCCATTTTCATGTGACAGTCAGAAATATGTCTAAAAAAAAAGTAAGTCTTTTTATTGGTTTCCTTTTGAATGTTTCCACTTGACATACTTTTAGTCCAGTATGAATCACAAATAAATGTTGTAGTTTTTACTCTACTACACTACTTTTTTGACCAATAAGCAGGTTAAGTATTTAAAGACAAAAATTCTGCATATGAGCTCAAATAAAAATGTATGACCAAAATAGTCTCAGGAGCTTGAGAAAGGGTGACTTCTTTTTGTCATACAGAAACCCTAAATCTGACATATACATATAAATGTACAATATTGCCAAAAATATTCACTCACAAAACCAAATCATTGAATTCAGGTGTTCCAATCACTCCCATGGCCACAGCTGTATAAAACCAAACACCTAGGCATGCAGACTGCTTCTACAAACATTTGTGAAAGAATAGATCACTCCCACGAGCTCAGTGACTAGTGAATCACTATTAAATATCACACAGTCAACTGCTAGTGGTATCATAACATAGGGGAAGTGTTTGCCCATTTCAGCCACAAACCGGTAGGCCATGTAAAATGATAGAGTGGGGTCAGAGGTTGCTGGCGGATGCGGGTGAATAGTGTGCATAGTGTGGACAATTTCATGCTCTTAACTTTGTAGGAACAGTTTGGGGATGGCCACTTCCTGTTCCAACATGATTACGCACCCGTGCACAAAGCAAGGTCCATAAAGACATGGATGAGCGAGTTTGGTATGGAAGAAATTGACTGGCCTGCACAGACTCCTGACCTCAACCCGACAGAACACCTTTGAGGTGAATTAGAGTGAGCCGGGCCTTTTCATCCAACATCAGTGTCCGACCTCACAAATGTGCTTCTGGAAGAATGGTCAGAAATTCCCATAAACACACCTAAACCTTGTGGAAAGCCTTCCCAGAAGAGTTGAAGCTGTTATAGCTGCAAAGGGTGGGTCGAAATCATATTAAACCCTGTGGATTAAGAATGGGATGTCACTCAAGGTCATATGCATGTGAAGGCAGACAGTACAATATAGCGTAACTGTTAACTCTATCCAACCCTATGGGTGTGGTGCATCCAATACTGAGGTAAGGCAGATGTCATCTGACTTAACATTGCTTGATTTGCAAGTATGCACACTAAATTACTCATATCTTTCTTTAAAAAGTAAGTGGGTTAGCAAGCAGCAGTCAAGAATTGAGTAATAAAGGAAATTTTCACAACACTGCATTCCTGTAAAAAAAAAAGGTACACCCTATGATTCAGTGGCTTGTATCAATAACTTGAAGTAACTGTTTTCTGTATGACTTTATCTGTCTCTCACAAGATGACGTTTGGCCCACTCTTCTTTGCAACATTGTTTCAGTTTATTGAGTTTCTTTTTTTCTTTTTCTTTTTCTTTTTTTTTTTTTTGCAGCCACAGGACCTGTGGCTGCAAAAAGACTCTCAAAAAAAAAAAAAGAATGCTCAACTCATCAGCCCATCGCCACCATTTTTGATAAGTGGTGTGATGTGTTTGTGCTGATATACTGCGTTTAGTTTTTAGTGTGACGCTGTTCATTATGGCCAAACATTTCCACTCCGGGCTCATCTGTTCAAAGGACATTGTTCCAGAATTCTTGTGGCTTGTTCAGATGCAACTTTGGAACCCTAAGCTGTGCTGCCATGTTCTTTTTAGAGAGAAGAGTCTTCTCCCTGCAAACCTTCCAAACAAGTTTTACTTGCTCTATGTCTTGCTGAGACATCGACTCCTCGGTAGATTGTGGCATTTGTGTTAACACACATCTGAATGCTGCAAACCTGCAAACTGCAAAAACATCACCTTTTATAGACATGGTCACACTTGCTGATGATCAGAGTGCATCAGAGTCCTGTGAAAACTTTTTTTTTCTCATAGCTGTGCACAGTACTTTTCTACTCTGCCTGAGCACCCCAAAACTTTTTTTTCTTTTTTTTTTCTACAAGCTAAATTCACCAATTTATACAGCACTTTATTGTTGCCTTTAAGCACAGAACATGCCTCAACATGCTGACCAGAGGAGCACCAACCTCCCTATTAGTGGACCGGCTCTAACTCCTGAGAAAGAGCAGCTCTATACACATGAGAAAATCCTAAAACACAGTTAATATGATCTTTTTATAAACAGAAAGAAGTCGGTTACATTCCTAACTTGCAGCCAAATTCACCAGCCTTCACTCACTCCTTATCAGAAAATGTTTCATGGCACATTTCACAACCAGCTGTCATTTTATAGCATGAAAGGAAATCTTCTTATCTGTGGTGTCAGCTTTCAACATTTACAGTGACACAGCTGTCTGTGTCAGTGGATTCTGTCATGTTTCAACAAAGAAAATGGCAGAGGTGATATACTTAATGGTGGGGACAGAAGCAAAGAATTTATTTATTAATGATAGATGGTGAGCGGTTAAATAACTATAATTATCTTTGTGCTTTTTTGTTTGTTTTTTACTTTACTTTATTTAGTTTCTATTTTATTTCTTGAGAAATAAAAAAGAAAGACAGTCATGTTTAAAATTAATGGTAAAATTAGTGGTGATCGATAAGTGGAAGAAGGTTTGAATTTCTCTGTTTAGGCTGCTGCCCCTGGGAATAAGTGGAAGAAAATGGATGGATGGATGGATGGATGGATGGATGGATGGATGGATGGATGGATGGATGGATGGATGGATGGATGGATGGATGAATGGATGGATGGATGGATGGATGGATCTTTTGGGATAGTGTGGCATCAAAACCTACCATAAACAAACACCTCCCCCTTTTGTTCAAACTGTTGATTTAGTTTGTTTTGTTTTGTGATGTTGGTAATGCACCTCTAGAGGGCATAATAACTACATTTAAAACTAAATGCAATACATGTATTGAGGAAAATTCATGAGTTTTAGCATTATACTGAATCAGTAAAGATGAAAGCTGATAAATTGCTATAGATGTGAATCATGCTCAGAAGATGGATAAGCAACTCACTACTTCACTAGCTGAACTGTTTCAAGCTGTCACATGTCCAATGATCTCCCCAGTGAGGTTAAAGAGATTAAAATAACTGCCTTCCTTTAATCAGACAGTTCTGGGCTGTTTGTTTGTTTTTGGGTTTTTTTGTTTTGTTTGTTTGTTTTGTTTTTTCCTTGGGAGAAAAGTCACCTTCTGGTCATAATCTCATTTCTATAAACAGGAATCATAGGAACGTTCCCCGTGACCGTGGCATTTATCAAAAGGCACACGAGCTATACTGTTGTCTGTCTAGCTTGAGCCATGCTTTACTGTTGCCCATGCTATGAATAATGATCAAGGGGGCTGGTGTTTATAAGTTTTATTAATAAGTCATGGAGCCATGTGTATCATCAACCATCAACATGAGAGTCATCTCTTTGTGTTGGTGATTGAGAAAGGGTTATGGTGTGGAATATTAATTTTGCCAATAAAACAAAGACATGGACGCAAAAAGAACGCACAACACATTTAACCTTGATATTTTTTTCTACGAGATATAAAAGTGCAACATCAAAGGTGCTCATGCAGTGTAGTGTAAAAAAACAAAATAAAACAAAAAACAACTGTATTATGATGTACTGTACATTCTGGGAATAGGGAGATGAAACATCTGTTAGCACTAAAAGTCAGGAGGAGACATGTAAGGTACTGTAAGTCTGATGAAACCAAGGAAACAGGACAGCCCCTCCCCCCCGTCAAATCATACAGCCACTTTTCACACCTGAAACAACCTATGGTCATCCATTGTTAAACACCTACACTGCCAAGAAGACTCACGCACATAATGTAATATGACCATGCATGACAAGGTGCTGCAGGTTTCCGTGTAATACAGTAAAATTGAAAATGCAGACCAGCTTTCCAGTGAGTCACTTTGGGTTAGTTGGGTGGGTTGGTTTTTGCTACATGAAACTCTGATATTTCTCACACGCTTTTTTTTTTTTAAAGTTACACTTCCACAAATTAAAGTGAAAGCTTGAACTTCTCTTAAGATCGCAAAGTTTGGGCTGACTGACAAAACTGCTTACAGTTACAGGTGGGGTTTTTTTTAAGGTGTTTGCCTTTTTGAATATGTTTTATATCCACATCAAGTGTCAGTCAATCTGACAGCTCTGGCAACTAAACAAATTAAGAAATTTCAAACAGAAATATATGAGCACATGATTCATTCTTCTGCATTCTAACATAAGCGCCACCTCCACAAGCTACAGGATTAAATACTGAGCTTTAAGTAATAATAAATGAATCAAATATTATCTGTAATAATATCAAAGGACTCATAAAGCAAAATTACACTTTCATTTTCAATATGTGCGGTACTGATATGTCTCTGCTTTTGCTCAGGGGGATTTTGTGATGCATTGACTAAATTTTCCTTGGAATTCGATGCATTTATGGAATGTAATTGCCACCTTTACTTCATCCACCGCTGCTAATGCAGTCACTGCACTATAGGGTGAGATGTATGTTGCCCCATTTTTCATCCTGTCTTTCCTCATATTGAACACAGCAATAAATACTGCATGTGTTGTTCTTTCCACTGCCCCGCCCTTTGCCATAACTCTTGTTTTGCAGCCCAGGGATTGAGGCATCTTCATTCCAGTCCTCTGTACCTCACAAGCACCATCAATAATTCTGCTAAAGAGTGCACTGAGCTGAAAATGGGGGTGGGGGGTGGGGGGGTGAGGTGACACTTGATGGCTTTTCCATGGCACACTCAATCTCTCCCTACCTCCTTCCATTCCCGTCGTGCTCCCATAGTTCCTAACATGACCTTCTGCAATGTTGTTTATCATTTTGTGCTGTATGGACAGCAGGAACACACACACACACAGGCGCACAGCCTTTAGCCCTTCGAGAAGCAGAAAAGAGGAACTATAAAAAGGCTGAAGTAGGCTCTCAAGAGAGCTGTATTTGTCTTTTTACACTGCAAAAGCCACGAGAAGAGGCCATTATTAATCAGGGGAAATGGCCTGAATGTTACAATAGGCACATTAAGACAGATTATGGAATTTAAGATTATGGCGTTTAAAATCATACCTTGTTCATTTAGTTGGAATTTAACCTTGATGTTTGACAATAGATATGTGCACAAAGCAGTTTCTGAGGAGTTATTCAACTTTGTCAGGGGCTGTGTTCAAAACCACATTACGCCATGGAACATACACTTCACTGCGTTTGTTCGCACGTGGTATTCTCAGCATCTTCGTGAGAGGCAGTCTGAAAAGTTTTTCTTCATATCTCCAATAAACAAGAGTCTACTGGCTCATAAATGTTTTCATGACTCACACAGAAATGTAAATCAACCTTTTAGGCTCAGACTGTTGCTAATAGGTGGCAGTGGCCTTCCCTCTGGGTGTTAGAACATTTGTCTGCTTCACACATTCATCTGAGCCAATTCTTCATTTGAAACTCAGATCTTATGATACCAGATGAATCAGATGAATCTTCTGCAGAAGAAAACTATCTACTACTATCATGCTGAGAAATGTAATAAGGCCTCTCTAACTGCTTTTTTTTTTTTTTTTAAGAGATTATTTGCAATTTTGGAAGCCTGTGACTTTGACACATGGTAATTTTAAGTGATAAAGTGGCAGTGACCAAAGTTTTTTAAACAACTTTTAATAATAACGTGACTATTTTTGCTTTATGTATGCATTTCATCTGTTCTGCATTTGCATTTCAGCATGGTAAGACTTGTTGTACTGAACATTCTCACGTTAGCATGATAACATGTGGCCATGTTAGCATACTGATGTAAGTTCAATAAGGAGAGATCATTAGGAGAAAATGAACATGATTTATTGACTCCAGTGGTCCACTGAAGCAGGAGGGAGGTGGTGGGTTTGCACAAATGAGTCTGAAAGGGGAGAAGGACAGATGAGCAGTGATATTTAAAGTATACCGAGCGGAGGCTGATTGGCTCAAGGAAGGTGGGCAGAAAGATGATGATGAAGTCAGCACTGAGTTTGACAGCGTGGGAAAGTGGACGTGATGTAAAACATAGAAGCAGCCAAAAACCTGGGAAAGTAGGCAGATGTGTGATTGCAGATCTTCCTTACTGAACTTAGCCTAAGCTTCATTGATTAAATAAAAAAATTACAAATGTATCTCTATGACCTGTTTAATTTTACGAAGGGAAAGAAATTTCCCCAAATTATGTCATCTAATTTTATCTCGTTCTTAATCTTAACAGGACAGTCACTGTTCAGAAGAAGATACTTTTGGCTGCTTCCTTGTCACAAGGGACCACCACAGTGGGTAGCTGCACATGTTTGCTTTGGCAGAGTTTCTTTATGCTGGATGCCCTTCCTGACGCAACCCCAAAGGGAATTTGTGTCTCCAGCTGGAATTGAACCAGCAACCTTTCACCTGCCAAGTGAATATGTAAACAAACACTATTAATTAACTAGAATAAATGTCATCTTGCAAGATTTCTACAATTTGATGTCCTTGTATCATACATACTGTACTCCATTAAACTGGCACATGTTAAGACCAAACTTCCACAACCTCTGGAAACGGATGTGCGTCTTTCTGATCTCTAACGTTATGTTTCCTTTCAGTGATTTTTTTTCTTCTGTAATTACCTCTGGATTCCATCATCTGTTATGGTATAAAATATAAGATAAAGGGCAAAGACATTGAGATCACAGCTTAAATTGACAGCAAAGTGAAATGAATGAGCTAATGGAGAAGATGGCCTACTGCGGTGGGACTAATAAACCTACAGGCAAGTTCAGGAGGCACAGGATGCTGCTCCATCTGCCAATTAAATAAAGAGGAAACTGATGGGTAAACAGTTTCACTGAGGATCAGAAAAGAGTGATGGTGCTGTGAGCCCCTCAGGGAATTAAACTGCATTTACGCCGTAACTGCCACCAACCTTGTCGTCTTGAAGGAAGAAACAAATTTATTGATTCTCATATTTTTGTCGGATCTCTCTATGCCACTGTCAACAACTTCCTTCAAGAAGTTACTCTAAGGCAGGGGCACTCGCTTCCGGGCCTCGAGAGCCGGTGTCCTGCAGGTTTTAGATGTGTCTCTGCTTCAACACACCTGAGTCAAATATAGAAGTCATTATCAGGACTCTGGAGAACGTGACTGCATACTGAGGAGGTAATTCAACCATTTGATTCAGGTGTGTTGGATCAGGGACACATCTAAATCCTGCAGGACACCGGCTCTCGAGGCCTGGAAGTGAGTATCCCTGCTCTAAGGCAAAGCTATGCTAATGTCATCTTTTTAATAGTATATTTGCTCTATTCAGATAAGTATTCTTATCTATTGCCTCGCAGCTGCTTTGCCGGGGGCTTCTTCTACCCATTATTTTTGGATTAGAAATGCTTGTATATCTTTCTAGAAGAGTTCATGCACACACCTGGTTATGGTTTTTAAAATCTGCACAATGTGGATTTTCACATGACTTCATTGTACCAATAACTAGTGAATCGGCAACACTGTAGCAACACAAAATGCAGCAGCTGAAAGATATTGAGTGCCTTCATATGCCTTGTCTAAACCTTTTAAAAGGTATTGATTTGAGTAACAGCCTGGAGCCACTGAGGTGATTTCTTCTCATCACTGGACCAGAGCACTGATGGGGCCTATCCATATGTCTGTCTGTCTCATTGCCCCGAAGCTTTCTTTTATTTCTTCTGCTTTTACATAAATTCTATTTGACATCTAGTAGTTTGATGACACCTGTGGATGATATTGCCTGGTTATACCCCTTTATCTCCCAAATCCTGACATTTATACTCGTGGCTCCAGGCTGTGCCATTTGGCCAGCATTGTTAGTGTACAAATGTTAAATTGTCTTTTTTTCTTCTTTAAAGCTGAGATGAACTATTTTTCCAGCTGTGTAATGATTCGCCTCAGGCCTTGAGCTCCATTTGTCTGAGAAACAAAAACAGATCAGTCTGTCTTCACACCCAGTGAGGCACTTTGACAACTTTGACAACATGCTAGTATTTTATATTCTCCTTCCACAGTGTAATATATGAACTAGATCACAGTGACCATTCGCGTGTTCTCTACACATAAGAACTACTCTAGCATGTTACATTAAAACAATGCTTTATGATGTTTTACTCCTGCAAGTTGTCTAGGTCTAATTAAAAGGGGTTATATGTGGCTGTGTGAGCACTGGCATGGATATAATGTGTTTTGATGGGAAGGGCTGGGTTGCTCCTGCTCTGGGGGACAGAGGGTAGCAGGGAGCGAAAGATACCGAACAACAGACTGAGGCAGGATATAAATCAAATCTCTCTGGAGATAATGGGACACACACAACACACACATACACCATGTTTTCTGGGGTGTGCTGGAACTTTAGTACCCAAGTCTCCAGGTTAATGACATTAGACCTCATTGGGAACCGAAGCATGCGAAAATGATTACAAGAGCAGAAGTGTAATTGAGATGGAGCGCATTAGAGATTTGATTTCAGAAAAATATGAAGGGATAATAAAATAAATTCAGTCAGGATTCCCTTATCTTATAGGTTCAGATAAGTGTCTGTATTATCTTTTACCTTTTGATAAAAACAGAACCAGAACAATCTGATAAGAGACGGGTTGTAATTAAACATGATGATGATTAAAGTCTTGTCCAAATTCAGGGATTGGATTATGACAATCCTTTGTCTGCCTGCTGTCCGTGTGCATGTGATTTGCCTGTTTGATTCAGGAGCCACGAGGCAGCTAATTTTGCATACGTTTCGCCATCAACTGTATTTTCAAGTTCAAAATGCAACTCTAATCTTTCACGTTGATCTTCCTTTTTTTTTTTTGGGCTTTTAATCTAGGCTTCTTTGTGACAAACTGTGGGGATGTCAGGAATGGATGCTGACACAAACAACCAGAAGGTTAAAATACAAAACTCAATGGTGCATTTGACTAGCCTGCAGCAAGTTGTAAACAAGCATTAAGTTTATCACCAAAACGCTACCCATTAAGGCCCTACAGAGCATTGCTGGGTATTTCATGATAAAACCATCTTTCGTATCAAGTGAAATAGTGAAGCTGTTTACCTCATCTGTCTGCTCATGTTGCCTCATTCAGCCTGGCCTATTAGTCACCTGGTTACTGCAGGGACATGTGAAAGATGGGCAATGTATGCTGAGCTCCGAGGTTTACATCCTGCCTCAGGCTGTGACTCAAGCGTTTCATGTTGCGGTTCTTTATAAATCAAGTATTGATTGGCTCTGACAAAACAAAACCAAAGCAAACGACAGCAACAAAGAGTTTGTTTTTTTTTATCACATGGGGCTATAGCTGCTTTTCCTTTATTTCAGAGTGCATTTTAAATGAAGTTATTGTAAGCTGGATGAATTGGATTGCTCATCAACCTACCCAAAACTAAAAAGAGACTAAAGGCCTACTGATAATGAACATTTACAAAGCTTACAAAAGGAGACTGAACATTTTAAAGGTTATGATCATAACTAATGGTCCAAAGATAAACAGGTAGCAATTGCACAAAACTTCAGGAAACTCAAGTTATGGAAAATGCAGAAGTTTCCTATCAAACAATTCATGAATTGCAATACAACATCATTATTCTATATGCTTACATTCCCCTGTGATCAAGCTCATATGGGGCAAACAGAGAGAGCTCTCAAACAATGAATTTCAGAACATAAAACAGCCATTCAAACAGGAAACATGGAATATGCCACAGCCAAACACTATCACTCTCCTGCCACTCTGCCACTACACTTGAACAATGTAACTCTTGCGGCCAAAGGGGGCAATCTATCAAAGTTGTTGTCTCAGAGATGTGTTGGATCTCAGCACTCAACACAATGACACCTGCTGGACTGAATGATGATTTCACTTTAAAACGTTCCTCTGAACAAAATACAAAATATACAAAGAGAGTGTGTTTACTACAGAACTTGTAACAACAGTCAGAATCATATACACTTTGTTTCTATTTATGGTTACATTATCAAAAAGATGAGATCAGGGAGTAAATTACTACAGTATGTGACTCTTAAAGCCTGTCATCGTCCAAACTGCTGTATATAAATGTCAACACCTACATTTTATCTCATATTCTCATAAAGGAGGATTCTAGATAAAGTGGATTACGTAATAGTCGTATACAATAATACTGTTATTGTTATACAGGCTAGGTTTCTTATGCTGGTTCAGAAAACCTCTGACTGGACTGAACGGATTTCTCCCTTGAATGGAGATGGCGAGCCTGAGCCCAGAACTGGAGTCCTAAATAGAGAACAGCATTTGTCTCTTCAATAGTGATCCAACATCGTGGTAACCACGCTATTACCACTAGATCCAGAACACCACTTGACAAACAAACTGAATCTAAATTTTAGAATGCAGACTTAAGTTGAAATACTTTTTTTTCCAACTTTTAAAATAATTGTTCTCGCTCATTTCCTGGCTCCAGCTATTTCATTGCACATCACTCTTATCTCACAATACCTCTTCTGAACCTAGACACTGGCCTATAACTCTTACTACGTAGGCCTGGCCTCGAGTAAAGGGTTACACCTACATATGACCTATGGCAAAATTCTAATTTTTTTTCCTCTAACATGTGAGTGTCATATATCTCCTCATGTAATTCTGTAAAAGAAGGTGAATGGTTTTTATTTTCCAAAGCCTCCAACTATGTTATGTTCAAAAGTTGAAATAGTTATGTTGAAAAATGCTTGTCTGAACTTGTTGAAACGTGCTTGTCTAACTTTTAAAAAAAGACAAACAAGCAAACAAAAAACTAAGCCTTAAATGTGTGCCAACCCCAGCAAGAAAGTGTTAATTACAAAATATTATACTGAGCCGCTAGTTTTATTTTATTCAAGCTCATGTGCATGGCCTAAGGGGAAACATTTTTTAGTGAACAGAGTCAGTTTCCCTCAGTCTTTTAATATGACACATCAGAAATCAAGTGCCACTGGTTTCTCCAGGAGCTCATCCAGGCTCTCCTTCCCCTAGCTGCTGAATCACAGGCATCTGTAATTTTGTCTCAACAGAGATCTCATAGATAATCATATAGTAGTGAGAAAGTTCTATTTCACGTTAATGTAGCTCATGACTTTTTTCATATGATTTAATACTTCTGTCCTTTTTTCAGTGTGCAGTTAAAAAAAGAGATGTGCATAAATTTCTATTCCATGTAAATCTGTATTTCCTTTGGAAAACTCTTGCTTTCATGTCATTCTAATTTGCATTACATTAATCATTGAAAAGTGTTTAATTATGGATTACATGTTTTTGACACATCTTATGTCTTATGCGGCATAATTCAGAATTACTACGAGATGAATACAAGAGCAGTGGAATCAAAGATGAGTTCACCTTTCATTATATAACACTGAACAGGTTCATCAAGTAAGGATCTAATTCAATGCTTAGGACTATTGAATGTAAATTATGATCAGTATCACACTCCTTCTACATGAGAAATTGTATATATATATACTATGAATGATTATTTTATCCTTACTTTTGTGCATGAGTACAAGAGCATATCATATCTTTCTCGTGCAATCATATACACTGCTCAAAAAAAAAATTAAAGGAACACTTTGAAAACACATCAGATCTCGATGGGGAAGAAATATCGTGGACTGGGTAGTGTGTTAGGAACAAAAGGATGCCACATTGTTTGATAGAAATTAAAATTATTAACCTACAGAGGGATGAATTTAAAAAAATCCCAAAATTCAAAGTTAAAAAAAGATTCAGAGTAGTCCAGTTATGCTGAAATTTCTTTGCAGCAAATCAAAATGGTAGTAGTTTGTATGCTCCCCCCCTCTCATGTGCTCGTATAAATGCCTGAGTTGCGCAGTGTATGATCAACCAATAAAATTAAAAGATTACAATAATACTAGATACTAGAGGTGCATATTATAAGTACAATGCATGCTATAAAGTTTTATGAAATGCCTTCCACTGTAAACATCGTCTATTGATAGTTAGAACCATATCTTATCTATACATAAACACATTTGTATATGTCCTATACATATATCTTTGCATAAGATTTGCATAGGAACCATTAAAAAAGTACAGTATGTACTTAATAATTTGCAGAATCCAAAGGCAATACTGTGGCCATTTGGAAAACTATTAATTAGCTACTTCAAAGAAAAACTGACTTTACACAATTTCGTTCAAACTTTTCAGATGGATCTTTAGTTTCAGTGATCTTTTAAAAAATGGTTATTTAATGATTTCTTTTCAAGTGTTGATTTTAAAAAATCCATTAGATTATATAAAGGAATTGTTTTCATCATTTGCTAATTTTGATGAGCCTGAATCTAAAGAAGTGAACAAAAAAAATTTTAAAAAAAGAAGCTGCATTTTGTCTATTGAAAAAATGTAATCGTATGAGTTTATATTTTTTTATGTTTTGTACAAAGTTATCAGTCATTTATTAACTGGCATTACATGAGTTATTCATGTTTCAAGGAAGGAGTTATATTAATAACCATATTTTAATTATGTTTACCACTACATCAAGATATTCAGGGTTTTAGCCAGAAAAAAATGTCAGCCCTGCGTGTCTAAGGGGGAAGGGGGGGGGGGGTGTGATCTGATCAACTGCTACAAGCATTTTCTAAGTTCGAATATCCGTCTATCCATCATCATGTTGTCAGCATCACAAGGCCTCTCACAGCTCCTGGGATTTTTTGTTTAATAGGAAGCCAGAAATCATCCTTTGAGTTCCCTTTTCCTCTTCTTCCCCAACGCGTTCATGCTGCTCGCCATTTTCCTTTCTGTAGTCCCGGAAAATCAAGCCTGCACATTGTGAACAAAACTGGCCGTCCCGGTGGTAAATTGCAAATTGCAGTAAAATAATACTATTTTTCATTATTCACTAAGTTCATTATCTGACTCTATGTCAGTGCTACTGTGCTGCTTTTATTTGTACAGTAATACCCAGGTTTTGGTCTATGCCATCCACAACTTGTGTTTTTTAATGGTTCTTGATAGAAACAGCAAGCACTATAGTAAGAGGGAACAGGGGAAAAAAAATCAGAGTCTGGTATTTGCGATGGGTCGGGTGTGCACCTGTTTGCTAATTGCAGTGATAGAAGAGTTCCGATAGCGAAACGGTGAAATTCTCAGCTCGACCAAGACAACTTGGCGCATTGCTGTTCCCTCATTGTAATGAAATTGTATTTTCAAGTAGTTACAATTACGGCAGTTACAATGGTGTTATGCAATGATGACTGGTTTTAGTTAAAAATGTATTGGCTTCTGTAGTTTAATGCAAATCATGTGTTTCACTGTGTCGCCTGTTTGTAGAACACTGGAGTCTTACATGATTAATAGGATAAGAATAACATTCATCCTACATAGTTTTAATTTTATAATTCATACTGATACTCTACGATTTTAGACAATTCAGACAATGCTGCAACATTGCTGGAAGCAGGAACTTCATGTTTCATGTCTTGAATGGTATCAGTCTGATATATGAGGTCCTACCACATGACACAAACACACTGACTGGCAACACATGAAGCAGCTTTTTGCTGTATACCAGGCTAGTGTCTGCCTGCTAGGTTAAGCTTTGTGTTTTAATGGCCAAGAAACAGATCTGACAAAATGGGCTCGATCTCAAGCATAGCACAATGTGCTTTAGGCAAACTGACTAAATGTGGCATTTTGTTCTGCAGTTCAGTATCAGTGTTATGTCTAAAATGTGCAAGAGGAATTTGAGAAATACAGCATTTAATTAACTATAAATAAGCATTTTTTTTCTGTAGATTAAGCATTTCTGTTGCACATTTGCATACCATTTCAAATTGATACATATGAATTGCTTAACATTAATTCTTAATAAAAAGAGGACTGCCCACATAAAAACATCAGTAGTGGCATTGATTAATTATTTAACTGTCAAACTTAGTTTAAATGTAAATGTACTGTATATCAACAAGGACATGTAAAGTAAAGATGAAGTGTATAATATGTGGCAAAATTTTTAACTGTTACAAAAGGAGAACAATAAATATAATATAGGGCAGTGCTTGGGCTTGATACATTGTCAGATATCTGTGTAACACTACTAGTGTTATGAATCATTTAAGCTGTCAAGAAATGCTACTGCATGGCAAAAAAAAAAAAAGAAAAAGAAAAGAGAGACCATGGTCTGACATCTTTATTTGCATAACAAGTAAAGACAGTGACTTGGTACATGCAAAAATCTCAACATTGCTGTGATATAATCCACATGTTTTATTCATTGGGGACCTTACTGTGAGATTTGTGGTTTAGCCAAGTGCTCCATGTTGAGCCATTTAGCACCAATTCTCCCTGAAATATCCGTTATTGTTTGTGCTTTAACAACAATACCAGATTCTTTAAATCTGTTGGCTAATGGATCTGTCAGACAGCACAAATGGGTTTTAATTAGATTAAACATCTCTTCGAAGTCATGGCCAGACTACTGATTGAACCTGACAGATTGAGTTATTATGATTAAGCCTGGTGTTTATGGACAAATGATTCCTGCCTACCTAAGAATCAATAAAGGACACCTCAAGGACCATTTTCATGAGAAGTAGCTTGTATTGCATAATAAGGTTTCTCCAGCATCTACATGGTGATTAATTATGTTCAATACTGCAGTTGAGCTCAGCCATTTAGTTTGCGTAGAGAAGCATAAGCTGCTTTAATTCCTGTCAAATATGGCTTTTAATCCACGGTAACATTCCCACCTGCACATCACAAATCTTTCAGATGCAGTATAACATGAAGCACCTCATTGATTAAGCAGTTTTAGTCACACAGGCACACACTGTGTAGAGCCTTTGCTGAAGAGTTCCACAGCTCCCCTCTCATGCTATTTTGAGAGACAATCTCTTGGCATCCAAGGAATCATGGAGGGTAAACACCTCACACATCAGATGTGTTCACATGAAAGTTCATTATCTGACTCTATGTCAGTGCTACTGTGCTGCTTTTATTTGTACAGTAATACCCAGGTTTTGGTCTATGCCATCCACAACTTGTGTTTTTTAATGGTTCTTGATAGAAATAGCAAACTAGTATAAAAGTCAGAAATAGTCGACGCCATCCATCCGTAACTCTATATCTTTTCTACCACTTGGCACAACCTACAAAGTGTGCCCATAAAAATGATTAGACCCATGTTCTCATCTTGGTTGACCACCAGTGACCCATACTCCTAAAGCACCCACCAGAGGACACCTCGCTCATGCTCAGTATCTACAAGTCCACAAAGCACATGCAGACTGGTTGGGCAAACTGCTGGTGTGGTTGGATGAAAAGCTGCTCCTCCTGAATCTGAGGTTTCACTAATGGGCAGACAGCTCTTCAGTACCCTGAGAGTTGTTTTCCCAGGCTGAGCAGTGTGATCTCCCTGATGCTGGAGAAAACCCTCCAGTCCCCCTCTTAAAAAGGGGGAACCTTACTCCAGTCTGCCAGTTCAGAGGCACTGCTGAACCAGGACAACCCCACAACATCTAGAGTGTCAGGCCCAACCTCAGCACCCCAGTGGCCTTGACACTAGCAGTGGGGAAGTCATCCTCAGACTCTGCTTCCTTTGCAGAAGTCCCACAAGCAGCAAGCTGGAGAAAACTCTTTTTTTCAGCTTGACTGCTCAGCTTGACGCTGCACACCATCTAGTTTGGGGGTTACTGTATGTCTACAACAGGCACCAAACAGCTCCATGCAGCCATCATGGAGGTGAAGAACAGGTCCACTTGAACTCAGTCTCCCCAGCCTTCCACTGAATGCTATTGAAGTTCTGCTGGAGGTGGGAGTTGGAGAGCTCCCAGATCAGTTTTACTGTCATTATGAGCTTTCAAGTCCCTCAGCAGGACAGAGGAATCCATTGCCTTCCAGCACGCAAACCAGCGAGTCTGAGAAAAAACTAAGTTTTGCATTTCAAGAAAAAAGTCTTGACATTTTCAATTTATTAGATTTTAATTCATTATGCTTATTAGTTGGAATTTTACATTCAAATTTGGTGAGCAGTTTGTCAATCACAAAATAGCCCTAAGGTATACTCTGCATTATCATCTATTATACTCTAAATGGGACTTTAATTTACAAAATGAATATGACAGTGTAATAAATACAATGTGAAAGTAGCGAATGAGATCATAAACTCAATACGACAATGTTCACTGAAGTCATAAATCAAGTTCACACAGACGTCTTTACAATCAGGAGAAGTTGGGCCCCTACTGTCCATTAGAAAGAATGTAAATTTAGGGAACTTTTGCATTTGCGTTAGCATCCATCTTCTATATGAGTCTTGTAAGATCCATCCATCCATTTTCTCCGCTTATGAATATGAGAAATCCTCCTCGTGAGCATAATGTTTTTGAATGTCCCTGATAGCCAGAATATGTGTCATCTTTCATTCAGTGCCACAAGCAGATATACCGAATGGAAAATCTAGGTTTGTCACACTATAGCAGGGGTCCCCAACTCCAGGCCTCGAGGGCCGGTGTCCTGCAGGTTTTAGATGTGTCCCTGATCCAACACAC
>JAVDPK010002118.1:129877-155925 GCA_034780415.1 Cichlasoma orientale
CCCCCCCCCCCCAGGCATCTCACAGACTAGTGCTGTCACAATAACCTGGATTTAAACACTACAAAAACCAAGAAAATGATAGCAGACTTCGGGAAAGTGAAGTGCACTAACCTCTACATACATGGGAAGGAAGTAGAGAGGGTGGGGAGATTTAAGTTCCTTGGTGTTCACATCTTGGCTTACGTCATCTGGACCACACATAACTGCCATCAGGTGGGGAAGGCCCAACAAAGGCTTTACTTGCTGAGGAAGTTAAAGCACACCCACCTTCCTCATCACCTGCTGACCAGCTTCTATTGATCAGCAGTAGAGAGCCTTCTGACCTACTGCTGCACAGTGTGGTTCACCAGCTGCACAGGGGAGCACAGAAAGGACAATGTCCAGTTCATCGAGTTACAGATCCCTTTTTTTTTCCCCATGTTCAGACTTTTTTTGCCCCTTTTTTCTTTAGTAATCAGTTCAAAATGAAGAGCATTATACCTTACTTAAAAAAAAAAAAAAAAAAAAAGAAGTAGAAATCACCATACAACTTCACAAAAAGCTCTAAAACGTTTTATTGTCTTCCTTCACAAAATAAAGCAGCAGGATATTGTTGTCATACCGTCTGTCTGGGTGTCCATTCATGAGGTTGTACCATTCCAGTCTATAGACTCTAAAACCACAAGGATTTGAGCCATGAAATTTGGCAAATGTGTTCTTTAATCTTCAAATATATGCAACGTGATATTCATATTCCTGGATGTTTAGTACCCATTGTACACTTTAAATGTATTTATTTGAAGTGGAGAGTAAACAACATGGAAGATTTCAGACTGCTAATGCTAAGATAATATATGCTAATGATATGCAGCCTCTTTCTTATGCCTGATTGGCTTAGCCTAATCATATTATTATATTGTGCTGCATGATTGGCTATACCTGCTTGACCATTATTGGCTGAAATGGAAAAAGTGGGGATTCCCCATATTTAGGAACTGACCTAGGTCACCAGACAGCTGGCAGTAGCTAGACAGTGAGAGTGAATTTCTAGGTAAAGAGCCAGTCTGTTTATAGTAACATCAGTTCTAGGCCTTATTGATTAGCCTGTGATGCTAACTTCTGATTGGCTGAACATTGTCCAACATGTTGGTCAGTGATGACTCATAGCCATAAATAGTGCAGACTATGACTCATCATTGAGCAGTAATTAAAGTCATACCTACTGCTCAGCAGTATTGCTCAAATGTAAACGACATGTTTACATGATTATAGTGATGTTATACATAAAATGCATCGATATCAGCAGATTATGTAGTATGGGTGCATTATGTAGTAATATTCCTGTACACACAAGTGTAATATGATGTGAATACCTTGTGCCTTGCATTATATCTGGCTTATTGTTATAGATTATATAAATAGACATTATGTAGTATACACCGTTGCCAAGAGTGCAGTATGTACTTTCTCTAATTTGTTGGAAATTTTTTGTCTGTTCAAGGATGTGGTTATCAAAAATTTGTTTTGATTTAAGAACCCCCATTGGAAACCCCATTTGGTTCTTGGATGGGCCCTCAACTCTACATGGGCCCCTGAGCAGATACACAGAATGTCTATTGGATAATCAGGCTCAGGAAAGGACCTGCAACAGGTAGCGAGGGCGGCAGAGTGTGTCATCTGTGCGACTTTACCCTCCCTCTGTGATATTCATTCTAGCCAACCTCAAAGGAAAGCCGGTTAAATTATATTGGACCACACCCACCCTGGACATCACCTATTCTTTCCCCTGCCCTCTGGGGAGCGATTCAGATCAATCAAGTCCAAAACCCACAGGTTAAAAAACAGTTTCCTCCCACTAGAAGTAAAAAGCATGCCCCTTCATCCCCTCCCTAAGATTATTTAATGACTGGAAGTCCAATTTTAAACATGTCATCTTCATCTCTTGCACTACGTTTGCATTTTGCTCGTTATTCTCCAACGCTACCTCACTATGTTTATTTTATTTTTATACTATAGTCTTTTTTTGTCCTTTGTTGCCAAAAGAGCTTTAGAGCTGCTGAACAGTTTTTCATCATTTTGTGAACAATAATAATAAAGATCTATTCTAAGTGCGAGGTGGCGTTGGGTTTGTATGTAAACTCTAGCACTGTTGGGCACAGAGGAAGATCCTCTTTGCTGTTGAACTGAGCATGTATTTATATTTTATTTTGAGATGTCAACAACAGTTCTATCTAATTATAGCCCTGTCTTTTAATTTGACTGTTTATAACTTCGCTCCACATGAGATGATTAACAAAGACCGAATCTGCATACAAAACATTCAGTTAAGCTCAAAGCGGAGCATAAAGACCACTGGTTTTTCTGAAGCTCTTGAATACCTTATGATAAAGCAAACTAGACACAAGTGAATTCCTCAAGGAGAATGATGGCAAAAAAACCAAAAAAAAAAACAAACCAAAAGCAAAAACCTTTAGATTGTGCTTAAGTGCACATATTGTTGGTGAAAGTCAAAGATCCTGAGGTAGATTGGTGATAGATTGGTGTCTTCTGACCTGAGATGTCTGCTTTATTTATATAGCAAAATCATGAGTGAAATGTACAGCGGAGCAGGGCCATTAGGAGCAATCTCAGTCTTTAGTCTTCTAAAAACAGTGGGTGTCCATTCAGTGTGGACAATAATGAAATGGTCTGATATTTTTCTTTCTGCCGAGTGACTTAGTGAGAGATTTTTCTCTTAAAGACACGTTTACTAGGATTCACAATGGTCAAAACTACTCAGAGCATATTTGTGTGTGTGTGTGTATGTATGTAGATATAGAGATATAGAACTATAGATATCTATATCTCAACTGCAGTTGATTTGGAAAGTTAAAGGATCTTTAGAAGCCAAAGTTCAGGATTAGTTTGTGAAAATATATTTATAAATGTGGGTGCTTTCATTAACATACATCAGGTATTTGTTTGTTTGTTTTTATTGAAGCGTTAGCTCCAGTATATTATATTGTGTATATTCAGTGTTTACCTATTCAGCAATGCAAAAATAACTCTGGAGGTCTCTGACCTTGTGTGACTTTATAAAAATGAGCCGAAACACATTAAATATTAAATCTATTTTAAGAAGTGTTTGTTAATGTGAAAAAAATATTTAAAAAAAAATATTGACACTATCCAAGACATAAAACATAAAGTTCCTACTTCCAGCAAAGCTGCAGCATTCGTGTGAGGCAGTGGGCTTCATTCACTTGAGGATGGGGGGCTGAAAGTCAAGGTGACCGTAACATTTCTTATCCTATTAATCATGAAAGACTTCAGTGTTCTGCAAACAGGTGATACAGTGAAACACATGATTTGCATTAAGCTCTGCCTTATATATAGTTTACTACCCTACAAAGAGCTGAAAATGTTTTCAATCAGTTGATTAGAATGCATTAATGTGCATTGCAGTGCAGAGTTACTTGATAGTAAAGTCTGTAAAAACCACAAATGTACAGTCAGAAGCTGCAGTAATACCCCTGTGAGGGAGTTATGTGATGTTCAAATTAAATTCACAGCTGTTAAATATAAATCCTCAGAAAACAGAATCTCGCACACTGAAAACCGCACTCAAAGTAATAAAAGAGAAAAATATGCAGCTATAACGTGATCAGTTTAAGTACTAAAGCTGCAGCAGTTACCTGTAGCAATGTTCGGGTGTTTTCAGCTGTAGATCTGAACACTTTTTGACGTTGTGTGCCATTCCTGAAGGTGGAGCAGTAACTGATGCATTTCCGTCTGCCTCCTTTTATGTGTGCTTTGAATTTGTGTAAAGGGAGAGGGAGAGGAGGCAGGTGGGTAAAGTAAGAGGAGTAAATTGAAACCCATGAAAAACCCACCCACCGCCCATCATTTCCTGTCTTATCAACCCTCTGCATGTCCTTCACTACATCCATGAACCTTCTCTTTGGCCTTCCTCTTTTTCCTCCTGCCTGGCAGCTCCATCTTCAACATCCGTTGTCCGATATATCCTCTGCACATGTTCAAACCGTCTCAACCTCACATCTCTGTCTCCAAGCTGCTCAACCTGAGCTGTCCTTCTGACATACTCATTTCTAACCCTGTCCCTTCTTGTCACTCCCACTGAAAATCTTAACATCTTCAACTCTGCTATCTCTAGCTCTGCCTCCTGTCTTTTTAGACAGACATGGATAGTAATGCACAATAAATTGCATTTCTTTTTTTTTTGCAGATTTTTTAGAAATTCTCTTAACTAACCAAAGAGGTTAGTTAACAGAATAAAAGGAGAATTGTGTATGCTAACAGCTATTTTTATGAGGCACATGAGAATAAGGAAAGTGAAGAAAAATGATATAAAATGATATAAAAGACGATAAAAGTTAAGCTCAAATATTGATACAGTAACAATACCACATATCCAGATGAGAGCACCAGCTGTCATACCTTTCTTGACAGAAATAAGAGTTTCTTTCATTACTTTGGCACTGTATGTAAATATTGTTCTAAGCTGTCTCAAAAGATAATCTTGCTAGAGGGCCTCAGTCTATTTCTCTGCATGAAAACAATATCCAGCTGTTAGCTGCATGCAGAAAAAGGCTTGTTAGCACATCACTTTTTCCTCAAGTTTCACTTAAATAAGCCTTTAAAAGTTTTTTTTTTTTAAATATGTAGTACAAAACAATTCAAAACTTGGTCCCTTGTAGGATTATATTGTGAAAATGTTGTATTTTGCAAATTATAAGCGAATATCTTAGTTGTCTTAACAGTAATCTTTATAACACGTCTGTCCATCTGAGTACTATGTGGCAGCCTGATAGAGGAAACAACTTGATCCCAGAGACGGAGTAAAAAAGTTCATAAATTGTAGTTCTATGTGCATAAATTACTTTCACGTGACAATAAATCAAGCCTCATTGTTCCAGGTGTATCCATTTGAGGCACAGACACTGTCACTTCTTGGATTATAGGGTGTTTTTACAAGAGTAGTTTTGTTTGTTAGTTCCTTTTGGCTCTTGAATGGTGTTCTAGTCAAAACTTTCAATAAAATTATATACTTTTAAAGAACATTTCCTTTGTCCTACATTTAAAAATGCCTTCTCGTGTCTTTGTTGCAGAGTTTAAGAGAGAATCTGAATCAATGTGTTCTTGTGGAAAAAAAAAGAGAAAAATAAACCCACTCATCATAAAAAGGGGACATCATTGTTTTGATGTCTACTGCTAATCAGGTCAAATGAAGTAGAGCTTGACTTGATTGAAACCAATGTGGAACCTCATTTTTCTTAACACACATTCAGTTATTTGCCCTACAATAAGCCCTTCGTAAAGCTGCTGTCATTTTGATAAACTTCAGTCTCGACTTTATCCTGATTTGCACTGATGTCATGCAAGCATGGGCAGAGACTCACAAGGTCACCGTTCTGCATTTTTATTTCTTTTTTCAATCAGTTGCTCTCCTATCTGTACAACCTCAAGGCATGATGAGATGGTTCTCATCAGTGTGTTCAGGTGACACTGCCCTAAAGCCTGATGATGGAACTAATGTGTAATAATCACATTAGTGTTTTGGCAATATCAAAATGCAATTAAGTTTGGCGATAAATATTGATCAGTTTTCCAATCTGTCTGCTATTAACAACAATTCCAGCGGTATAAAAAAAAGGAGACTTGGCAGTATATTAGAATCAAGCATAAAAAAATTTATTTTCCGCATAATCACCTGCATAGCTTCTTCCCGTGGTGTTCATAAGACACTGTTAAACAGGTTGCATATGTAAAATGTAGTACCTGGATAATCTTTATTGCACTGACAGCATGTTTTCTGGAAGAGAACTCGTGAGCATGCGGTGGTTCTGGATAATTGCTAAACATGGTGCTCAGCATGGGCTCAACATGGGTGCCTGGGTGGCTCTGGGGTGGAGCAGGCGATCACATTCATATGGGCGGTGCGAGTTTGAGTCCTGGCTTTTCGCTAATTTGCCCCGTGTCTTCCCCGTATCCTTCCCCCATTTCCTGTCCCCTCTGCACTGACGATAAAAGCTGCTGTGGCCAAAAATGCAAAAAAAAAAAAAAACTCTCAACATGACCTCCCCTGGACGACGATAATTTATTATAGTGAGCTACAGGTTAAAAAAAAGGGGGAAAAAAGCTGCATTTTTCATACTGAAAATTCCAGTTTCAGGCTCAGCGTACCTTGCTAACTTAATCTCTCTTTGTAACCCCTCAGGTCTATTGCTGGAAGGAATAGGTTTTTCCCATGTGAGGCCAAAACTTATGATTATTTTTAGCCAGTATAAACCACATGAAAATGTCAAGAAGAGGGGAGAGCTTTTCATTTGATTTTTCTACAACAATATTGGGTTTATATTACAGTTTATAGTACAGTTCTTCTAGACCTGGCAAAACCACCAGATTTTTGTTTTTAATTATGTTAAATTATCTTAATTTTGATACAAAAACAATAGAGCAATTCAAGACAAATCTGATGCTTTTTACATTTTTAAAATCGGTCAAGGGACAAAAGTCATGGATAAAAAACAATCATCAAAACTGGTCGAAATTCACACAATTCTCTGATGCTCTGTAATAGAAATCTGGGAAGAAAATGGTTATGGTCTAATTCACTTCGATATAATCAAAAGTGTCTAAATCATTGTTTATTTTTTTGCTGAGTCACATTTTTGAAAAAAAAATGGTGTTTTGGTGTACTATTATTGCAACACTTTGACAGAAAATAACTCTGGAGTCTGACTTCCTATAAATTTTGTTTCTGCACTGGCATAAAATGTAAGACGTGATCTGTTTGGTCACAAAATTTCAAAATATTTCTTACGGGCAACGCATGCGGATTTTAAGCCCGTGACTCCGCCAGAGTCCATCCAAACGCTAATCCTCACGCTGTGACTTATCAAGAAAGAGCATCAATTTTTTGTATTAATAAAATCATTTTATTGAGACATCTGATGTGACCCTGGTGTTGGATGAATGGGCTTTGTATGAATAGGTGGCCTTGCTAGTAGACCACAGACCACGCTATGCATTGATATATTGAATTTATTTATATATATTTGAAAGCAACAGGTGTTGAAGAGGCGTCTCAAACGAGGCTAGTGTCATACTAACACTGGCTGTTAAGCCAGAAATAGAAGGAAGAGATCGAGTTATATTTTGGCCTTTAAATGTCAGCTAAGGGCTCACTGTTTAGAGGGAAATGGCACTTCACCTTGTACTTCACTTTCTTTACACCTGCTGTGAGTCGCTTGACTTCAACTGTATTTAACATTCGTATCTGTCATTCTTCCATTTTCCATTGCACTCTTCGGATATAAATTACAGATGTTCTTGCTTAAAGTAGTGCTAGAGTCACTGAGGATTAACGAGTGTGAAAGTCAAAATACCCAAATGTGGAAGTTAAGTTGAGCTCTTTCAGTACCGTTCAAAGATCCTTTGAGTCTTTCTTTGTGGAGTGTTTTTAGGAAAGTAAGGGAGTCGTGAGTGATCCAGCCAGTCAATTAGATGCACCTACACCCAATTAACCTCCTTTTCTGTAGCAGTAGATGCTTGTTGTAAAGCCTGTAGACTTAAATACCAAAGTTCGTGTCATGGTACTCAATAATGAGGGTCCAGTGCAGGCCTTTCAACTTGAAAAGGCTAACATACTGTAACATAAAGACAGCTCCTGAAAAGAAACACATAATTAGTTACTTATTCCCACAAGCGAAAGACTTGTGTCTGCAGGAATTTTGAGCCTTCTGTTAACAAATTGACCCTCACAGGCTTTGCACCATGGTGTGATACTGTATATGGAGACATCTGCTGAAAATTAATTTAGGTACTTCTTCCCAAGAGAGTTAATGTTCTGCCTGAAGTACTGTTGTGGAATCTTTAACAAATTGACAGATGCAGCAGGGGGAGAGTGTAACGTCTTTGCTGCTGTTCACTGAATTTTCTGACTGACCTGGGCATCTGACTTGAGCCCATCAGCCACTGCTCTAATTCATCCCAAAGGTGTTCTCTCAGGTTAAGGTCAGGACTCTGTTCAAGCCGGTCAAGTTCTTCCACACCAAACTCACTCATCCATGTCTTTATGGACTTTGGTTTGTGCACTGGTGTGCAGTCATGTTGAAACAAGAAGGGGTCATCCCCAAACTGTTCCCACAAAGTTGGTAGCATGAAATTGTCTAAAATCTCTTGGTATACTGAAGACTGTTAAGAGTTCCTTTCGCTGGAACTAAGGGGCTGAGCCCAACTCCTGAAAAGCAACCCCACATCTTAATCTCCCCTCCACCAAACTTTACACTTGGCACAATGCAGTCAGACAAGTACCATTCTCCTGGCCATCGCCAAACCCAGATATTTAGTAGCAAGAAAATTTCACAACTAAACATGTTGCACAGGTGGCATCCTATCACGGTACCACACTGGAATTCACTGAGGTCCTGAGAGCGACCCATTCTTTCACAAATGTTTGCAGTCTGCATGCCTAGGTGCTTGGTTTTATACAGCTGTGGCCATGGAAGTGATTGGAACACCTGAACTCAATGATTTGGATGGGTGAGTGAATATTTTTGGCAATATACTGTATATTAAGAAAGGATTGGGGGACAGACATTTAAATAAACAAATAGAAATATAGATACATAAATAAATTCAGAAATATAAATACATGCACACACAGACAATGTACATAATCCATAAATTAAAATAAGTCATAGATAATGAGTGAAGTTTTCTTCCCTAATATTTTGAGGTAGGCTGTTTGGGGTATAAACTGGAAGAGCTGCGTCCCCAGTTTTTCTCTGTAGGAGTGTTGGATATCTAACGGTTTGGCCGTGGGGGATCTAAAATGGGATGTAAAGTGTCAGATTTTCACAAATACAAGCTGGTCCAAGTTTATTTAGGATTTTATATGCAAGAAAAAGAGTGTTAAATCAATATTAAAATCAGTTCTGTAAGATACTGGAAGCCAGTGTAGCTCTGCTAAAACTGTAGTGATGTGCTTTGTGGGGTTCATTTCGGTTAACAACCTTGCAGCAAAATTCTGGATAAGATGCAGGCTACTGGTAGTCTATTTAGGAAGTCCAGCAAAAAGAGTTACAGTGATCTAGTCTACTGGAAATGAATGCATGGGTGAGTTTTCAGAGTCATGATGAGTCAGGAAGAGTGTGTTTTGGCAGTACTCCTGATGGAAGAAGACTGTCTTTGTGATGAAATCAATGTGGGATTTAAAACTGAAGCCAGAATCTAAAATGACTTTTAAGTTGTGTCTGTCAGCTAACGTCCTTAACTTATGAATAAGCAGATCACATTTAGTTTCAGGACCAATTGAAATAAATTATTATTATTTTTTTGTCTTAGTTACATTAAAAAAAACTTGCAGTCATCCATTTGTTAATATCAGTTAAGCACAGTGCTCGAGAGTTCAGTGCATCATTGTCATCTGGCTTTGGAGAAACTATAGCAATGAAAGTTATGCTGTCTGACTTATCGCTGTCTCTACAGCAATAGTATGGAGCGCTCCATATAACATACTAATAACCTTGCACTTGGGTTTTCTACCATTGAGTAACAACTAATCATAGTTAAATTACAGAACTGTAATATTCACTCTGAAAAATGCAGTAAAAATGAAGAGAGAAATATCTGAGAATACCAGACTATGTCAACCTGAGGTAAAAATTTGTTTTCAACCTGCAATTGTCATTCCAAGGCATGCTGCAAGGTTTCCTCTTGACACAATCTGTTTGAACTTTTAAGCTGTACTGTACAAGGCAAAGGAAGAGTAAAAAAAAAAAATACTGTACTTCATTATATTTTTCTCTCCCACTGATAACTGCTGTGGTCCCTGGTCTATGCTGCTTTTTTTCTTATTTTGACATTTTAGATCAAATATTTCATTAATCCAGCCTAGCAAGGAGCTGAGAACACTGTTTGAACATGACAAGCTTAAGGGAATGAGGAAGGATGGGCCTTTAATGAAGAGGATAAGGTTTTAGCTTGGGAAAATGAACACCAGCAAAGAGTGGGAATTACTTCTCTGTCACTTTGAAGTTAATGTGAGAGCCTCAATTAAATTGAAAAAAAAAAAAGTCCCTTTTTTTCTGCACGTTGCTCTGCTTAGCAGAAATCCTTAACCTTTTGCGTAAAGAGTCAGTTCTTATGTATCTTGTTTCACTCTCGACAATATGAGGAATTTGGTGTGTTTTTTTTTTTTTTATACTTCATGTGGGATATGACACTCTTGGTTGACAGCAGTGTGTAAATGCTCATGGTCAAGGCCCATTACCTCACCAGTGAGTGGTAGTACATTCAGTAGGGAAAATGACTTTTTGGTTCAGTGAAATAAGTGAATTTTTTTTTCTCCATATATGAGGATAAACACTTTTCCTGCTATGGGGATTGGAAATGCAGCTTGCCAGAACAGTCGGTTTCTGTCACTCCACAAAAGGCAGACGCACAAAAGTGAAAAATAGTATCTTATTTGCATGAAATAGGTACCCCAGTGTAATCGAATCTGAATCATGCTTTGGTGTAAGTTTACAACACATCATAGCTACACATGCTTCTTCAAGGACCGTATATTTAGCTTAGAGATGACACTGGATGTTATATAACAGCAACATATGTATTTAAAACTAACAGTATGTGCCCACATTGAAGTGACTAAGATGAATACAGATTTGTTTATACGTATACTTTGTTAATCAAAAGCTCTGTTTCCATCAGAATTACCCTGAGATGCATCTTTTATATTTAATTATTTTATGTACAAGAGCTCATGCTACGATAGGATGCTAAGAGAACAGACTCATTCTGAAATGTTAGTTATATTAGTTCAATCACATCAGCACACTGTTTCTTTCTTGAATGCTGAAGGTGCTAGCACAATCAACAAAATACTTATCTTAACAGATGGAAGTAACCCATCTGTCATATTTTGGATTTACAGTGAACAGGAAAGCATATCTTCTTGACTGAAGTAGTCATTTGAAGCTCTGCTAATCAATATTTAATATGAAATTATCTCAAAATGCAACTGCACAAACCACTGCCAGCCAAATAAATAAATAACACCACCGAACATCCTGTCAAACTAAGAAGGGTTCATCATCATCACATTTTACTAACATCTCTGCAAATCTCTGACAGGGAAGGGGGCGACTCCTGGTCCGTTTACTGAGATCAACAGCAGGCTTTCAAACTTAGAAAATTGATAAATATCTGAAAATGACTCGTTTGCTCTGTAACGTGTTTTATAGCATCGCGGGTTGCAGGTTCTAACTTTGTAATGATCAGGGTAGGATCATGCGTGTATATCTTCCCCTCCTGCATTTCTTCAGAGATCCTCTGCATATGAAGGTTTTCTAGCAGGATGCCACATAAAGCAGCCACAGTTCGTGAATTCATTTCAACAAGTTGAAAGAAGTTTCAGATCTTACCTTTGCAGGAAATTCTGATGTAGATGATTAGCTTTGGTTTTCACACTGAGTACTGATATTTCAAAGATTTTTGTGAGGGTCCTGTAAAATATGATGATCTACTGAATCCTTTTTATTTTGTTTTATTTTTATTTTTATTTTTTTTTCATTTAGCTGGCTGTAGTTGTGTTGAAAACAGCAGTGCTTGGTGACATATCAAAAAAAGCCATGCATGGATCAGAGTAGGTTTGGAGAGAAATGGGATACAAAGGTGGGGAGATCTTTCCCCCATCCCTCCTGGCAATTCACACACAGATTATAATATAATATAGTAACAATTCCCACCAAAATACACTGTTCTGTCCTCTTTTCTTTTTCCATTATGCACTTTAGACTTAACGTGCGACACAGAGAACTGCCACATCACAGTAGTAGAGGTTGGTTTTATGGGCGGGTGTGAACTGAGTCATCTGTATAGCCCAACATCAGAAAATAAAAGGAGGATTCCTACTGCTGTTACAATGTTAGGAGTTCATTTAGTCAGAGAAATCAAACTGGATCAGAAACTGTGCAGCGCTCTACAATAAGGTCCATAATCCGTTCGTTCTTTTTCCTGCAAGCATTCTGGTCCTTCAATATGTGCGGCAGCATGTTTCGCATGTATTATGAATCTGTGGCGGCCAGTGTGACTTTCTGTACTGTGGTCTGCTGGGACAAAAAGCCTGCGGGTTGATGATACCAAAAAGGCTAAAACTCATTCAGAAGGCTGTCTCAGTGCGTCCTGGAGGTGGATCTGGACAATCTGCATGCAGTAGCAGAGAGGAAGATGTTGTCAAAACTCGTCTCCATCATGGATAATGTCTCCCACACTCAAAACATCTTCTGGCTAGCCAGAAGAGCACTCATCCGAAGACTAATAATTATTAAATGCTCCATTGAACATCGCAGGATGTGTTTAATTCCTGTGGCCATCCACTAAAAACATCTCTTCCTGTAATTGTTTTTTGTTTGTTTGTTTTTTGAGCAACTGTTACAAAATAACTATCAACGATTATTTAACTTCTGGTAATTCCTGTAACTATTAAGGCTGCATGCCATTTATGACTTAATGTGAGTGATAGGAGGAACTCTGCCAAGCTAGCTGATGTTGATGTTTGGGCTGGGATATATAAAATACTGTATAATGCCAAATTAAAAATAATCCTTTCTTATGTTCTACTCTGATGAGGACATACATTACAGAAGACCCCAATCCTGTTGCCAGAATGTACTCTTGTCTAATCCTCTGGCTTTTTTACATCACTTATGAATTCTAACAACTCTGACAAAAGCCAATGCTTGAGGGATATTTATACACCAAAATTTCCATTTGCATCCAAAAGCTGGCTAGCAAATGCAATCACCATTCTCATAACACCCCCAACAGGGGCCTCTTACAAATATTTCCTCAAGTTTGACAGTGCATTTATTCAGCAGGCAGGCCATGGGGAGCAAATGGCTCAGTAACCTTGCATCCCGTCGTGAAGGTTATCACTTTCCGAGCAGTGTTAGAATGTCTGCAGGTGTGATGACAATTTCACGATCAATTACTCTCTGTCTCACTCATCACTGCTTGACAATGTTGCCCTCCGTGAAGTTGAGAATTTCGCTCCTGTTCGAGCTGAACTTTGCTGCCTTATCCTTATTACTTTAGGTCAGTTTAATTTGATTTAAAGGTACAGTCTAATGAAACGGCATTTAAAAATTCCATCCATGGATCTGGCAGTGAATGATTATTGATGATTTCTGGTTTTGCTGTGTACATTTAGAAAGAAAATTGCTGGACAGGGCCCATGCTGACGGATGTGGTGGAAAAATAGAGCTTCTGGAGCCGGTCCAGTCCTTGTGTTCTGTCAATGGTCAACCTGCCGGCACTCAGCCGAAACCTCAAGTGATTGCATACAGACTTCATCATACAAAGCGCTGTGCTAGTTTCAAGCCAATCTGATTTAGTCTTTATTAACCGATCCCACAGTTGTTAAGGCAGGAAAGTTCACAAATTTATTCCACTAAGCTTTAAAATTCTTAAAGTATTAGTAAAGAACCGTTTTATTTAATAATGAGGTCACAAATAAAATACAAGACTCATGTTTGCACTCCTGAGGGATGACAATGGACACACAAAATAGCAACATGTGAGAGTGACATTTAAGAGAGCGCCACTTTGCACTTGACTCAGCATAACACTTTTCTCACTGCTGGAGGACTCATTGAAGGATTTCTGAAAGTGAAATGAGGGCTAGATTTTTTTTATTTATTTTTTTTACTGGCACTCAGCAGGATTGTCAAGTAGTTTTACACCTTGTGATCTAAGCAAATTAGCTATAAAATGTCTGACTTTTAATATTTTTTTTAACATTACCAAATAGAGAATAACAAAATACTGAAATTAACAAGAAAATCATAGATCAAATGAGTCTTTTTGTGAGAAAGACAACACAAACACATTTAATCACTTTCTCTGCTCCTGTCGGCCTTCTTCGGGGTTGCTGTAGGCTGCAACTCCATTAAATATACAATATAAATTATTTGTATCCTGCACACAGTCCATTCTGTGCCTGTGTGCCCCCAAACGTGTTCCCATTTAGCAGCCTTTGTTTCTTACCTTACTGCTGAGCATGATAGGTTATACGACCAAATTGGACATGTCACCATGCCTTATAGATGTTTTCCTCTGTGACCTTAAGTTCATACAGTAGAACATAGAACAAGAGGAATTGCTGTGGTCTATTTATGTTTATGGTTTTCCTGTAATCGATTTTAATTTGCAGAACCCGGAGAAAATCTCGACTACCTTTTGAAAAGGCCACCAATGTCACAACAATCAATGGCCAGCATTGTTTTTTTTTCTTTTTACTTATATTCCAGACATTTTCAAACCCTGTATGTCGAATTTTACAGAATACAGCCCTCAAAACACACTAACTTTGTTTTAAAAAAATAATACCAGAAAAGGTCACAGTTATACATTAACGCCTAATGGCTGTGTCTGTTTATTTTGGTAACCGGTCAGTCTGAGGTCATGTTTTGGCAAGAACCCACCGGTTAAAGTCAGAAAATAGGGACACCAGCATACAGGCTTCTCAGAGTACTTTGGAATGGACTATTAGGCTTTTTTGGCACAGTTGTGGTCTTTCATTTCCTGCAAATTCAGGTCTGCGATAATTGCTGCTAATATAATCACTGTCTAGTAAGTGATAATCTTGGTGTTCTGGTTATTCAGAGATCCTTATTATGCATTTTAAATGGGCCCACATGAAATTCAAATGACCATTCATCTGTTCATGAAAGGGACATCCACTGCACTCGAATGATTAAATTATACCCAATGCATGGTGATGTTTGTAGTGATTATTGTAGCTGTCATGTTAATATCTTCACCAGGTGATCTCACCTGCAGGGAACCACGCTTGTTTCTGATGCTACACTGATTTACTGCCACTTTGAGGTTCATTTGCTCTTGTGTACCCCCCCCCCCAAAAAAAAAAGATAAATAAATAAATAATCAGAGATGGAATAAAGTTTATTTCTTATTTCAAGCCATCAAGCAAATTGGAAGAAAAACAAGCCTCTCCTTCAGAAACAAAGCCACAGGAAAAAAAAACAAACAAACTCTGGGATTATACTGGGAATGGCTGTGTTATGCTCTGGCTCCTGTATGATCTATTCAAGACAGTGCTAGGAATTCAAATAAATAGCACCAGATCTATTTTTCAACCACTTTCATCGATCTGCCCTGAGTAGGGCAGGAAGGCAGACGCAGGAACTGAATAGAGAATCCACTTCATTAAAAAAATAAATGACCCTTCACAGACTAAATACCCTGCTTCTGAAAGCTGCACGAAGGTGAGGAATTTGCATACGCATTCTTTTTTGTCATATTCATTGAGCCTTGTGTATATATGGACTTCTTATATTAATATTATTCATCATGAAATGTTTTGAAAGTCTACAAGCCTGATTTCCATTTGCCATCTTCACTTGCAGCTAGATCCATAGGTTTTTGGATAATTACTGTAAACCACACTAAATACAAGATGTGATTGAAGTGAAGACTTTCAGCTTTAAATCAACGGGTTTAACAAAACGATTCCAAGAACTATTTAGGAATTACAGCCATAGTTCCCCAGTTTCAGAGGCTCACAAGTAATTAAACAGTTGACCGAAGGGCAGTTTCATGGCCAGGTGAGGCCCATTCTCTTCTTATTTCATGACCAGTTAAGAAGGTAAAAGATCTGAAGTTGATTCGAAGTGTTGAAACTATTATTTGTTATTTACTGGAATTGTCAATATGAGCTCCAAGGATACAAGTGAAAGAGGCCATCATTAAGCTGAAAAAAAAAATATCAGAGAGAGGAAAAACTTCAAACTTCAAAACATTCTTAAAAAGAATAAATACCAAAAAGCCTGAAAGACCACAGAAGTCAGCTAAAGTGGATGATAACTATTCTTTCGTTGGTTAAGAAAAAGCCCTTCACAACATCCAGCTCAAGAACACTCCTGTGGAGGTAGGAGTGTTACTGTCAATGTCTACAATCAACAGACACCGTATGAATGGAAAAACAGAGTTCACAACAAGGCGCAAACGACTTTATACACTCAAGCAGAAAGGTCAGATTAGATGTTTTCTGGCAAAGTCCAAAAGAACCAGCTTAGTTGTGGGAAAAAAAGGGAAAAAAGCAATCTTTAAACAGATGATGATGATGTGAAGAGTATGGGGAAGGAGGGATATGTCTCCTGATCTGAAGCATACTACAGTACCTGTCAAACATGGTGGAGGTAGTGTTATGACATGGACATGTGTGGCTGCCAGTGGAACTGAGTCACCAGTGTTTATGGATGATGTGACTGCTGAGGGATGAAGTGTACAGGGCTATACTCTGCTCAGGTTCTGCTGCAAAAAAATGAGATATCCTTCAGTGGCCAAGACAGCCTCCTGAACTCAACCCAGCAAAGCGTACTTGGCAGTTACTGGAGACAGAATTAAATGCAGAGAGACCCACAAACAAGAACCTACTGAAGGTGTTAAAGGATAGTTTATACGATGCTTTTGTTAAACCCCTTGAATTAAAGCTGATAGTGGGCACTGCAATCACGTCTTGATTGTCTGATTTTCATTGGCCAAATAAAGTTTCATTGGCTAAATGAATGTAGCTCATCCTGTAATTTGGTGTTTGCATAAAGAAATTACTGTTTGTATCTAAAACTATTAGGCATACCATGAGAAAAAAACAACAAAAGTAGTGCAGTTTTACAAAACATGAAACTGAGATCCTCTGTAGAGATGGATAAAAAGGAAATGTCTATTTGGTGGTTTCAGATCTAGAATCTAGTGATTAAAATTAATCACTGGGTATCAACTCTGGAGCCCAACCATTTATTTAATTCTTCTCTGAACTTAGAATGAGGAGACATTAAAAACAAACACATCAGTGTACAAAAGAGAACCGGACCATTTTGCTTGGCTGTAGCTATTTATTGCACCCATAATTACAATACTACTGCTTCTAAGAGACATGCTAACACGTTAAATTACTTGCAATGACATTTGTGAATGGTAAAGGGTGCACATTAATATTGGGAGGTCTGTTTAGAAACAGAAAAGAACTATTAAATTTTATTAACAAATGCAGGCTTGATGAAATTCTGACTCACCTTATTCTGTCCTTCATCTTCCTTTCACCTTATTTGGCTTAACTTGCTCTCAAA
This sequence comes from Cichlasoma orientale, assembly GCA_034780415.1. Classification (NCBI taxonomy): domain Eukaryota; kingdom Metazoa; phylum Chordata; class Actinopteri; order Cichliformes; family Cichlidae; genus Cichlasoma; species Cichlasoma orientale. The sequence continues at coordinate 147,013 of JAVDPK010002118.1, forward strand.
AACGTGTGTACATGCTCTCTGAAGTGTGCACGAGGTCCATGTATTCTCCCTGCACATTGTTTCATTAGTTTGCTTGCACACACAGGCCCCTGATTTATCGCTTGGTTTCTGCACATGCACTATACTGGTGTCCTCAAGTGACCTACTCATTTTTGTGCACACTTCATACAATTTCTTTTAGTCACGAAGAAATGAGAACATTTTGCTTTTGTGTGTCTGTGTGTGCAGAGAGTGATGCATTTGCTTCCTTGACCCTTTGTAGACACTTGCTGAATGGTTTGATGTAATCTTGAAGGTAGCAAGTACTTGAGACCTTCAACTGTGTGTTCTCCGGACTCTGGAAAGCGGCCATCATTGATGATCGCTGTCCTGAGAAAGATAAGATAAAACTCAATAAATTGCATTAGTCTTTTTACTTTGTCTGTTGAGTTTAATGGCATCTGCTCTAATTTCCAGGACTAAATGGAAGGAGCTGTCTCTTTCTATCACTCTGTCTTGCCTCTCACTTACTGTGTCTGTCCACACTTTTTTTTTTCTTCAATGTGGCAGTTTGACTATGACTCTTCTCACTAGAGAGTGTCTCAATGGCTTTTACTGTCCATTAAAGCACATCAGCTATGACACGTGTTAATAATAAGCAATATCCCAGCCTGATGGCCACCACCACAGGTCCAGGGCTGTCAGACTGAATGTCACATGCTGAAGGAAATCATAAAGGGTAGCCGCATCAGCACCTAGGGCTGACTGTCCTAATGAATGATCTCATGAGGGTAGGTGTCACGTTGCTTAGGTGTGACAGTTTGTTTCAAAAAACCATTTTCACTGTGATGAAGCCTGTCCTACAGTACCACTCATTTAGTGGATGAACTCCCTGACTTGTTCATAGTTGCACAGAAAACCTGGCAACATTTTAAATATTTAACTAATTAAGGGAACGCAAAAAGCTTTCCAACAAATTCTGGCTCATGAATATGTTTCAGAGATTGTGGTATAAAAAATAAATTATACTTTTTAACAGCTTGTGTAAAATTGGTTTGTTCAGTTACTTTTGAGCCTCTGAAAATTGAGGATTATGTATAAAAATGGCTGTAATTTTAAACAGTAAATGGAGTACTCTTTTTGAACCCTTGAGTTAAAGCTAAAGAGGCCTGCTCTTCAGTCACACCTTATCTAATTATAAATCCACTGTGATGGTATACTGAGGCAAAACTACAAAAATAGTGTTCAAATGGTTATGGACCTCAATGGACCATTGAGAGACAGAAAAAAAAAAACCCAAAAACTTCATGTTGGAAATGAATGTGTATTCTTGTTTAGTTATGTTCATATGCAGATATGCTGTTTCTTAACATTATATGGATTAAAAAATATGATCAAGTATGCGGTGGAGCAATGGGGTGGGCTGAAGTTCCGACACTTTGTTAATTAACAAGGGAAGACCTTTCTGAAGTCTCAAAAATGAAAGTAACATACTGTTTATTAAATGAAAGTGTAAAAATAACAAGTTGTTGGTTTACAATCAGTAATGTGTTTCTCGGTAGGGTGTACTCACCGCTTCAAGGCTTTTCTTTGCTGTGAGAACAGGGGACCGACAAGTACTCTAAAAAGTCGGTGGGCACTTTCCTCCTTTTCCTCCTTTGCTTTCAGCCAGCACGCTAAGCTAACTGTCTCCTCACCCCTACCAGCAGGGATCCTGTGGGACCATTAGATCAGCACTCTATTATGGTGCCTCTTGTAACTGTAAAGTCGCACATCGGAGTGGCCGTCCTACTAGCACAGATATAAGGGATGGCTGTCGTTTCAAGCTGGCTTTGTGTCTTTCTGCATGTCCTCTTTTTATCCCACTGAAACAGCTGGGTTTGTTTTGGTTTGTTTGGTTTGGTTTGGTTTTTTGATGCTGTGTAGATCCCTCTGGTTTTCAGTCCTTAAGGTGTGCCTGTCTTCTCCTAAGGCTTTCCAAGAAAGAAGAAAACAAATTTCAATAAAAACCCAAATACCAATATTTTCTCACACTAATTTTCTTAACTGCTTATCCAAACAGGGTTGGAGTGCTGACAGCTGAGCGAGTGGCAGGAATACCCAGGCCACCGGTCTATTAAACTGCTGCCTGTGGCCAGCTACACAAGGTGGCTAAAACCAGAATGCCATATGCAGTTTCTGCCATGTCAGTTTGCAAAATAATTAATATTATTTATTTAGGACTTAATGAATCTGAACTGTGTTAATTTGATGATCAAAGTCCAGGTTTTCTTTTTGGATTGGGCATTCTAGATGCAGCAATTCACGAGCCTCCTCTCCCACTCTCCTCTTCCTATTTCTTTCATATTTTTGCTCCCATCCCTCTGCCTTTTTTCTCTTTTTTCCCCTTTCTCACAATGTGTTTGTCAGTTCCTCTCTCTCTCTCGTTTTGTGTCTCTCCTCCTTTTGCTTCCCTCTCTTTTCTCTTTCCTTTGAAGTGCTAAACAATGAGAGGGCTGCACTCCCTGTTAAGCTCATAGAATAGTCCAGGCTGAAACTGCCTGCCACAGTGCAGCATAGCTGAATCTTGTCCTCTGGACCACATGGGGATGAGAAGGGAGGAGGCAGCATCAGAAGTATAGTCAGCATGCAGTGACAATGGCTGCACAGAGCCTTGATCCCCCTAGCCAAAACCAGACTACAGCTGCGCAGCATAGTTGATGAACACTTCGACTCATTTCCAGAGAACATGTCTGTCTGCCTCTGTTGCTCTGAGTGTTGAACCTTGACTGCCTTCTATTTCTTGACACAATGTATAAGAGACTATCAGGGTGTAATTATGGAGACCAAAAGATGTGCATGTCAAGACCTTATTGACTGTAATGATTGCAATAAAGGATTTAATTAGTCCAGCATGTCACCGTTGAGCATGGGGAAAATTACTTGTCCTTCCACTGTCTCTGTCTTACCCCTTCTGCCTCTTTTCTTTGCATGCAGCCACAGACACATCCACGCAGTGATAAATGCTATTCATTATCAAAGGATGGAACAGGAAATGAAGCAAAATTAGTGCTCTGGGAAGCGTTCCATGACTGGGGCATATACCATTGGCTGCTGAGGCATCTGGGGCATGTTTTTATCCACTCCCACGTTTCTTGAAGCAATATCTTACAGTTACTCACATTATCCTGTTTGCACCTCACTCTGCAATCTGATACAGCTGCTCTCCTTTCCAATTTCTTCATTTCTGTCTGTCTCTTTCATTCTTTTCTAGACACTAATGCCTTCACTGAATTATGTTCTTTTGTGGCCCTTTATGCTTTTAATTCTGTCTCTTCTCAGAAGGAGCGCTATAATTTTCAACTATCCAGTGGATGAAATTTCTTCAGAATAACATGACAGATTCAAGACAGGGAATCCATAATTATATATATTCATATTTTCCCATTTTTTATTACAGTAATTTTGAGTTCATATGTGTATAATTCCTTTGCCGTTTCCTCTATATATCTGCAGTCAATTTGAGAACCGCGAGGGTTGCAGCAGGTGAAATGTTTCATTCTCAGTGTGCCCTATAGTTTCATCTAATGGCTATTTAATCTGTTTGATTACTCTGAGGTGAAGTGTTAAGGTCTCTCCATGCTGCTACAATCGTCTGGTTTTGCTTTGTTTTGTTTTTTGTATGCTTTTTGCTGTTCATTTCACTCCATTAGACGCGCAACTAAGTGAGGGAGACTGGTGTCAAGTGTATGTCACTGACGACTGCTTGAAGGCATTGATTTGAGAGTTAGTTATTTTATTAGGTAATAATTTTGTCACTTCTTGGCATGGCATGTGATGAGTAATACTGTATTAATCAGAATGAAGGCCATTTAAATTTGATGAAATCTGTTGTCAGCTGCTGCAATAAAACACATCAGCCAGATAGGAAGAATAATATCTTCTACCCAGTCAAGCATAGGTGTTGTTCAGTGTGTATCCTTGCCGTTAGATGCACGAGTGACTGGATCCTGCACTCTTCCATAAGTGGGTCAAAAATGACCCGTCTTAGAATCAAGGTGTTTTTATGCCATTTTTGGCATTCTAGTTAAGCAATAGAACAAAGTCAACATCCATTTTGTGTGTGTGTGTGTGTGTGTGTGTGTGTGTGTGTGCGTGCGTGCGTGTGTGTGTGTGTGTGTGTGTGTTTATGCGCACATGCCCACAAAATTGATGTTGACTGGATGGCATTACCTTGACCTCCGGTAACATTGTGAGGAATCTTGGAGTTATTTTTAAAGGACGTGTTCTTCATATTAAGCAAACATGTAGGACTGTTTCTTGCATTTGTGCAATATCTAACATTAGAAACATCCTGTCTCAGTGATGCTGAAAAGCTGGCTGGACTGTTGTATTTCATTATTATCCCATTGTCCTAAAAACTCCATGAAAAGCCCTCAGCTGATCCAAAATGCTGCAGCGAGAGTGCTGACAGGGACTAGAAAGAGAGAGCGTATTTCTCCCATATTGGCTTCTCTTCATTGGCTCCCTTCTTTTCACATACAAGGCCTTGAATGATCAGACCCCATTTTACCTCAAAGACCTAATTGTACCATATCACCCCAAAAGAGCACTTTGCTCTCAGACTGCTGGCTTACTTGTGGTTCCTAGGATATTTAATAGTAGAATGGGAGGCAGAGGCTTCAGCTCCCAGTTTGGATTCGGAAGACAGACACTCTCTATAGGATCAGAGAACAGAAGGAACAGAAGGAAAGTGTTGAAGTGGATCCAGTAATCGGATTTTGAAACAACAGTACAACCACCCCAAATTTTTACTGTAGGGTTGGCTCTTAAATCAGATTTCTTCTTAGTGTATTTGTGGTTCCAGTGGCAGTGTCAAAGATTTCACTACTGATTGATTTGGCCACACCTGTAATCAGTGGTGGTAACAGCATCTGTGGTTTGACAGAATTCTGGGGGCAGGCTATAATTGGCCTTTTCTATCATTCTGTGAGTAACCGTGATCTGATTTTATGCTGCACTCGGCATGAGCCTGCCAACAGCAGGGCACGGTGAAAGGAGTTTGGTTACCTTGCTGAGAAGTTGAAGGTGTGCAGCCTGTCCCCTGCAGCTCTCCATCTAACAACTGTTGCTACTGCTGTTTCTTGTTTTATTACTTCTGGTAATGTTTCAAACTGATTTGGTTGTTTTAAAAAAGCTGAAAATTATTCCTTGTCTAAATATTTTTGATGAATATAAAAAGCATTAAGTATTTAGCTAATATCTGCTGCAACCCATGTTTCCAGTATAATTTCCTGAATTGGAACAAGTAGTGTTGGGAGAAGTTACTAGCTAGAGGTTGACTTACTTATACCACCCTGGACTTATTAAGTCAAGTGAAAAAATATCAGCCTTGTTTCTGGGTTAAAGTGTCTAACTGCATTTGTTGATTGCATCATTTTAACATGTTGTAATGCTTTGTGTTTTGTTTTATTTAATACAAACAACCCCTCAGAAATAATTGGGCATTCTCGGCTTCTTCGACTAATTATCTTTAGCACTATTCATGTGTAGCACGTTGTTTTTAAAAACTTAGTGTACACTGCAGCTCACGGGCTCACGGTGACACCAGAAAACTCTCGGGCTGGCTAACATTTCAGTGTGGATATTAAGTTTAGGATCAGCACTTTTTTATAGTCATAGTGAGGAATCCAAACTACACAAAAGCATCAGCCTAATAATGACTAATTATGTGGATCAGTCATCTAAGATGGTCTCTTGGCTGAAGTTTGGCCATTTTCATCCTCTTCCTCCTGCCCTATGATGAGGTTTGACTCTGCCCATCAGAGACCTTCAATATGAACTTTAACTGAGAATTTCTGTCACCTTGCTCAGTTATGTCTGATTAAGGTAATATCTTCAACATTTGAGAGAGTTTTATTTTGATCAAAGTCAACATCGAGGTAGTTTATTTTACAAAATGTTTTTTCTGACAGTTAAATCTCCAAATTAAGTAACATAATAGGCACAGAAAAGAAATACTAGTCTTTATATCTTTGTTTCTCTATACAGTACATGTCAGACATAATCACGCTGATATAGTGATGAATGAATTTGGGTATGTTGTTCAGTAGTAGTGCAACAGCTATGAAGGTGCATGGCTCAGTTATTTAAAACTTAACTTTTTCAAATTTCAGTCTCTTGAGGCTCAATGATGTAAAATGTAATTTTATCATGTTTCATTACACAACAGCATGACGTTTCTGTCGCAATGCATTCTGTCGAAATGGGTTCAGCTTTGGTTCGGAAAATTAGATTTCAATCAGATAAAAGAAAAATCATCCAGGACGAACTCAAAACACGGCCTTGTGTAGGACAAGGCTGCGCTCCATATTTGCACGACAACCTCAGGTGTTTGTAGGCACGTTACCGTATGCATCACTGAACGTTATAATGGAGACTGACAGAAAATGTGAGAGAATAAACAGATTGTCATAGGAAGAGATGGCGAATTGCACAACACTGAGTGTGGGATGATTCTGCATTTTTCTGCTTGTTATGATTTATAATGCTGTGCAATACTTCTTCTGATCAATGCTTTTGGTTTATAGGTGTGTGAATCTGACCAAAGAACAAGATGTGGTGTGATCATAGAAACACTAATCAGGTATTCCCTTTTTAAACTTGTAAAATATTATTTTGTCTTTTTTTATTTATTTATTTTAGATGGAAGACTTGTCTGGCATCTTCAAATTTGCTATTCCAAGATGAGCTCTATAAAGTCTCTATAGGCCCTTCTTGTTAGTGTTTTTCTTTTCTTTTATTTATTAATTTCTACTATTATTCACATGAGTGCATGTGTAATGTGGCAGTGCCAGAGCTGACAGGCAGGAACAAAAAGAGCAAGATAAAAAAAGGAAAAGGGGGAGAAAATAAGAGAAAAGATAAGAATAAAAGGACAGAGCGCAAGTAGAAAAACACAATGGCTCACCAACTGCTGCACCTGTTTAAAAAATCAACAACACACACACAAAAAACAAACAGCACCTGAAAAAAAATCTGATAAAACAAACCAACAATCTTGCAAGGGTGTGTGTGTGTTTGTGTGTGTGTGTGCCAGAGAGAGAGAGGGTATGTGAGTGTGAATGCCTGTGTGTGTGTGTGTGTGTGTGTGTCTTTGTCACGAAACATACTTGATATTGAGGGCGAGAAGCTGCAAAATGCCCCCCAAGAGTCAGAGGCAGACTGAGAAAGACCCAGGAGACCCGGGCCGTTCATAGCCCCCCCACTTTGGGGCCACCTCAGTAGAAGGAGGAGGGAGGCCCCAGACGAGGCGCTTGCCCTCTGGTTCTCTCTCTATTTATATAGGGCTAGAACCCTAGAGGCAACAGGCAGCCTAACCCGCCAGAGGCTGGCCAAGGCAGGGCCCAAGAATCCCACAAACCCACCCACCCAAGGGAGCAGGCCAACAACCACGCAAAAACATCCAACCACGCGCACCAGAACCAACAAGAACCCGCATCCTGAGGGAGGCAGCTTTGCGCAGTGGGCAAAGCCAACATAAATGTATGTTAAGCACATATATTTATGTGAATAACCTATAATAACCCCTATTCCCCAATACATTTATGTTGTTTCTAGTATTTTTCACTGTTATCAGCGCATGCTGGACTATCACAGATGTTTTGATGCTGCTGTATATATTTTCCTATATTCACTGATATGAAAACTCTTTCCTAGAACACAATGTAGAAATTGTATTTTAGGAATTATTTCACAGTTGGTCCAGCTGTAGAGCACAGACTCCACTGCTCTTCTTTACTGTCTGCAGCACACATAGCAGAATATATGTCACAGCTAAATAGACAGTAGTGCAAAGTTCAGTAGTTTCTCCGCACTAAGTTGCTAACTAGTTTGTGAAATACACTACGGGAAAGACTATGAACTGTTACTCCATAATTTGCATTTTTTGTGTATTTCTAACATGATGTATAAAATATTGACTGCTATAGTGTAAGCAGACCTTTTTTTTTTTTTGAATCCTTAAAATTCAGTATCAACCTAAAAAAAAAAAAAGACCTGGATCGTTGGGCTTTACTTTCTATGTTCTACTTAGCCAATCAGCTACACTGTGAATTTGGTCTGGTGAACTAGAGTGGGGCATCTCAGAGACATACTGAATCCGACAGGATGGGCCACTGAGAGTTTTAAAGCAATGCTTTGCTATATTTTATTTATGTCCCTAAGATGATTCACCCTGACATTTGCTGATGCTCTCTGTCTCAAGCAAATCTCCTGCCATCATAAAGCTGCTTGTCTAGGGTGCACTTGGTAAATATTTAAGAGGTTCCCTGTCAGTATTGACAATTCCCTAGGTATTTAGTGTCCCATGCCCAGACTGAGCTGCCTGCAGAGTAACAATTTTATGGATTACAAAGTTCTACGTTCTATCTAATGTTAGGAAAGAACATCAACTGCAGAAGGACAAACCACACTGCTTGTACTATATAACTTGCAATCAAAAAGCAGCATAAAAGAATAGTTTTATTTAGTGGCAAAAGTATTTCTAAATGAAGCTTGTTTTTTTTTTTTTTTTTTTGCAGTTTGTATTTTGGGTGTTTCTCAGGCGCTTGGAGTTGACACACAAAAGATTTGTGCTTGCTCTCCAAGTTCATCACTGTTACTGTGCCAATAGTCTCTGTAGCTTCATAATCAAGATTCATGATTCTATTTTTGCAGTTAGCTTTTTTGTTAAACTGCACATCCAGCAACACATCTGACTATGATTATAGCGTATGTATGTATATACATGTATGTACCCTATCTCCTCCATAACGGGCAGGCCAGTCTCAACAAAACTTTGCACATCTACATATTTTTATTTAATCCACAACGAAATTCCAAAAAAAAATTATATATATATAATATATATAATATATATAAAATTTTTATATATATATAAAAAAAAAATATATA
>JAVDPK010002118.1:156047-169073 GCA_034780415.1 Cichlasoma orientale
AAGTGAAAATTGGGGGTGTTGTGCACAAAGTAACATTTTAAACCACCAGAATTTCAGTTGATATTTGTGTTGTGTAAATCCCTACACTATTGTAATTGATGCAAGTTCTGTAACTGTCACCTGGAAAAGTCTTTCAGTGGTACCTTTTTTTTTAACAAATGCAAATTACAACCCACGTGTTGAGAAATTGAATTTCTCTCTGTATATCTCACTTTCTGTTTTGAACAGTCTCCTCCTCTCTCAGTTTCTGCCATGTCTTTGTTGTGTAAATAGGAAAATTCTAGTGTTGAATTTAGCTTTCCAGCACTTCAGAAGGTAACAGGCCCAGTAACTTATGCACACACTCACATATCAACTTTGCACACAAATTTGCAGTCTTCTTATTGAGTAGCAGGCTCAGAGTTTTTTTTTGTGTGTGTGTGAACTGAAGAACAAGGATGAAGGAGAAGAAAGATGGCATAAATAAAGAGGCAGTGGTGCAGGAAGTGGAGCATGTAGGTACCACCATATATGAGTTGCAGAGTATAGCCGAATGGAGAGGAGTTCAGGTGGTTATAGTAGCATGTATAGACAGACATCTGGATCTCATGGTGTGTAACTTACACATTTATACAAGCTTGTACTAAATAAAAAAAGGCAGCAAGGGTGGTATGTGTTGTGCAGCCTGAGCTGAGCCAAAGGCACTGTCCTCATCCTTTTCATTTTATGATTAATCACATTTGCCATTGTTGTCTGTCAAAACAGTCCCTCTTGCTTCGTGGGATTTCAATCCAAATAGAGGAGAGTGAGAAAAGTGTGCCTTTGAGACAATCCAATTCAGTGCTCCTCATCAGCTTTACTGTAACACTAATCTAATCTCAATCCTCAAGCCCCGAATGCATCCCTCTGACAAAACATTAATCAGTAAATAGTTTCCTCTGCCTTGGATCCCTTAGTGGGATGTTAAAACTGCATGTTTATGATGGTTGTTTTACTTGTCAATTTCATTTTGGTTCCAGTATGCAGAGCACAAACAGAGATTGAGGGAGGCTGTGCCATGTGACTAGCTAGCCTTTTTCCTCTGTGTGCATCTGTGTGTGCGTATGTGTATTAGCACATTGTAACACATGCCAGATTGACTTGCACTTTATCGGAGAGCTCATTTTTAAAAGGTTCAGGAAACATACAACACAAGTGGTGTGTGGGTGCATAGTGTACAGCAGGATGAACTTATCTAGACTGAAATAATCTTTGTCTTATTTAGAAATGAAGGTCACTCAGTCAGTCCTGTGTATTCAAGAAAATGGGCTTATTTCAGTTATGTTTTATTCTGTTTTTATTTCCAGTTCACGGTCACTGTGGAGAAGCATTTTATCTTACTGTACATTTAAACCACACAGCCATGACAAAGGGACGTGAAAAACTGTATGAAGTATGAATGGAGATAGTCAAGTATTTTCACCTGTTGAAATTTCCTAATTTATTGGATTAAAAACAGAAACATACCTTTTGGTATACTCTCAATATTTTTCAAAATTTGCATATTGAAAATAAAAAGAGGTACTTTCAGCCACTTCCCAAGGGACACCATAGTGGATGGATCGACATGTTTGATTTGGCATTGATTTTTTTTTTTTTTTTTTTTTTTTGCCATTTTCATGCAACCCTCCCATTTATCCGGGCTTGAGGATCTCTCAGTCTTGAAATGGGGATCTTTTAACTGGGGAGCTACAAGCATAGTACGCAGTAAACATAGTACAGTTCAACATTAATGGGGCAATCACAGATGATGGTGCAAGTTAGATATGCCACCCATACTGATAACAAGCCAGATTGTCCCTTTTTTGTCCCTTCCATTTTTTTAATCCAGTGTATGAGAGTTTCCTCATTTCCATACAGAATTTCCAATTTTGCCTCAGTCTATTTTAAATAACCACAGGCCCACAGTATGTTGCAGCCTTTCTTCATTTTTTTCTCTTTTCTTCTTCTTCTTTGCATAATACAGTTTTAACTTCAGTTCGTGGATACGGGAACTGTACACCGACTGATCTGTATAACAATGCAATACTTGTTTTTTAGAAGTTTTTCAGTGCACATTCAGTGCATAACGTGATCGTGTTTGTTCTTTGTACAGTGTCTGCTGAGAATCTGATGATTTCAGCCATTCAATAGTAGTTTTTAGCCTTGTCCACTGCATACAGTTTCTCTAGATTCTTTTAATTATATCATATCACCATAAATTATGAATGAAGATGCAAGGAGCAGAGATAGTGATGGTGGGTGAGTTTAAATAACTGGGGTCAACCATTCAAAACTATGGACAGTGCACAAAAGAGGTGAAGAAGAGAGTGCAGGCAGGGTGGAGCGGGTGGAGACGAGTGTTGGGTCATTTGTGACAAAAAGATATCAGCAAGAGTGAAAGGGAAGGTTTGCAATACAGAGGTGAGGCCTGATATGATGTATGGTTGGAGATGGTGGCAATAACAAAAAGACTGGTGGTGGAGTTGGAGGTGGCCGAGTTGAAGATTTTACTGGATTTTCACTGAGAGTGACCAGGAAGGACAGAATTAGAAATGAGTATATCAGACGGACAGCTCAGGTTGAGTGGTTTGGAGACAAAGTTAGAGAGGCAAGGCTGAGATGGTTTGGACATGTGCAGAGGAGGGATTGTGGATACACAGGACAAAGGATGTTGAACATGGAACTGCCAGGCATCACATGGCTGTAGTGAAGGAGGACATGCAGAGGGTTGGTGTGACACAGGTGGAGTGGTTGAAAGGTTGAGCTGGAGACAGATGATTAACTGTGGTGACTCTGAAGGGAGCGCCTGAAAGAAAATGACTTGAATGTTCTTCTTACTTACAGAGTGGTGAATCCCTCCACATCTTTATTTCTGAAAGAATCAATCTGTCTAGGATCTGTCTGCTTTTTTTTTTTTTTTTTTAAATATCCAATCATGTTCCTAATTAAGCTCAGCAGTAGTGAGATGTTCCCTCAGGTACTTCTTGGAAATGAGGTTCTAACATTGTAACATTCTGTCCAGTACATAACCAGGTTTGTATTATTACAATTATTGCAGATACAGATATCACTAAGATGTAAGGTGTTTAAAGATATGCAAAATGAAATGAGAGGAGTAAACTGCAGACATGCATTAGCATAATTATTGCACATTTATTGTTTTTTTTTCTAGTTTCTAGTTATTTGGTTTATTAACAGTTTCTGTTTGAAAAAAACAGTATCATGTATTTACATGTATACTTGCTTATTAGTATTCATATTAGTAGCATAGTAGGTCTTTATTTGTCATGGACCTTAAAAAGCACACATTGTTGACTTCTACTGCAAGATAACGTTCTGCAAGACAACTGCAGGGCATTTTCCAAGCAGTTTCCCTTAATGACCTCCTAATTGCTCCTTACTGATAGTAAAGAAGTTGTTGCACTTGAAATAAAGCCTCATATGATCTGATTTGCCCTGGCCTTATGTGGTGGTGGTACCCCCACAAAATACGTATTCTCTCTTATGTATTCTCTCATTTAATAAATATGGTTTATTGGTATATAATGAAACACAAAATTGTAAAATAGTATCCAAATAGCTCTAAATTAAGTCTAAGTAAATATCGGTCCTCAATTCCACTTGAGCTCTTGGTTATAACAAATCCCCGTTGACACTTATTAACCCACGCAGATTTAGTATGATAAAAAAATATAGCTTATTGTGTGAGCCTTTATAACAGCTCAGTTAGATGGTTTATTTTATTGTTCTACCAGTAAATGGGAATGGAACTTTTACAGCTTAATAGTCCTTCCGGTTTTTAAGGTGAAACCTCATTGAAGAATAGTGCTTGTTAATAGCTGTGTGCTATATTGATTTACTAATTATGAAGAGGAGGCAGGTTTAGAATAGTGAACCAGTTTGGGTTACAAGGTATCAATGCCAGTGAATTAGTTATGAGCAGCACTTCACTTTAAAATGGAAACATATTTAATGTTAGAAAGACTTCATAAATATAACACTTTATATGCGCTCGTAGTTTATTTAAACTACAATGAAAAATACATTTTATGCCTTACCTTGTATATTCCACACTCAGGATAGCATATTAAGATCATCATTCATATACAAGTTATTATCAATAGAATGTTATTGAGGGGAAAATGCATAGTTTATGGTCCAGTAGTTATAGAATATGATCATGCAGAATATCTTGCTCTATGACAGCTGGGATAGGCTCCAGCCCTCCTGCGACCCTGAACAGGATAAGCCGAAGACGATGGATGGATGGATGGATGGATGGTAATTAATGTTGAATAAAGAGCCAAAACTGTATATTACATATAAACATGTTAATGAGGTATAGTTCACAATAAGTTCACAAAAGGATCTGATCGATATGCATTTAAAGATTTTTTTTTTAATTTGTTTATTTTTATCAAAATAAAATGAATTATCGAGGCACACTGACAAAGTATTCATTTATATCATTTTGGTTAAGCCCAAAGATATGATTCAAACTTTAAACCACTTAATTTGCTGTTTGTCTGCTGTTTGCTTTGCCTTCAATTCGGATCTTTGTCACATCACCTCTGTCTGATTGCAAGCGTGAAAAGCCTTTATATGTATCTTATAAATTATGTATTACCCACCTTACACATGCATGTAATGTGCATCCATAAAGTCTTGACAACACCATTTGGGGTGTTTGCAGGTGAAAATAACAGGATGGTTTTGCCACTACGCTGATGGAATAACATCTAGATAAAGAACAAGGACACAATTTAATTTTTAATTTAATCTTTTCTTCTTCTTCTTTTTCTCAGGACCTGTTTGCCACACATTTTTTTTCATACAGCCAAGCCCAGTTATAATTAGTTATCTGCCTACTGGGCAGAGGTCAGGAGTATTTTTCGGTGAAGGGAAAGTTTTAGTGCTATTGTTGTCTCTTCCTTCCTCCCTGTATTGGCTCAAACTTCTTTATCTTGGCCCCATCTCCCCATCTTAGTCTTACCTCTCGATAGCATCTACGTCCTTTATCTCCAGCATCTTATCTATAGTGCCAGACACAAGGAATGGGAATCCAAAAACGTGAGATAAAGGGAGAACAAGACTCTCCGAATTTCATAGAGTTGAAGAAGTAGAAAATAACCTGTGCATGAGTGAGGAAAAAAATATTAAGCCTTTTCTGCATTTACCATAAAGCTCAGTACGTGCACAGTGTGGTTTTTTTTTTTAAGTTTTCATCTGTCAGTCACCCTACTTCTAAAAAAAAATTAATTTTGCAAATCAGTAAATTTGAATTTTAGAATGAATTTATTATTTAATCCTTTTACAATAGTTTCTACTCTCCCCTTTATCTATATCCCTTCAAAACAGAGTGAATAGTGTATTGATTTCACTGAGTGATAAAAGAACACCGTGACATGTAAAAGATGAGCTCTGACGCCAATTAGTGTCCACAGAAACTGCTCACTTTGGCACTTAATTGATCCAAGTTTCCAAACTTGTTTGTTAAGTTTTGATGGATAATAAGCACTTGATATGATTCTGTCCAGTTTAAAAGTTGAAAGTGTCTGCCGGTCTCTTGAAGAGATCAACAGTTCATGTAGGTGCTAATGGACTCTCTAGAGGTATGATTGCCGCTGGTCATGACAGTAATAAACTGTGGTAGCTGTCAAAAGAGTTCTCTTCCCATGGTTGCCAAGATTTACTTTGAAGAAAAGAAGAAACAAACAGAAAAAAAAATCAGTAAGAGTGAACATTTTCATTAGAGCTCTCTGCTGCTTTCTAAAGCTCTGGGATTCCTGATAACAGTTTGGGTTCTACCTCTATAGTCCCCATGTGATCCAATTATCAAACCCCTTTAGCTTTTACACCCATCTGAGACACATTTTTACGAATATCTGCTGCCACACAGCTGCAGGGCAACTAAAAGCAAGAATTACAAGTACAACATAAATAACTTTGCAATTGTTTTCATTTCAGGTGCAGCCAGCTTACATACTACTAGCAGAACTGGTCTTATGTAAAGAGAGAAAATACTTTTCGAGCGCTCTAATAAACTTATTCCACACTGCCTGCCCATTTAAGCAGTAAATGGCTCATAGTGGAATAAAATGCTACTGCTCAAAAGTTTACGTCACTCACAAATGCCCATGTTTCAAATGTTTTAAATGACAACGATGCAACATCTGTTCGGCTTAATGGTCGACTAGATGGAACAAAGTATGAAGTTTAGTAGGGAAAAGAAGATTTCAGTGTGACCCTACATTTCAGCGATGGGTCCACAACATGTCTCAGTTGCCCCAAAGTGGGCAAAATATTAGTAGCTAATGCAAGACATGCAACCTATAAGCAAACTGCTGCATGCAACAGGTTGCTTTGTTTGATGATTAATCTGATGTCGTACAGTTTACCTCACTAAAAGCCTTTTCACACCAACAATTATTTCTTGGCATGGAAGGAATTATTTCTGGGCTGTTTCAGAAAATGGCAACAAAATATAAACTGACTCGAGATCTATTCAAAACTTCTAAGTGTGCAAGTATTTGCAGTATATTTACTTATTGCCGTTTCAACTAAATGTTAAATACCTGAATTTGCATTCTTAGACTACATATTTCCCACCTCAGTGAAGAGCAGGGATATATCATGATATGATATATGCCCCGTGGTATTTTGAACAAACTAGTGACAGTTATTTTTAAATCCACCCCCTGTGCAGAGTTAAGCCTGTGGATATTCTGTGCTGCACTGGTGAGTCAGTTGCATTGCTGTGAGCTCATCCCCCTCTCATAATTAGATTAAAATCACATCTGAATGATATACTTCATTTAAAAATAAAGGGCAATTAAAAATTTTCAGATAGTTGATGTGTCAGTATCGGCTCCATGTAACTATTTGTGTATTAGGATTGACAAAATTATCTGTATTCATACTTTTCTGCTTTTATATCTGGGGAATAATCTACAAGGCTCACTTGCTCCTGTTTCTATTTCTTGTTCACTTGCTTTTCTTGACCCACCCGCTTGCGATTCTTTACTTACACACACACACACACACACACAGTCCTGGTGGCTTTCTCTGACCTCCCACTGTCCCTGTGGTTCCCTTCCTCTTTCTTGGCCGCTGTTTCAGTTGCTCTGACCTCTCAGTATCATAAAAGCTGTCAGTGCCAAGCTATGAATGTCCCCTGACACTTATTTGACTCAGACACCCTTCAGCATTTCCATTTGCACATAGCCAATTTCAGTTTTTATAGAGGGTTGGGTGGGAGCTAGTGTAAAGCCTGCAATCCAAATAAGCCAAAGTAGAAGACACAGTAACAAGTGCCCAAAGCAGAATTGTGAATTTATTTGTGTGTGTGTGTGTGTGTGTGTGTATTTTTCCCATGGAGGCAATCTGAGTCCACCTTGTAGCAATTCTGCCATCTGCACTAACTACCCGTCATCCTTTCAGCTGATTGACAAGTATAAATAACAGCTTGCCAAATGCATTCCATGGATATAATGTATTTCTTTTTTAACTATGATAGATAATTTATGTCATAACAGTAAACTATTGAAATTCTAGTTCATGTGCTCCTGAAGGTGTTAGTAGAAAGCTCACCACTGGAAGTGCTTGGTTCTTTTGCACTTAAAGGCTTTCTTTCAGCACCATGGACAGCACCAATAATTTTACAACAAGTGAGCAATAGTGGCTCTATAGTGTAGCTAACAACCTCACACACTAATTCAAAATTCAGCTGAGCAGAAATATTATTTTTTTTAGTAATTACTGGTGTAAGACTCTTCTCATTCTCAGTTGAGGCTTTGTGCAGAGAAAAGTTCTAAAGCTCAAAAAGTTTTAAGGAAAAAATGTCTGAAGTTGTGTGGGTGGCAGCTTAGTAAATGCAGGTTGGTGCTCTTTTGGGAACTGCATTATGAAGTCCAGTTCACATAGCTCCAGAAAATGTACTGGGAGAGGAAGAGACAGAATTTGTCAGTGCTCCGTCCTGTGCTCAAAAAGCAAGCCATCCCTATCATACCCTAGACTCTCTTCACGCATGGTTTCACACATCACCACAGTCTTCTCATCTTTTTCACCTTGGCGCAATATAGGTACTACAAATGGGGAGAAGTGAAAATATTCATTTATTGGCAATCTCATTGTTGTGGTAACATCAACCTCTAAAATCAGCAATGGAGACACTGCTTATCTCAAATTGATGTTAAAATGCTGTAGAAGATTTTGAACCCCTCAGCTCTTTTACACTTGGGAGTTTCGTATGTCTGTATATGTAGATACACGTGCACTTCTATGCACATGTACAAACTCCCATGGGATTGCCTAAAGGGCGCTCACAGGCAGAGGATTTCGGGACTGAACAGCTGAGTGCATACACATAGACCAGGGAAATGATGCTTCACCAAGAAGAATTGCTCAATTTGTCCCAAGTTAAAAAAAAAAAAAAAAAAGTCAAGATGAAGCTTGAATTGTTGTACTGCCAGTATCGTCATGCTCTTTTCTTTTACATGGTGCATAGCATTACTGGAGCTGCTTCTTTAATGAGATTATTCAGAATATACTGTAAGAGCATGACTTAAATAGGTAATGCAATATCAAACAGATTTTAGAAAGAAGCCTTCCAAGGAACAGTGTTCATTTTCTGCTTATTTGAGTATGACCACACTCTCTGAGCTTGCTATCTGAATGATGTATTGTGCAATTGATTCAATCAACTGAAAAGAAGTGCACACCGCACCAGCTGAATCAAACCTCAATAAGAAGGAAGCATCAGTTCTCGCACTTTCCGTGTTTCCATGTTGACCGGATGGCTGTTTAAATATCAGAATTGGTAGTGCTGAATAATCCTGCAGATGCTGTGCAAACAATTACCCAAACACTGCCTATCCGAGTCTGAAAAAACATCCATTTTAATGGGTTGGCAAAATTCAGTATGTAAACAATGCACCTTTAACCCAAGAAAAGAATGAGTGAGCATCTCCCATATGTGAGAAAAGAAGGCAGTCATTGAGAATAATTAAACCGGTGCTGTCTGTCACTTCATGCAGTCTACATCTGCTCGGCAAAATCAGTTTCTTCAGCTTGAAAGAAATGACTAAAGGTGCTGTATTAATGCAACATCACTAAAAGGAATTACCCTGTAGAAGGCTTGCCTGCTTAGTGATTGAAACTTCAACTGAATACAAATAAGCAGTGTGCACCATTCATAAAGGAACCCTCAGGCTTCCCCGGCTGTACAGGCAAAAGGCACAAACACTGATACAACTCTGAGCATTCCCAGAAGAATACATGACACCTCAAAGTCAACTCAACTGCTCCTGGTTAATTTTTTTATGGCTGCATAATTAGTTTTAAATGGTGAAACCTTTGGAAGCATTATTTGAATTATGCATTACTTGTCCAACTAAAGCCACAGAAACCGATCCCTGCTAATAAAAAAAAGATTGTTCCCATACTCCTTTTTATATATAAACATTATTAGCATGGGCACACACACTGCAGATATTTGAAGAGCGATATTATGAATAATAGAATAATGAAGAATGAATTGCTGGTTATGAAACATAATGAGACAAGTGCCTGCAGTTTCTCACTGTCTCTTCTTGTTTTTACTGATTAACTGACATACGTAATACATACACGTTAACCTGGACATATATGATGTTGTTTTTGAGATTTCTCACTAAGAATACTTCACTGGGGTGCTGAGACAAGAGCATTTCCCAAGAGCAGAATATCCCTTAATCGCCCTTCTCTGTGGAGTGTCTACAGTCTTGCCTGAACCCTGCCCCCTCGTTTTCTTTGGTGCAACAGAGGAACGATGGGAAGGAGAATTATTATTGTGGCAGAGGCTGATTATTAGAGAGCTTTTGCTCAAAGCTTTACTTTAGGCGGTTGTGGCTCAGGAGGTAGAGTAGTTTGTCTGCAGATCGGTGGTTCGATCCCTGCCCCCCTTTAGTCTGCATGTCGAGGTATCCTTGGGCAAGATACTGAATCCTGAGTTGCTCCTGTTGTGTGTGTGAATGGCAAAATTAAAAAAAAGCCCTTGTATGAATGTGTGAATGAGGCTTGTAGTAAGAAAGTGCTTTCAGTGCCCAAATTGAGTAGAAAAGCACGAAATAGGTACCAGGCCATTTACAAAGTACAGGTTAACCCAAATTATCTCTTCATGCTGACAGTGAAACATGCCAGTGAGATCTTTTAAAATACATTTTTATTTTCAAAGAGTGACGCACTAAATATGCAATTATCCTGTCAACATCTTGCATCCTAATAATGGGTCTGATACACCACTTAAAAATGAGTCTTCTAGATTAAAATCAGCCAACGCGAATGAAATTCAGACCTGAAGACGCATTCTTTTGAAAAAAAATAGTTGCTACCTTTGAGTTTCAAACAAACTGGCATGAGAGACACCGTAATGAGCCGTATGGTCCCGAATTATGGTGAAGAAAATCTGATTAGATTTATTTATTAAGGATGTGGTTTAAAGCTCTAAATGCTTGTAATTTTTGCTGTTCCCACAGATCAAGCATCTGTTTTGTAATTTGGAAGCTTTACACTCTAAAAATGCAGTTTCATCTCCCCTTTTTTCTTCCAGTCTTACTCGAGGATAGCATTGTCAGTCAGTTGGCCCACCATTTTCATCAGTCTATTCAACTGTTCAGAACATCTGTCTTGACTGTGATCACGCATGGACTCCAAAGTGTTAAGTTTCATTTCCATTAATTAGATGGTTGTGATACTCCTTTCTGTCATGTAATTTGACTTTGTTATGACTCTATTGTGCATCTCTGTGTCTGCTAAATGGATGCAAGCTGTTCTCACCAAATTACTTCTGCTGTCTGAGAAAGATAATTTCACATTTTCAGAAAAATTGTCTGAAATTTCACCGCTGGTGACATTATCTTTGTGAACAAGACCCCCCCCCCCCATTCCTCCCCAACAGTGTCTCTTGTGTAGAAACTGTTTTATTGAATATCTGTGCAACCTTTAGTTGTGACTTATTGGGCACAGCGGCTAATTAGAGTATATTGATGGAAGGCTTTTTGTTGTTGGTTAAGCTGTAGGGAAGAAAAGTCCAGTGATTGTTGCAAAGTGACAGGTGAATCATAGCTGGCTGCCTCCAGTCAGCGGTATCATTTCTCAGCAACAATTGGTGCAGACAGACCGGACTACTGGAGTTCGCTCAGAAATAGTCGACAGCTGACAGTGAATGGCTTTTTTGTTGACCTTCAGAAACTCCGGGTTAGCTGTGCGAGAGAATGGCTCTGCAACTCACAATGTAATAAGTTATGGATTAGTTTGACCTTAATGAGTAGCTACGGTGACTTTTCTCGCTTGTGTTTTTCCGCAAGACATCCTGTTGAATATGATCTAGCTTCCTCAGAGAGTACTCCCCCAAGTTGGCCAGGTGCATATCAAGTAGATATGGTGGGAGGAGGGGCAACGGAGCTTTAGCCGTTCTCACCTTTCATGACCTCTGTAATAAGATTACCTGGTTCACACGTCATGACTACAGAGAGAGAGAGAGATAGAGCGGTGGACCCAGGCTACGGTCCGGGTGGAGTGTTGTTGTGCCTTCCTGTGACTGCTTAAAGACATCGGGGCAGCAGTGCTGATGTACCCGCGCGATGAGGAGGCTGTAGCTGCACTGACAGCCGGCATTCGTGGCTTCTTTTCCTGGACTGGAAGGATTTTTGTTGAGTACTTCTGAAGCTGAAACATGGTAAGCCGTTTGCGCTGTTTCGGATGACTGTCACTGTAATTTTAAATTTCTATACTACCACTGAGCGCCGCACTCGTAGTCGCGTGTCTTCACTACGTATTGGTCTTTTATCACGAAAGAAGAGCCTGTTTAGGTCATTGCCGGTATTTTTCCCCCCCCTATGTGAAATGTGTAATCTGTTAGAAAGGCGCAGTTGTTCGCCTGAACTGCCCATTGATGTGTGCCGCTAATCTCCGGAGGGTGAAGTTTTCAAACACTGACTGAAAGCATCATCTCTCACTGATGTATCATTAGCTAATGCCTGTGGTTAGATGTGACCCGTAGTTTGGCTGACTGCGGCAGTTTTTTTGGTAATTTTTCAGTGATCCAGTTGATTATGGGTGTGATTACCGTAATCACTTAAATTAAACTGCCACGAGTTTCTCAATTGGACAGCTGCAGTTTTTATTAGCTGACTTTTTGCTCTCTCGCTTTAAAAAAAAAAAAACTCTCCTCATATGCATATCAATAACAGAATTCTATCATGCATATTCATGTACCAACTTCCCCTGAGTCTGAGAGGGAGCCTATCGCGCTGCAGGAGATAATGCTTCAAAACGTGATTCACTCATTCAGTGTCTATTCAGTGATTCACACGAGTCTTTTATAGAAATGTAACAAGACTGTGACTTGGTCCTGGCATCTTCTGTGTGAGAGTATGCACATTTTCAAGATGCACCAATAGCAGTAGAAGCTTATGGAGTAAAATATAAAGCAGCCTAACTCCACATGACTGTAGTCCAGTTATTTGTGAGACCTACACTGTAAACACCCTCTTGACAAAGCATCACAGCCTGCTCAGCCAATCTGAATTGAATGATGACTTAGGGCCCTGTAATCATTTTTGAACACATTGGTGTTAAAACTATATTCCCGTTGATTGTTGTTGCTCAGACTGGAATTGGACTTCTTCCTAGGGCTTGGCCATATCATTCACGATAATACTGGTAAAAAAAATCTTGCCCGGGAAAATAAATTATATCATGATATGCTAATTTCATGGCGTAAATACGTCACCCCACTACGCTCATGTGGGTCATGCAGTGTTTCCAACTTTGTGACTTTGTTGCTACATTTAGCCGCTTTTCGACTAGCGACAAATGTAGCTAGTTTTTCCAGTGACGTCAGAGAGTTCTGGAATCCTGAAATTCTCCACTGTCGCCGTGTTTTGCGTCTTCGTACTGCGGCCGTTCTTTACGCTTTGGCGTCGCCCGGACCCCCAAGAGTACCTGGCTGTTGGGTTGTACCGTAAGTCACATGACCTTAATAAC
>JAVDPK010002118.1:184838-228891 GCA_034780415.1 Cichlasoma orientale
ATTACCGGTAATAAGCAAACACCCACGGTATGATAACCATGCATTTTAATACCATGGTATACCGTGAAACCGGTTACCGCTGCAACCCTAGTTGTACACAGTTTATTACGCTTTGATTAGGTGTGTCTTTGGAACTTTTTACCTGCTAAGACTGTGTTTGGTACCGATGTATCCTGACCAAAGAACAGAAGCTTGTAAAAATAGGTGGCAGCTGCAAACAAACTTGTGTGATTCTTTGTGTTTTACTTGCTCTTTAGTGCATAGATGTTTTATAATAAACACAGCAAGGTTGGATTATGAGTTTTGATAATGACAACCATAATTGTGTTACATTATGTAATATCTGATCATGATGATATATTATGTGTCTGGTTATCTTCCTCCTTGCTCACATGTCATCTCATGTTTTTGAGAACATTCTAATGTGTCATACGTAATGAAAAATGGGGGTGTGTTATTGTGCAGTGAGATTAAAACTACTGTTTGAATGAGTGATTTTTCTTTCCTACATAAAAGTAGGCCCTACTTTTGTGCCATACGATTTACAAAAGATGCCTTTTGTAGGAAGTGAAACTGAAATTGAACCAGAAAATATTTGAAAAATGTTTTGGTTTTTTTAATACTTTAATAGCTGGGATAATAGTACAGAAAACTGAAAAACTAATGAGGCATAAAAGCCATTTTTACATTTTACTTTGACTTCAAGAGCAAATAGTACTCCATTCAAATGGACCTGGATCATTTTCTTTTGTATACTTGTAGCATTGTAATAGTGTTGTTGAAGCAACAGTAACCAGCTGGATTTGTAAGATGCATTTGATGTGTGCAGTTTAGTCATGGCAAGTCAATTTTTAAACGCATGTTTTTCATAGCACTAAGATTTGTGGTGATATTGGAATTGTGGTGAAGTCTGAAACTAACCAAACACATTTTTCTACTCTTTTCCTCGACAGAAATGCTAGTTGGCCAAGCAACTTCTTATTTTATTCATGTGCAAGGTTTGGGTTGCACAGCTGCCCGCTCTCTATACCCTGATGTTATAAACAAGAAGGAGCAGTGCGGTTCTGCAGATTTGAGCTAGAAAATGGAAATACTGTTCTGTATCAAAATACCCTTGTCTCAGTGATCAAATGCAAGGTAATTGGTTAATGTATTGTAGTAGGTAGGAGTTGTAATAATGAGTAAGATGTGGTTTTAATACTGGCTGCTTCTCTGGATGTTTAGCCTGGTCTCTTTCTACTTGGGTGCGAGCCATTTGCAGACAAGTCTGTTAGCCAGAGCTAATCACTTCCATCGTTAGAGCACTGGGGCTCCCTTGCTGCCTCTGATTACATCTTTTAGGTAATGAATAGCTCTGAACTGGTCTAGCACGCCTAATCACACAAACTAACATTTGTTAAATTTGGAAGCCAAGTACTGAAGCTGCAGAGGTACTTTTTTTTTTAAACTAACTCATTTTGTTTCTCCTCATACCACTGGAGTTTATGGAAGTCCCTAGCACTGAAATTTAACAACTTTTTTCCTTACAATGACTGAGAAGATTCTTTAATCCAAATTTCATGTCTTGGACAAGGGACCCTTTAATTCCTTGGCCTAAATTCAAAGCACCTTATAATGTACATTTCCACCATACTGGATTTATTGTCATGCTGGGGTTTATGGAAAGTTTTTATTTTTATAGATTTTTTTCCTCGTACTTCATCAAAATTGCCACCGGTGATCATCAGATCAGGCCCCACAAAAGGATTTAGGATTTTTAAAATCTTTCATGTTATAGTCACATGGGTCTGTGAAGTCGCTAAGCAGGAAGTGCTACTTAAACTAAGCTTACATTAGTGTATGGACTTGGCACCCCTTAGTGAAGTATTCCAAAAAGCTATAATTTGACTACTGGAGGATGCTGAAAATGTATTTTTCTTTTCAGCGCTTACAGCACGAGCGTATCAAGTTGCCATGGCAACTGTGCCATGCTTAACTTTTTGGTCCACCATCGCTACCAGCATTTATAGTTACTTTTTTCCTTTTTTTTTTGTCTACTTTCTGAGAGTGCATGCAGGTCTGTGTTTATCAGGCACCTTGCTTAGAGTGGCGTCAGCTTCTTTTAGACTCCCTAGCTTTGAGTTACACACCAGAGTTGAGCAATTGGTGTCACATTACTCTGATCCTTGAGCTTGATTTTCAGATAGTTGCCAAGTTAAGATCAACTTGCAGTCCCTAGTAACAAAATACTGCCATAACTTGAATTCTTTTTTTTTTAAACTCACCTCTTTGTAACTTCAACTGTTCTGAAAGTTGAGAGCCAAACAGTGAAGCGTTGTAGGGACCCAAATTGTTTCATCTTCTCTGGAGGTGCATTTATACACATAAATTTTGATCTGTATGCTCCATTTTCACATTTTAAAAATGGAGCATACAACAAATTCAGCTGAGACTCAGCTGCAGTTCACGTTCAGCTGAGGTTCTGCTGTATTTGTGCCTTAATTCTTTGTGGCACCTAATAAAATGGTCTGAGTTTATATAGATGTATTATTGTCATCCTGAAAGAGACCACTTCAATCAGGACAGAAATGTTTCATCATGGGATAAAGGTAATCCCATTTGGCAGGAAGCTGAAAGGAGAACTTTGGCAGATTTGTAACACAAACGCAAACTCTGCATCTTTTAGATTCAAACCCGGTGCCTTTTTGCTATGAGGCAGCAGTGTTAACCACTGCACAGCCATGCTTCCCTAGAATGTGAGAACAGTAAACTTTTGTTGTCCAGTGGCCCATACAAAAAAGCCATGCAAGAGTGGACAGTGTGTTTGCAATTTTGAAACACATGGTTGGATGTGATTTGGAAATGTGCTAAACCTTTTAAAAATTCTAAATGAAGGATTTATATTTAGTTTAAATTCAAGTCTTTATAATGGCCTAAAAATGACTTTTTTATTGATATATAATATCCAACCAAATTTTAGATGTAATGGGATGTCTCTGTCTGACCAAATTTAGCCCAGAAAGCAACATCTGGTGCTTGGTGGATCACTCTGAGAAACTTTGTATTGCTTTTCAGTGAGCTTTCCCTTTAAGGAGACCAGTGGACTCAAACTGTAGGTTCCTTTTCCTTTAATTTGTCATCCATCTTGTGTAACAGTCATTTGAGTGCCATATTAGTCACATTTTTGTCAGTCAATCTTGGCTTTTTGCTTCTAGTCCCTTTTGCTCTGCTACAGTGGTTGACTGTTCTGTTACATATTATCAGACATTATTCACTCTAAAAATCTTCCTCTGTCAGCTATCAAAGAGGAACAGCATCAACACCTCCACTTAGCAGCTGGAAAACAACAATGAAGTGTCATTACTACAGTGTTCCACTTGTCACCATTTCAGATGCACATTCTGTGGCAATTTCAGCAATATTTTAGAGTGGAGTAAATGTTTTTTTTTTAATGTAAAAACAGGCAAAACATTTCAAAGAAACAAAGCAGGACTAGAAAACAATGTACTCTTCTTGCAGATCACAAAGCTTGTGCAAAACAACTTTTTAGTCCATTCAATTTTATAGACATTTTTCATACATGTCTCCATGCAGCATGCAAATTAAATATAAATGATTAGGTTATAATATGTTGTTTATATTCTTGAGCACAACTTTAATTGTATCCTTACTTTGTTCATTTATAATGAGAGCAAAAGCACAGCTATTAGCAGGGAAATGGGCATGGGGCTAAAACCCTGCTAAGTTACAGTCATTTGCTGTTCATATATGATTTTCCATTGTGATAATGCACCTCACTAATCCAAGAAAGAAAAACCTCTCTGTATAATTTTCACTTTTTTGTAGCTTTCTCACATCTTTCCTAGTCTGACTGAATAATAATAAGAAGAAGAAAAGCTATAGAGACTGCAATGTTTTGTCCCTTTCTGACTTTGTAAAATTGTTTATAACAAAAGCAAAAACTTCCATATTTTTCATAACAGTATATTGTAAAAGTGAAGATTGATTTTTGTATTTTCTGCTGCAAGCAGTGCACAATGAATAGAAATTAGCAATGATTTGTTTTCTGCCACCAGTGACCAAACACATGACCAAACCTTTTGGTTGGTTACAGAATGTGTCTTCTATTCATTAACTGAATCTGAATAGTTATCTTTCCTTTTGTACTTATAAAAAATATATATTAATAACAATCTACAATGAGTTCTGAAGGATTGGAAACATTTTTGTAATTTTACCTTTGTGATTACATTAGATTTTAAATCAAACAATCAAGATTTGATTGAAGTGCAGACTTTATCTTTAATTCAGCAGTTCATGCATACAAAGGCTTTAACACTTTAGGAATTATAGACAATTAAAATTGAATGAAAATTACAGACATTTTAATTCATAATTTTCCATTTTCCAGTAACTGGATAAACTAGCATAATTTTAAATATAAGGATTGTTAAAATCCTTTGCAGCTGATGACCCCATGGACATAACAAAATAGTGTTTTTCCATGCTTGGAAAAACCAGTAGACCTTATCTGGAGCTGACTTCAGTTGCTGCTTGTTTGTGGGTCTTTCTTTATTCGGTTTTGTATTCAGTAACTGAAAAGCATGCACTGTTGGGTTGGGATCAGGTGACTGACTTGGCCATTGAAGAATATCCCATTTCTTTGCCTTCAGAAAGTCTTAGGTTGCTTTTGCTGTATGCTTTGAGTCATTATCCATTTGTACTGTGAAGAGCTGCCCGATCAGTTTTGCAGCATTTGGATGGATCTGAGCAGAGAGTATAGCCCTGTACACTTCAGAAATGATCCTGCTACTTTTATCAGTGCTCACATCATCAACAAACACTGGTGGCCCATTTTGGTGGCAGGGATACGCATACATACATAACTTTGCCCCCATCATGTTTGACAGATGATGTGGTATGCTTTGGATTATGAGCTGTTCCATTTTTTTCTTGATAATTTTCTTCATAATTTTCTCTTCCCATCATTCTGGTTTGATTTAGTTTTTTTTTTTTAATCCAAAATTATGGAGGTGGTCTTCAGTGGTCTTCCAGGCCTTTTGGCATTACTGAGCTAGGCGGTGCATTTCTTCTTAAGAATTGTTTGTTTGGCCAGCGCCAAAGTTTTTGCTATCTGTTTCTGGGTTAATGATGATGATGGTCAGCACTTCAGTTGAATCTTGATTGATTTGAAATCCACTGTGGTGGTTTACAGAAGCAACATTCCAATAAATAAATACAGTTTCATTGTCCAAAAATCTTCTGACCTAACTTTACAGAACCAAAAAAAAGGATGAGTCCTAGTCTAGACTCGTGAGGGGCTTTGTAATTTACTACAGAGTTATTGGTCACCAATCAAAACCAGAAATTTATGAGTATCCATACATTACCTGAACCACTCAGAAGTATCATCTGTGATTCTAATGAGGACTGTCTCAGTACTGTGATGCTATCTAAAACCTGATTTTAGATAGCCTTTGATTTTTCTGATGCATTAAGTAGATGTAGGCAGGGTGTCTTTTCCAAAGGTTTTGCTATAAAGAATAACTTTGAAATTGGTTTGTAATAGCTGTAGTCTGATGGATCAAGGCCAGATTATGTGTAGGACTTAATAAAAACGTGTACTATACAGTCATCTCTGGCAGTTTGTCAGCACCAAAGCACATGAACAGGAAGAGGTGGAACAGCTCTATTCCGGATGAGAGGCAATCAAAGTAACACGAACAGAGGAAGAAAGAGAGACAAGCGCCTATCTTTTTCCTTTCAGGAAGTGCAAAGCCGCTGCACCGAGGAGGTAGAGAACTACTTCTTCACTGTCTGTGTAATCCATAACTCTGATTGCTTCATTCAACTCTGCCCACGCTATTGTAATCTTCTCATTATTGTCCTCCCCCAAAGTTTAATCACTTTTCATCAAAGAGAGAGGATGGCAGAGATGCTGTATAAACATATAAAAAATTTCTACGGCAACTTGCGGGGGTAGTTGTGATTGAATTACTGGGACATGATATGCATTAAGGTGAAGAAGGAATTGAACTGTTTCCCTTAAAGCTTTTTTTTTTTTGGAAAGCATTGCATTGTTGCTGAAAATACTGATATCTGTTCATGATGTGGCTCACGGGCCACTATGAAAGGACTGCTACGTAAACAGGAGGCATTTTTCATCATTTGGTCAGCAATCTCTCCAGTTTCCCTGTTCATTAAAGTTGAAGGAGAATCCTTGTTAGCATATGTAAATTAGATACTGTGTTCCCATGTCAACCAAGAAGATTTGGAGGAAGCGAAAGAAATGACTTCTCTCTTCAGGGTGGCTGGTTGTGCAGGTCTGGGTTTTCTCATGTGAAAGGGATCAAAGCAATCTTACTCAGCCCTCTTAAGAAAGATAGATGTACGAATGTGGGAAATCAAATCTGCTTCAAAAGGGAGCACCACTGGGAGCAAGAGAGATGAGAAGGCAGTGAGAGAATAGGAAACCAGTGTGAAATCACTCCTGTTGTTGCACCATTAGAGAAGAGACCACAGTAGTCTCCAGCTGTCCACAGAGTGTTCATCGAAGACAGCTATTGTTTGCGTACGATTGTTTAAAATGCGTTTTGATGTGTGTCTCAATAGATTCATGTGAAAGTAAGAGGGTAAATACATGCTCCACAATGTGAGTGAAAGACAAAAGTGAGTGAAAAATAAAGGGAAGTCAACATTACAAATGAAGAGGTGCTGATAGCGTGAGTTAGAGATTTGACTTTGTCAAGCATCCTTTGATATGAGTGTTGATGCTTGTGAGCCCCCTCTTGTCCCCTTAGCATATGCTATGAAAGCTGATTTCACAGCTTATCGCCTGCTCTGAGAATAAGCCTTGTGAGTAAGGTGTGACATCAAATAGCACAGACAGATAGAACCCCTCTATTCCTCATACTGACACTTTGCCTTCCTTTAGCTCAGAGTGAATGCTATTTGCTGTGGTGCTGTGTGTGAGTTGCACAACAAGGCTCAACATATAATCTGTATGCGCTGCTTTGCTTGTAATTTACACTAGAACCCAGATCGGTGTAGTTACTTGATAGAGAACCCTTTGTTAGTTTCATCCAGGCACCATCATAATAAAAAAGCCTGATCTGGCAAAATGACCTGGAAGTTGCAGGGGCTAATTCTTAGCCAGATAGCATATGAATCACTGCTGTATTGCAGGTTCACGTGAGGTTCTTAGCAACAAGGGAGAGATTGAATATTAGATATGCAAATTAAGTTTTATGATGACATCACTGGTAGCTGATACTAGCACTCAAAATATGTAAGCGATCTCTCCCTTGTTGCTAAGAACATCTGCAAGCCCCTGCAACTTCTGGCTCATCTTCCCAGATTGGTTCACATACATTGAACTTATGTTGTTTGTGCTGCAGTTTGTAATATTCATGATACAAGGTTACAACAGTGACTTCTTTTTTGTTTGATGTGCGGTGTTAGGCCATTAGATGTCACCTTTTTTTTTCCCCCTGTGTGCAGAAAGAATTCACTCTCTGTAGAGCAAGGTGCTTTAAAAGGGTGGCAATTTGCTCCATGAACTCGAATGAAAGTAGAAGGTCAGCTTAAAGCAATTTTAGGTGAAATAAATTCCATTAAACACAAGTTGTAAAAGCTGAAGACAAAATGAGAAGTTTTTAAAACACCACTCTTATTGTAATACAGTATTCTGCGTACATTAAAGCGTGTTTGTATTTAGTTTTCCTTCAAATTTCCTTCCAAATAAACTGCACTGCTCTTATATTAGTCATAGGTGTCATAGGTCATAGGTCATAGGTGTTTGTATTTGTATGCTCAGTATTTGTATGGTAATGATTCTTTAAATACGTGTGTATGTTAGGCTATGGGTTGAGGACAGATGTTCATGTAAGTAATTCAGAAACTGATTGAATGAATGAATGAACATTTTTTTCTTGTAATTTTTTTTTGTTTGTGCAGGTGGGCAGGCAATAAGGCTTGACAGAAGATGCGACGGGGGTGGTGGCTTGTCAGATGGCTGGGGACAGGAATGGCAATCCTCTCTTTGCTAACCCGCAGCTGGGGCCAGGACAGAGAAGGTATGAGCAGCCAGCACTGAGGCTATCACGCCTCCTTTTCAGTTAACTCTGTGAAAGGCAATGTTTTCTTGCATTGTTAGAAAGGTTTTTTCCACAATATCACACTATTATTATAGATAAATTATGTGCCAAAATGACATGTTAATTGTTTTCAAAGGTTATTATTTAGAAAGAGGATGTTTATTGAAGTTCATTGATCATGCTAGCAGTTTTCACTTGGTCGTTAAATGCTTAGGTTATCATATAAGAGAGTAAATTATGGCATTTGTAGTTTCTACTCACTGAGTTTGTAGCAGGTGCTAGTTCAAAGTGATTTTCAGCTGTATAAACTTGGCATGTCTTTTAACACAATGCTTAGAGGAAGCTCCACATACAGATGTACTTCAAATTCCGCTTGTGTTGCAATATTGCAATTCAGGTCAACTTTAAGGTGCTGTACTTTTTAGAAGCAAATTCCCTTTTTCCCAACCCCCAGTTCCCTTCTCCCTTTCATCCTGTACCTGCTTCCCAGGCTTTCTTGACAAGTTTATTAATGTAAAAGCATTTCAGATAAGAGTGTATCTTCTGCTTTGAATTAAGATTTTCTTTTTGAGACGTTTGCTTCATGGGTTTATATGATATCATTTTAGCAGAGGAAAGTAGAGAGACATCCTTTTATGACTCACTCAACATTTGAAGGTGAAAGTTGAGGTTTCCTTATTGGATGAATTCTCACTGAGGGTTTGACCGCATTAATAGATTGGTGTCGGCATATGCAGTGATGAAACCATTGACCCAAAACGTTACAGCTGGAAAACAGCCTTGTGGAATATGAGTTTGCGGATAATTTATTTTATGACCTATATTGGCGCTTGTAGACAAACATATTATTGATTTAAAGTGTCTATTTATAAACATCTTGGTGAAAATACAGTACAAATAGTCCTTTAGATTCATTGACCTTGAGGTAAAATTAAACTATCCTTCAGGAAACGTGTGTTTGCTTAAGCACATTTGCACTATTCATAGCTTATCTGTCTTTCTTCCCCTCACAATATTCAAACATTATAAAGTGCTGCAGAGAGTATAGTTACTGATTTAAGAGAAATAAGTGTACACTTGCTTAGCCCACCCAAACCTTCGTCATGCCAACCGAGTCAAGTAGTAAGGCAATAAAATAAAATAAAATAATGTGTTTAGATGGGCAGTCTGGAACTTGGCTGCAAAGTTACCCACCTCCTACCCCCTCTTCTAGAAACACAGAATTATTTCTATTAAATAACCTAAAAAGAAAATGACTGATTGTACCTTTTTTCTGACCATGTCAGATGTTTGTACTGATTATCGATGTGGTTGCAGCCTGTAATTTGAGTGGTGGCAGACAGAAATAATTGTGAGGTTTACAAATGATCTCTGATTAGACCATAGTCTGTGAACAAATTATCCACTGTGTCATAGTTGGAACAGCAGGGGAGACTGTGTAAAAACTGTTGTGGTTTGAAAGGTGAAGGTAAACGTGGGTGCTGCTGTTTCCTCCCTTTGCCACTCACTGTCATCCAGGGATGTTCTTGATTTGAGCAGGGATTTCCACCTCCTTCAACAGCACGTCTCAGCTTCTCACTCATAAATCTCCTTGCTCTGCCCACCTCAAGGCGCCCTTGGTGTTTGACTCTGTCAACGTTTTTGTTCTCGTTCAAATGAAAACAGCAATGAGAGCTTTTTTCAATGGCATCGAGCTGTAAGGAGATGTGGGTGTCACGCTGGCTTTCAAGCAAAGAGATATTATAATACTTAGTCTTTTAAGTAATGTGAATGAGGAGACTGTGAGAGAAAATAAGTCTGACTTTGGCAAACATGCTTTCTTCCACTAATGAATTAATTAATTTAATGAATGCATTCATGCAGGGACATGTTAAAGTATACTGTGTATTCAACAACAACCAAAAAAACCCCCAAAAAAACCACATTAACTTATTTATTACTGCTGTGTCATTTTCCTGTAATTAACTAATAGCTCATTCCCTGTGAAAAAATAACTATTGTGCTAATAATTTCAAACTCTGCCAAGTCAGTAATGGCCTTTTAGTTTCAGTTAATAGAGAACAGCATTTCTGTCCCCCCCCCTCCTTTTATGCTCCAACATTCCCTCTGCATTATGTCCCTTAATTCCTGTCCTTAACAGATTTGCTATTTTAATTTTTGATTAATAATCCTCTTCCACGTGCCATCCCTTCGTGTTCTCCTCCTTACCTTGCAGCATCTGGCTTTTGTTCTCTCCTGGCAAAGAATTTTTTCCCCCCACTATTTATGTGCAGGTAAACCATGCAGTGTATGTATGTCAGTTGTTTTCAGTGTAAGTGGGCACTCTGATGTAGCAGTTTAATGATAATGAAAGGTCAATCTTTATTCCTAAGCACAGCAGACAGATGCAGACTGTCCAGTCCAAATCCCTCTGTCACTAAATCCAGATGCCGGATGAATGCCATGTCAGAATATGTGTGGTGAGGTGTGGACTACTTAATCTGCCTGTGGACACTTCTGCCACGTGACATCAGCCTACCTTCTTCGCTCACACTATTTCCATCTTTATGCGTGCTACCCTCTCTTTCCCTCCCTTCCCATCTGCACATCCATTCTGACCCACAATTGTTTGTCTATTTTTGGGATTGTCTGATTAGGAGCCAGATGTGCAGACTGTGACTGGCTGCAGCAGAAGCCTGTGGAGTGGGGAAGCATTGGAGTGTGCTTGTGTGTGCGTGTGCGTGCGTGTGGGTTAATCTGCTTGCCAGTAGGTTGTAATCAGACTCTGGGCAGAACAAGGGGGGTAGGGGGCGGCTGGGTGAGGGGTACTCTTGGTAAGACTGGCCCCTATGCTGCCCAGGTTATATACTAACGGGTTCATCCTAAAGCTCAGTATGTGAACACGTGTGTGGTGAACTGTTCATTGGGAGTGTGATTGCAACCTTTGCACTGCTGTCTGTGTGGTTAACCTCACAGACAGACAAAGACAGGCAACAAGGGGGTGGGGGAGTGTCTGGAGAAGAGTAGGGGAGTCTGTGAAAGGGATTACACATCAGTAAAGTAATCCCCTTCTCTTTTACAATATAAGCCACTAATGAATTTGATGACGCTGCAGGAATTCATTTCCACCTCTGTTTCTTTGAACTTCGCCTTCACTTACAATCAATATTACTGCCCCCCCTTTCCATTTTGTGCCATGTAGATATTCTTTCCATGTGTGATTCTTTAAAGTAAGAGCATCCACACAATTACATCAAGAAGCCCACAGAGAGACTCTAATCATTTGTAAGGAAAAAAGGGACAGATTTAGACAGACAGTGACTGCACTCCTTGTACCCAGCATAGACACAATGCGAAAAGAAGCACATCACACAGTCAACTTGGCGGCTGCTTTTCTCTCATGTATGAGAATAGTGAATGACTGAATGTATATGGGGGAGGAGGGCACTGAACACACAGCAGTCTGGACTCACACATTCTCAACTGTTGTTTTGCAGTCTATAATTACATGAGTAAATATTAATTACATGGGTAAACACATAAATAAATATGTCTGGGAAATAAATCTTTAGAGCTGTTAGCTTTATTTTCTGCCATTGCTACTGGTTGGTGTGAAATGCAATCTGGGATGCACTGCTGTGCCAAATTCACACAAGCCTGTCACTGCCCAATCTGTAACCACGCCCCAATCATTTGCATAATGCATGATTAGAAAAAGAAGCTTTTGGAAAATAAAAGTCACCAGTTGCTCTAAGTGACACTGCATAGAAGTAATAAATACAGCATTAAAAATATATTGAGCTTTACTGTAAAGGTGAACTGGAACATATAGTAGAGCAAGTGTGGGAAAATTCAAGACAACCGTGCTAAAAGCATTAATAAATAAATCTGAATCTGATCAGTTTACCACTGATGGTGTTAGCTCATTAAAAACTGCATTAAAGAGCAGATGGTAAGTCAGAATTTTCTGTATGTAAATAAAGCATATCTACAGTGGCTTACAGGGTAGGCAGTGTAGAGAGTTTGCTTGTTACCACTGGTGTTTGTTTTTTAAGATAAATGTTGGTTTTGTTATTATGGGGGGATGACTTCTTAACTTATGAAATATAACAGTGCAAAATATGAATTGACAGTGATTACAAAATAGTTACTCATCTTATATATTACTGTTTAGTGTGAAGAGTAATGTGGCTTTGACAGCCGGCCTCTGTGCAAACTGGCCTTAGCCCTGATTGATAGAACACGGACTTCTCATCTGCTGTCTGCTCATATGCAACCATTCCCTGGCAAACACGTAAGGCACTGGACAGCTGCCCTCTGCCCTCTGCCCATCTTTTTCCAGACCCAACTGGATCTGTTCCAGAATGCCCCACTGGACATGGATCCGTGCAAAATAAACTCCATCAATCCAACTGGGAAATTAAATCCGTGTCCATGTTTGCTCTGTCTCCACTCATCTTTGCCCTGGGCTCTCTGCCACCCCAGGGATTAGTCATGACTGTAACCTCCAACCTTGAAGTTTTTCTAAATGGATTCTGGTCAAACCAGAGATCAGCAGACATTCCTCCCTGAGGGAGCCTACTGGTGTTGTCTGAAGAATGAGGGGGAAAAATGAGGAAAAAGATGAGAAATTATGTCATCAAGATTCTCCTGTCAGAATAACTTTCCATAGGCTCTGTTAGGCATTTCCTTATCACACAGGGCCTGATATTTATATGAAAGTGGGGAAGCGTTCGTGATTATGTACGGACATGCGGTACGAGCCATTTTATGATAAGACGAGCTTTGTGTTGAGTTGGCTGTTTGCCATCCGTCTGCAGGATGAGGAATGAGTTCCAACTTTCCTCTTCATTGCTTTTGCCCTTTCTCAATAATTCACCCCCCACCACTGTCCCTTCCTTTTTTGATCCCTCGCCTACTTTGACAGTTTTAATGAGTGCCAACATCTAGAGAGGGCAAACATGGTTCACTCCAGTCTGTGAAATAATTTGCATTTCTTAGTTATCTAAATAAGATGCTTCTTATCCTTTGTGGGTTTGTTGCAAATGTCTGCTGTATTGATTGAGACAGCACAGGCTTCCTGGACCACATGCTTGTTAGGTTAGTTGTCCTTTAAAGTCTGTTTTTTGAGATATCCACTCCCTCGGTGCAGCAGTTTGATTTATTGGTTGCTAAAAAGGTACTTTTGCAGATGAAGCCATGGGAAAGCACAGCCTATTGAATTGGGTGGCAGGTAAAAATGCCTTCTGAAACTATATGTCAGTGAGCAAAATTCATATGATCATTGGTATGGTGCTCCAGCAATGTAGCAATTGATGAACTGCCTGATAAAGGCTTAAGAGTTTGTCAGAAGGCTGTTTCTCTTGAAAATCATAATGAAAGAACTGTGTACAGGGGGTGGTGGGGATGGGGGGACGACAGCCATGTACTAAGGCTGTGATGCTACACTTTTATTATCAATTAGTAGTACATAGGAGTGAAGTGACTCCCTTAGCAAGCCCAAAAAAATTCAATGTGCCAACATGAATTTCAACAGTGAATTATTTAGCCATAATCACCATTTAAAAGTACTGAAAGGTTAAGCAGATGGTATTTGTTAAAATAAAAAACCCCATCATCTCATATTTCATCACTTTTCCTAACATGGGTTGATTCATCATATAATGAATTTTGGGGTGTGTGGGAGACAGAAAAAAGACCACGAAAACCTACAACTGCCAATAGAGTCATTTTGACCCAAATTTCTATGGTCAACATACTTGCAGCATACTTGGTTGCCAAGCAACAGATATTGATTACACACATTTTGATATGAAGGCTGTTATAAAACGAGCCAGAGCTAGTTAGATGTGATTGATGAGTAAATCTATAGGGGACTGTAGTTAGATAAAAGTCAAATAATTACTGCAGAGCTGAATGGGTTGTGGATGGGATGTTGAGACAGGAAAGAGTGTGTGACTGGATGAGTGGAGAACCAGGCAGGTTGGTGGCTGTGCAGAGCAGTGCAGAAACCATAGCTTAACTGAGCGGAGACTCCGGAGTGTGGTGTACTAATCTAAGCAAATAAAGAGTAAAATCCGGAGCAGAGCAGCTGAATCGGTTACAGCCCTGAGGAGCAGAGCTCAGGGCTGCAGAGTAGGGCAGAGCAGTGTGGACGCTGGATTATTAAGAGGCTGCAGGTCTGGTGAAGAGGAAGCAGATGTGGGCGAGATGATAAACTTTTACTGATCTACTTTTACAGTTATTGGTGGTAAGCGCTGTCACCTCACAACACGAAGGTCCTGGGTTCAAATCCAGTCTGGAGCCTTTCTGTATGGAGTCTGTGTGTTCTCCCTGTGTCTGCGTGGGTTCTCTCCGGGTACTTTGGCTTCCTCCCACAGTCCAAAGACATGTGTGGGGTTAGGCTGATTGCCCATAGGTGTGAATGTGGGCTTGAATGGTTGTCTGTCTCTCTGTGTTAGCCCTGCAACAGATTGGTGTGTTGTCCAGGGTGTACCCGGCCTCTTGCCCTATGACAGCTGGGATGGACTCCAGAAGAAAATAGTTTGGCTTTTTTTATATAGCTTCTTTAAATTAAAATAACTAATGCCACGTTATTGAAAATTCATTTTTAACTTTTTCCATAACATTCTTCTACAGTAATCCTGCGGAGATGTTATTATTAGATTCTAAGATATAGTCTAACTTTATATGTGGTGAAAAAAATCTAAAAACTTAATCCTAAGCACAGATTTTTGTCAAAATTTGCAAATAATTAAAAATAACAGATGAAAATTAACAACTTCTTCAAGCTATGACTTCTTTGGTATCACTACTGCTATTGCAAGACTGGGGCAAAATCTAGGAATCTAGGGGGCTTAGAGTGTTAAAATGGAAAATGTCAAACACAAAGCATTTCGTGTTTTCATTTGCATTGTCTGAAGGATTCTGCTCAGCTCTCTACTCCCTTGTCAAAGTTATGGTTTAGCTGGGAAAAGAGTTGCTTTGTTCAATTTCAAGCATTCTGCAAGTTGATTGAGGCTTGCTTGCAATCATTTATTTTTCCTCAACTGATTTTCGGTAAGACAAGCAGTAATCATTTCGTAATTGAAGTTTTACGGCTTCAAGTCAACATTGTTATGTTGATTAGTGAGAAGATCTCTTTAGGTGAGAACAAATTACCCCAAGGTCAAAATTAGAAGATTTTGATTGTCTGCGGATTATGCTTCTCAAGTGTACAGTGCCCCAATTTCCTGCTAGTGATTGAATGCTGTTTGCTGCATTTGTCTCATCTTTTTAAATCTTAAAGTTCCCAGTCACCCAATAATCATTTAATTTGGAACATAGATTACTGTGCCATGAAAAACTTTTTTTAAAATTAGATTTACTGATAAAACCTCTTACTGTTGCCTGTTAATAGAAAAGAGTGACTAGAGCAATAAAACCAATGAAAATGTACAGAATTAAAAATACATAAATAAAAAAAATCTGCAACTTTACGTGGGCATTTCAACCAGTCAGACTATTGATCCACTGCACTAGCAGTTAATACTCAGTATCTTGATTATAGATATACATTATCATACCAAACAATCAGTGAATCAACTTTAGAAACAAGGGGAATACTTTGTTTCCTGTTTGTGCAGCCTCAGTTTAGGCGATTCTGATTCCATTTTTTGTACATTGAATTTCTCAACACAGCATGAGAGGTGGGAATAAATATGTGGTCTGCACTGATCCATCTGTGGAGTTTGATCAGACTCTGATTGCATTATTCAGTGCAACCTGAAGCTCTTTTGAGTTTTTCTTTACTATATCACCATCACAGCTGAGGTGAATGAAGTGGAGTAACACTACACTTGAAAAATTGCTATCTTGACTTAATCTGTACACATGAATATGTGTTTGTGCATATGTTTTGCGACATTGTCTTGAAAATTTCTCTTAACTGTTCTTCTTTACTGCTCCTGTATACATACAGACAGAAGTGAAGCTGAAAACCATTTCTTTCATCTACTGATGTATGACGCTACATCACTGACTTCCTCATTCGGTTTTGATTTTTATTGGCCTACAACTCCTTTCAATAAATGTGCTGTTTTGATATCAGCGCATACCGAGTCACCAGCCCTTTTGAATTCCAACCACAGCATTGTACCCAAAAATAAGGTTTATAGGAGGCATATGCTTTCTATTAAATCTGGTTATTTTTAAAAACACACACATGCCAAAGAGTGTTTACTGACTCCAGAGATCAGATCTTAGTAACCGAGGGCCCCGTGCTGCAGATTATCACTCTTCTTCTTCCGCTTCAACTGTATCTTTTGCCTTCCTCTAACTTTTCTATTTTTTTTTTTTTTTGCTTTTGGCTGGTAACCATTTTTGTTGCATGAAATGTTTTTCATAAGATAGACACAACCTTCACAGCTCGCAGAATATTTACACTTTGATCCTTATCTCCTTTCTTTCTTATAGCTATACATGTCACAGTTGTGTAACATCACAGCAGTACTGTATGCCATCATTTATATTACCATAGTATTGTATAAAAGCTTGCCTTTCCTCTGCAGTTTAAAACAGACTTCCTTCTACACAAAAATATGTTTACCATTCTCTCCTTTTTTCGGATGGGTCAGGTCAGGTCAGATTGGTAGATGGATGGAAAAGTAGTTTTCTGATGATGTTTGTTTACTTATTTCCTTTATTTGGATTTGTTATGGTCTGAACATTTTATCCTGCGTTATTATCTTGAATGCTGCGGGAAAGCAAGGACGGGCGATTTCGGTGGTGCCTTTTAGCATATTTTTTTTTTACAAATCCAAAGAGCCACGGGAAAGTGAATTGGCCAGAAAATGTCTTTTATGTTCTTTCATTATATTGGTAGGATTTTTAAATGGGAGGAAAGCGTGACGTAGAACGTCATTAGAAAATATCACCCGCTGCTAAAAGGTGTAAATGTGGCAAGAAGTTGGGATCATTTCCATTTTGTAGTGAACACGGTGAGCACACTTTTGCTGCTTTGAGTTTTTGTCTGTGTGTTTGTATTCACATCCATTTGAGTGCAGTATTATGGCTGTGCTTTGATCGCAATATAGGGAAGTTATCACTGCAAATGGAGGTGCTATTCTTTATCTCTGCTTGGTTCTGTCTTTTGTCTTCAAACCAGACTCTTCACATCTTTTCTCTCATACTGCCGCAACTACCACTTAAAGCTGCGCACACTCACACACACACACAAACGTGCGCCCAGCTAAACACTGCCTGAACACACACATGCAAAACTAACAAAACAGACTGCCTGTGATCCCTTAAAGAGCTTCCCAAAATGAGTGCAAGTAACTTTCCTTACACGCGCTTGCACACACATGCATACACACGGTCACACGCTTCTACTTCTGCTTCACACAGAGTATATTCTCTCCGAGCAGATTTGCATACTGATTTTGATGTTGCTTGTTGTTTATGTCTCAGATTGCGTGGTGTGACCCAGTTGCTCTGTTCGTTTTGTCGCTATTAAAGGAAATCCTATTTCTCCAGCCGACAGGTGCTGGTTTCCTAATTGCCATAAACTCATGGAACTTTAAAATTAACAATCAGTATATCTCATGAATTAGCTTTGCAAGATAGGTTTAAAAAAAATGTTCCTTAAGCATTTTTGATTACAAAATGTTTTGCATGTCTTTTAAAATATTGTCTTTTACTGAGAATAAATCTTCACTGTGACAGTAAAGGACCAAAACTCAGATGTCTTGTGTGGATGTAAATACTAGCCCTAGATAAACCCTTAATAAAACTTACTTTAGAAGGAAAAAGAAACTGAAAATGCAATTATTTGCATAAAACATCTCCTCTTCTCACTTCAGATTTTCGTTGCTATTTAACTGCTAATTATTGTTCGTATCTACAG
Organism: Cichlasoma orientale; assembly: GCA_034780415.1. NCBI lineage: Eukaryota > Metazoa > Chordata > Actinopteri > Cichliformes > Cichlidae > Cichlasoma > Cichlasoma orientale. The sequence goes on from JAVDPK010002118.1 coordinate 202,779, forward strand.
TTTGCAAACGGCCATAATTAAAAAAAGATGCAGCAACATCACATCCATGGTTTTATCTCTGATTAATATGCACTTTCAAACCACTACATTAGTGAAGGCTCATGGGTATGCATATTTAATAAGAAAACTATCCACTGTTTACTTCCTGGCAACAGGTGCATAGTTGCACAACTGAAGTCAAGCAACAGAAGGTGGGTGTGAAACACTAGAGCGCTGACTGTTGATGTGGTGTCATTGTCGCCATCTCTGATTACATGTAATGTCAGATGACACCACCTGAAAGCAAGCTGCTCGAGAGTCAATGTATAGCACGACGGAGGCCGATTAAAAGAAGGATGAAAGGATGTTTTGCATAACTATTTTAAGGCTTCTGTTGCACTTTCATGATTTTTCTCTTTCACGAGCACTGAATTTAAACAGTGTTTCAACCTTTAACTTGATTTCGGTTTTCCTATGTACCACATTTCTTGAAGCGGTCAGCTGCCGGCAGTAAGAATACATCCACTGGACATTTTTTATAAAACTGTGTGTAGTTTGCTAACACCCCCAATTTCTCTAGTGGAGGTCTCTTGAGTTTATCCTCCATAAAACTGCCTCTCTTCACCCCTGTTTTCTAATATCTCTTCCCCTTTTATGATATTTTTTTCTCTTCTTTCTTAAATTCAGAGCTGTTACTTAACAGTTTCATGCTTGTTTTCCTTTCATGCTTCTGCTCTGCTTACCTCTGGTTACACTAACCTCTGACTCCTTCAGACTGGCAGTATGAGGGTAAGAGGGCAATCATCTGTTGTCTGTTTTCCTTTCATATTATAACATTCCCATATTCTCCCTTTTACCTTTTCTCTGAATGACATTTAATCTTGAACTTTCCTTACACGGCTGCAGAGAGTGTTGCCTTGCAGCATCTATTCATCTGGACTAGACATTTCCCTTTCTCCTGTCTCCACCTCTCCTGCTGCCCCATCTGCTGTTGTCTGTCAAGCTGCCATTACCTGTGTCCCATGTGCTCGTACCATCTAGCTGCTGTGACCTCCATCTGTGAAGCCACTATCGTCAGTGCTCTGCTTATGATGTTGCCACATGCTTTCACCACCCTGCTTGTCTGGTGTCACTATCGCACAGTCCGTTGCTGTTGATGGTTCTGTGGCAGCAGTCATTGATGCCACCTGCTGTAAAACGAAACATCAGTGTGACAGCATATGTGTGATACTCAAACAAAATGTTGACATTTATTTTCGTAGATCACTGAAATTTGAACAGTGTCCGTTTATTTTATTCATCTATTAATTTGCCGTTTAAGCAACATTCTAGGAGGTACCATACACGAGTCCTTTATTTTTCATTCTATTAATAAATACATTATTACAGAATTCACTCTGCTGAAAAGTGCCCACTGTGAGTTACTAAGTGCAGTATTACATATTTAATAGTAATGCATGATTGCATGCTGAAAGTAGTATCTTACAGCTGAAGCTGGCGGACAGGTAACTAATTTATAAAAAAAAATGTAGCTCCTTCACCAACAGAGAACAACCCTTTCTGTTCTTTGATTAAATATTAGGAAAATATAAATATATAGACTTTTATTTAAAAATATATCTGAGAATATTACATCCACTGTTTGGTGGGACTGATCTCTGTATTTATTTCAGATGCTTTTTATTATTATTTTTTTTATTATTATTAATATATTTGAAAGCTTGGGAAACATTGGTAAAGGTTTATTGTTAATCTTTTAATAACATATTGTGTTTTCTAAAGGCATACAATATTTTAATGCATGCTAATGTTACATTGTAATTAAATAAAGGTTAAATTAGCATTGCAGTAGTAAATGCCTCAGAAACCTCTGGATTACCTCTGTTTCTAATTTTCTTTATTTATTAGTGTTATTCATCATTGTGTTATTGTACTGTAGCACACCATATGCAGACACAGACTTTTAGAAGTTTTATGTTAATTAATTTTTTTCTTCTTGCATATGCAGAGTGTAAGCTGTCCCGGCCAGGCCCCCCTGCAACCATAGTCACCGTTGATGAGGAGAGCCCAAACGGTATGTACCAAACAGCTGCCCACCGATGTTTCTCTCTTATTGCTATTCCCACTTCACAGTGTATTGCAGTGTTGTGTATTGCAGTGTTGTGTATTGCACTGTTGGGATTTGGTACAGAGTGTTTCTTTGTTAATTAATATATGGACAGGTGGACAAAGTGCTTTCTCACTACAAGTCTCATTCCTACACACATTCATATAAGCACTTTTTTCTGTGCTTGTGTATAATAATACTTCCTCTAGTGTAAACTTTTGTAATGAGAACAGTTGCACAGCTGACGGCTCTTGATGAAGATGGTTGCTTATAGGAGGTGTTTTGTCTGACACGTTGGATTGTCATTTTGATTATGTTTGAAATGAAAGATAAAATGCAGGCATTCTTGGTCTATATATTGGCATTGTTCTCCCAGGGTAAAGCAGAAATATGCATTTGCGTGTGCACCTGAATGAATGCATACGGTGTTTGGCATACAACTGTGGTGTGGGGCTCCATTAATGAGTTGTCTGCTCCCTGCGCAGGTTTTATTTGGTATACCTGTGCTTCAGCTGTACACACACACTCACTGAACCGTAGATCAGACATGCAGCATTCGAGTGGGTCAGGTGAAACTATTCTGCTCCTCCTTTTCTTTTCTCCCTTCATCTTCTCTCTGGGCTTTCCATTACCTACACCTACTTCACAGTTGCCTCTAATTTTTTCCTCTTTTTTCCTCATGTTCATAGCTTTTTGCAGTGAGTTTTGAGTGTTTGCCATCTGCATTTTGTTGATGAGTATGTCTTTACATGTAAATATGTATCTGCTTTAGATAACTGTTGCTTGAGAGGTGCTATATGTTCAGTGAGGGAATGAGAAATGCTTTTCCCTAAATGGAGCAGGTGTGTCTTTGTCTCACTCATCTCTCCCTGCAGATATTAGTATTGCGGGTTAACAGAGTTTAATGAGCAGCTCTCACTACAGATGGCATCCAGAGCATATTTATACAGTCAAAATACTGTTTCACAGATGCTCCACTTAGAGTACACTGTATGCACTCTGGGCACTGCGTTTTCTATTGCCTGTGTATGTTACGGAGAGAAATCATGTGATCATATAGGCGTGCACCTTATGTGCATATTTGTATCCCAAGAGTACCAATGAGTGTCTCTGTGTCAGATCAGGCCACCTATTCATCAGTGCAATAAAAAACAATTCAGGCTGTCATACTGTCTCACCTACTCTTTCCTCCCTGTGTGTGCAGCTGTGATTTGGGGCTTTGATCGATTGCTTGGGGAATTTGTGAGATGGAGGTAGCCAAGCCTGTATCCGAAAGCCTCTCTCGCCCCACATGTGCCGATGCTCTGTGTGAGGGATTTGCACTAATCTTCCTCATAAAGCTCTCATTTACCTGGGATATGGGTCTCTTCTGGCTCCACCATCCTTTTATTTATCTCTCTGTGATGAAACAGGCAGAGCCCATCCTCACCATAATGGAATGTAAAACAGGAAACCTGCCGTTATTGACCAAAGCAATTATCCATCTAAATGTGTTTCATTTCTTCTCTTCTGTCACACAGAAACCATACAAATGGCACATAATAAGATCCCATCTCTTCTGAGCATTTGCCTTTACATTCATTCATGTCTGTGAATGGGAAAGCAAACAACATAATCACTCTTCTGTCTGGCTTTGTTTGGTCGGGGTCAGAAAATATAGACAAACAAATAAATATATAATCCTCTTTCCCTTGCCTTCTCAGAAAAACAAATTTGATCTGAGGCAGAAGAGCCAAGAAAGTATAGGGTTCCCTGTGGAAGAGGTGTGCTGCTCAGAAACATAATAACATTTGCAACTGTCAAAGCACTGTATCAGGAGCTGTTCATTTATTGATTGTCTGTGGAGATATATATTTGACTCAGCTAAGAGGATAGTACTTGGTATAGACAGTGCAAAATAAGCACTTTTTTTTGTCCTTTTTCCATTTCATCTTGCTATTTTTATGTTTTTGGAGGTTCTTATTTTAGGGGGGAAAAAAAGAACTATCATGGGGGGATAACAGCACAGTTGCGCAAATGAAGCATAACATGTTTAATTTATCTGAGCGGATCCACTGACAGGTGCCAGGCACAGCACATAAAGTCTCACTCACTTGATGAGTCGATCACAATTGGGAAGACAAAGCTTGTTTCCTATAGGCTCCTTTGCTTATTCAGCCCATGAGCTAAATCCAAAAGCATTTAATCAGATTGGAGAGATTTCTATCTCATTGTTTAGGCGCAGCTGCATATGTGGAGAGAGAAAAGCGTCAAGGGGAGAGAGAGAGAGAGCTTCCTGATGAGGGGTGTGTGTGTGTGTGTGTGTGTGTGTGTGTGTGTGTGCGCGCGCGCGCACAAACACAAGCTCTATTTAGACTGATTCTGCAGAAAATACAGCCCCCAATACCTAAATCAAAGAAATCTCCCACACAGAGATTTAAAGTATTTTTAGACCTTATTTTTCAAGTTTTATTGCCTGAATCGCAAGCATGGCTTTAACTTTCTGACACACTTTATCCTATTTTTTAGACACATAAACTCAGACTGATTGTTTATGTGATAGAAAAGGTATTTGTGCACTGTCAGCACCTTGATACATTTATAAAATTCAAAGGGAAACTTCATATTTCTTTACTTTCTTGACTCTATTTTATCTGTTTTAGGTTCTAGTCACATTTAAGCTACTGATCAATCTTGCCATTGACATATTGAAGTAATGAAAAGGGAAAACACAGTTGACTAAGGCATCAGTAACCTTATTAGATGTGTCCAAAAAAAAAAATGCAGCCGTCTGAGCCTTAATGAAAATATTTCAAAGCTGCATCATTAGAACATCACCCTGGAGTCTGTGATGGGGAAAAATTGTCTAGAACAGTTTTAATGCTGTATGTGTGCATGTGTGTTTGTGTGTGCGTGCGTGCGTGCGTGCGTGTGTGTGTGTTTGATGTTTAGAGCACCGTCTGCATTGGATACAAACTGACCCCTAATAGAGCCACAGTAAAGTGGGGTTTCTGCTCTGTTTTGCCATGGAGGGAAAACAAATCTGAGCACAAAGAAGTGTCATGAATTTTTCATGAATATAGACTGAGTCTCTCCAGGACCCTGCTCTGAATTATAAACAAATACAACCCTTAAAGAGCACAGCATAACTGATACATTACGCAGAAAATATACATCAAGTTGTCTGACATTCATTGGGACGCAGGAGCAATCTCATAATAATTTAGTGGCATAGATTCACTTTAGTGTTCTTGGCGTCAGGAAAAAGTTGCCTTCGCTACACTCTTATTTTTATTGTTAGGTTTTGGCCTTGTTAAAACTGACCTTGATTGGAAGAGAAGGAAACATTGCACGTGTCAGTGTGCCTAGGCAAGCACAAAATATTGATTCACATGTCAGGCATCGTGTATATCATTGTCTATTTTTGCCTGCAGTCGGGCAATAGAAACAAAGAAAGTATAATCCCGCATTCGATTCTTTAAAAGGGACGGCGCATTTTAATGAACAGCGATATGATATAAAAGCATAACATGTAAATATCCATGGTTCTAGCAGAAATGCTAACTTATCTACGAAGTCCCAAGGCAGGTCACACAATACTATACAATATACAACTGACAGTACATAAAATATTAAAAGCAAACCTGCTGAAAGAAACTATGACTACAAGGAATGCAAAATTAAAAATGACCATGGACCCAGGTTCCTGGAATCCAGTGTTTGAGATTCAAAGTGGGATATTGAGAGAGCATTGGTAAGGTATTCAAATTTTTTTTGCCCTTTACTGACAGCACAGTTCGTCAGAATACGCTGCATCTATGTGCCTGTTCCGCCTCCCAGTCTCCTCTAAGGGTAGCCCTTATGCCAATATCACTGTCGGGTTTTTTTGTTTAATAATTTATATTAGAAGACATGGGGAAACCTCACATTAAAAAAACATTTTTTTTTTTTTTTTTTACACAATTCTCACAAATTTTTTCCTAGATTGCTACAATGATGACATGAGAATGGGGTTTAAGTGTTGGTCCATCTATTAGTGACCAGCAGCATTCAGTATATGGTAATATGAATGTTTTACAAGTTTTAACATGTAAAAGGTTGGAAGTCTTGTGTGATCTCAATATGTTTGAACTTGTTTTACAGTGTCAAGCTCTTCCAAAATGGAAACACATTAGACTATATCGCTTTTACTGACTTTTTTTAATATGTTGTAGACATTAAAAAAAAAAATCTCACATTTCAAATGAGTGAAGCGCAGTTACTTCATTTAATATAGTTTGGCATTTTGTTTTGTCTGTCTTTCAGGACTCAACGCTTTGCCTTTTGATCCAGCAGCCAACAACGACCCTCTTCAGTTCAACGGTTCCAGCGGACAGCTGGTAACCGACTGTCCTCCCCTGGAAAACACTGCAGAAAACAGCAAGAAAAGGAAGAGAGCCAGTCTGCCTCCAGGTACTAACAATAGCTACCTCACAAGTATTGCACCACTGCTGCAGGATTGCTCTATGGTCTCAAATCCTCACCGTTTTGCCCTCAGCCATGTCAAATTTCTAAATGCAAGAGTTTGTAACCTCAAATGGAGAATACCTTCCTTATCTTAGGAGTGCTTTGATACAGCACTTAGATTTCTTACTTTTCTTCCCTCCGTCTTCCTCTACCAACATCAAATAAGTGCGATGGGAATTGTTGCATAATCCTATTATTTGGTGGCAGTATGGAAAAGAGTGGCTTAGTTCATTCTTTGTTGTTTTCGATTACCTTGCCATGTCCTCGGGCTCTGGTTGTCAGGCCTGTTTGGAGGTCAGGCAGCTGCAGCAGGGAAAAAAAAAAAAAAACGCTCCGGTGAGAGTGTGCGTGTGCGCCTGACTGTCTGTTACCGTGCCAACACCACCTGCCAATCACAGCTCCAACACAGCTTCACTTTTCTCACACAAACACTGACCTGTCGCACAGGGAGGGACACACTGAGAAAAGTGTATGTGCGTGCATGTGTTTATGTAAGGATGTGCTATAATTAAACAGTAATTTGAGTAAGTGTTGGTGGTTGCCTGGTAATGTGTCAAATTAAAAAAGGACTTTCTAATTAAAGAATTAAAGAAGTACTGACTAATTAATTGCTTTGTAAGTAATAGAACAAAGAAGGCCCTTAAGACAGCGAGGTGTTGTTCTGTGAGCTCTGCTTTCGTGGCAATGCTAATTGGACTGGATTAATACTCCACATTAATGCCGTCTTAATCGACTGTTCATCTTTTCTTCATATCTTCACGTGGACGAGTTCCTGACTTGATGGCAATTAATTTCATTTTAATTTGCTGACCACATTAAACTCTAATTAGGTAATGCATCTTAGATGATTCTTTTTGTTTTTTTTTTTTTTTATTAAATTGACACCACATGTTGAAATTGGGGGAGAAACAAAAGGAATCTGCAGTCAATAAGAAGTCTTAAATTAAAAATCTGTACCTTGTACATACAGTAGGAGTTAAAAAAGAAATGTGTGTATGAAATGTGTGTTTTTGAAATGGCTAATAGTTCAAAGGTTTTCAGGGAAGTTGTTTTCGATTTTTGAAAACCTTAATGTCTCAGCTGTGTTGCAAAGCTCCTAAATCTATGTAGATGTGTTTTATGAAGAGAACCTGTGCAAATGTAGGCAAACATGGAGCCTTTTCTTTTGTTAGATTCCTGTTTTATTTATGATCAATGAGCTCTCACTTGTTAGATTTCCCACTACAGCACCGAAAACCAAGTATCCTGCGGTCATAATGTCATTAGTTTAATGTGAAATTACTCTGTTAGTACAACAGCGCACGTTTTTCTCACAGCAGAAACTGAGAATCTTTAATGTGGTGTTCTGTCATATTTAAGTCACATTAGAGGAGGCAGAAATGTTCAGTATATTCAAAAAGTGCTCAGAGCAACTTGGAAATTCTGCAAAGTTTTTCACGTTTTCCGTTCCAGGAGAATTTGGTTTCTCTAATATTACATAATATAGGATGTGATCTACAGCCTGGGAACTCATCTGCTAGTGGCCTCTGGGGGCAGAGTTTCCAGCACAGCCAGAGGATGTATTGGCCAAGATTTCTATTTTTGTCTGCCTGTCATTGTTTACAAAAGCAGATTTTTTTATATATATTTTTTTTATTGCTCATCCAACTGAAGAACTGGAGTTTATGTGATACCGAAGCATCCATCGTCTGTCCATCTGTCCCTTCACAATTCACATGAATCGCTACTCCTCCTGCAGTGTTGATCTGATTTTTAGTGAAACTCACCTGATAGGTCTTCTTCCAAATTGTGCTCAAGGTCATATTTGTCGTTTTACAGGCACTTTTCCATTCTCACAGGAATCTCTGCTCCTCTTAGAGTATTGGTCCGATTTTAATGAAATGAGATTCCTTTGTCCTGGATGTGACTTTTACAAGTTTCCTTGACTTTTCAATTGGCTTTAATTCTGATTAGTTTGTGCAGTACAGCCAACCAGTGACAACAGAACTGATCACTTTCTTTCTGTACTTGACACATTACAACAACCTGTGAATTGCAATGGATCATGAGCTGGAACACCTACTTCATCACTGATGTTCTGTAACCAAAGGCTGCTCAAATGTTGTCGGTCAGTAACAATGGATTAGTCTGTGAATTTGTAAATGCCACTGTAAATGAGAGAACTTTAACAAATCATGGTAGGTTTTGTCTTCTTTAAGCTCTCAAACCAAAGGACCATGTCTTTAGACAGTAGGGGTCATTTGCAATAGAAGTGTCTTAGGTTGATTAGTGCTTCTGAAAGGATCCACTCAATGAGGCTTTCTTTAACTGTTTTGTTTGTTTTTTCTTTCTCTTCTTTTCTTGATTTTTAACAGTCAGACTTGTTGGAAGCTGCAATGAGTCTAAACTGACAAATCATAAATCTAGCTGCCCCCATGTGGTATTTCCAGAACTTAATTGGCTAAAAATTATTTTTGACTTGACCTGTTATGACCTGAGAGTCTCAGTTATTGCTGCCTGCTTGGTTGGAGTCCCTGCAGGACTAGCAGGTAAATGGTGGCCTAGAGCAGCTGGAGTTGTGAATTTATTGGCTTCTATGGTTGGGTTCTATCTGGCTCCCGATTGTCCTCAGCCTGTCAGGTCCTCGATCCTTCTGTAGCACTGTTACTCATTAACAGCTGTATTGATTGAGTCTTGTTCAGGGACCCTGATAGATAGCCTTTTCTCATTACAATTACAATTTATAGTACTCTTGACAATCCATCATGTGTCATCATAACGCTTTTCTCAAACATTACACAGCTGCTTTTTCCTCTCACTAACTGATTAAGAATTTAGGAGGGTAACAGATGAACTGTTATGGCCAAAGAGAAATTGAAGACATCACAGATTTGAAATGTGCTTTGGAGAGATTTCTTTTTTTTTACTAATGATCTTTTAAACCGCCACCCTAAGCAGACAGACACATTGAGGGTAGAGCCCTCCTCTCTTGTAAAAAGTCAACAGTAACATTTGAAGTTGAATTGATATTGTGTTGAGTCAGCCTCAAAATAGATGTTGTTAGAATCCACTCTGACTCAATGTGGTTAACTTGATGTTTTTATTTAGTTCCGTATGAAAAAGTTCCGGAGAATTTAAGTTCATTGGAAATCATACGGCTCGGGAGGTCACTACTAGTTTGTTAATACTAAAAAGCGACACAGTGATTCTGTGTGTGTCCAGTAAAAATTTGTTATGCTTTATTTAGTTTTTAAATCAAATACTAAGTTTTTTCCCCACCACTGTTCCCTCTAAAGTTAGACTATGCACTCTGCCACCATCTACACTCTTTATCTTTTTAGTGTTCTCTGTTTGTGTGCCCACTCTGTACGTTTGCTGTCTTTTAACCATCCATAATAAGTGGTGCCTTAGGGTTAGCAGGCACACTGCAAGCAGTTTCCTTATACTGTTTATCAGTTTTGCACCACAGCCAGAGATGGCCATTTCCCCTCAAGTCCTGCTGTGTTTAAGCTGCAGGTGGTGAAGAGAATGAGATTTTAAAACGATGCTGCTCCTTTAGTGGAGCAGTTTTACCCTTATAATGAATATAAATGTCGGTGTAGTAGCAACTGCACAAGCTGCATTGCATTATCTCATGCCTGTTGCTCATGTTAATGTAATACTAATGATAATCATAATTTGCGGAGCGGTTTCCAAAACAAAGTTTAATGTGATTTAGAGAGAGCAGGAATTAAAGGCGTCCTAAATTTTGGACTGTGAAGTGAATGTGAGTTACAAAAAACCTTAACAGCTAATGGGGAAGACATAAATCAATTTTTAAGGTATTTCTTTTTAAGACTGACTGACAGTCATTTTTCAGGCCTGAGAATGAGGGTTTCCTCAGCTGTGGGGAGGCCCTGTCAACTCTGGTAATGAGGTGTGATTTCAATCACAGCACACAGCGCTGTGCCTCCAGCACTCCTTAACTAACATTCTTGATCTCATGCAGTCTACAGTGTGTTACTGTTGTGTTCACTGTCACTAAGAAACACTCCTACTTAAAGGACTTTTAGTAAAATGTGTCCACGTAACCAAAATATGTCCGACATGAGGACACGAAGGAATTGGAAGGACTTTATGAGGGAGCAGGCTTTTCCCCTTTCGACAGTTAAACATAGTTTAGCATGTATACATCCACTGGAAGCGGTCTGTCTGCTTATTGTAGTAACAAATAACTTTGTGTGGAAAAAGCTCTTTGAAGGAGAACACTTACCCTTTGGCTGATTGGGTTTCAAGCACCCTTGTAACAAGGTTGTTTGACTGGGAAAAATATTGAAGTGATCAGAGGGGAGGTATATTTTCAAACCTACGGCCATGTGTGATTTTTATCCAAAGCGTTTCCAATGCCAGGATTAAAGAAATGCCCCCATGAGCGTTTTTGTGTTGCATGAAAATCAATTGATTAAATTTTTTAGCACAAATGCCATTTCACTGGCATTGTTTTAGCCAATAAAAGAATTGCGCTTTTACCGATCCAATCACGTATACATTAACCTTTAACGGGAACTAAGAAATGAATTGAATAAAATGCTATTGATTCTGCAGGAGAAAGGTTAATGTCATTTAGCCCGGGAAAATAAGAATACATGCTGCGCAGGTAGGTAGTGGAAGCAGGTCTCAGACAGCTTCTACATCATAATATGACATGTAGCAGCAAAAGTATTTGGAAAATGTACATTATAATGTCCCACTGGGATGTTATTAGAATCCTCTTATTAAATGTTATTAAAGTATATGTAGGTCTAAAAATAATATCGAATACTTTTTCTGTTTTTAAGAATCTGATATATCCTGCCTTTTATAAGATAAACCCTTCTTTTCTACAATTGTATTACATATATTTAAATATTTAGGGTTGTGGGGACTTATCTGTATAATCTTGTGCTCCAACACCATCAGATGGCACAGCAAGTTTTCATCTATAATATAACTAAGGTTTTGAGGGGGTTTTCTTTGTCTCAGTTTGTGTGCCTGGCTGTGATCACGTCCAGGTTATACTTTAGTCTTCACTCTTGAGCCTTAAGCTGAAGTCATACCTTTTTGATGTATGCGTAGCCACATGGATCCATCAGGTGCAAAATGCATGATCTGACCATGTCCACAAAGGCCTGTATGCCCACATATTTATGACTGACATTTAACACAATGTAGATGGCCAGCTTAGTATCACTATAAATGCTCTTTAGTCTTGAGCCACCATAGTGTCAGCTATGGTGTATTAAAACTGACTCTTTTTTTCCCCCAGTACAAATAAATGCATCTCTCTCTCTCTCTCTCTCTCTCTCTCTCTCTCTCTCTCTCTCTCTCTCTCTCTCTCTCTCTCTCATATTAGATGAGCTTGTCCAGCCAGTCCAAAACCCCCCCCCCAAAAAACTGATGGCCCCCCAAGCTAAAACAGTGAACCTAGCTCATCACGTCATCTGTCATGTACTTAACATAATGTGACTGGTGTATTTGTCCTACTTCATTTTGCAACCACAGTGGCTTAAGTTTTGAAATCCTGTCTAAGTACAGCAAACCATTCTACAGTGTTTTATTTTTGCCTCTGATAAACAGCTGAGCGCTATAAAGGAAAGCAGTCTCGACTAACCATGTGTTGTAGCCGTTTTGTATTGTCACACCATTTAGCCCGTACAAGGTCTGTGAGTGTGTAGTTCACACCCTGTCTTTTTCCTCTGGCCTCCTCATGATAAATGGTTTTTCACTCTGTGTGGAGCTCCAGAAAGAACACCAGACATAAACTGCCATTCAGTAAGCTGAATGTTGAAAAGTAGTTTGTAATAGTTTCCGGTATTACAAGCACTAGTATGCCGTTTTGTGGCCCTTTTTTAGTTGTGGGATGGGGGTGGGGGTAATGGATTTGAGTATAAAAGATGTAATGTGATGTCACTGACCCCCCACTAGCAGGCAAAGGGTCTGTTGGAAGGTAAATCCTGTAATGTGCAATTCAAGCTGTCAACGATGACAATCCATTGAACTATGGCTGTGTCGTTGTACCGTAAAGGTGCATGTGTGTGAGTACACTGCCTTGCATGCTGTGTGCTGAGGCTGGGGGAGATCTACAGCAGGATGTCAGTCTTTGTGATGCCAAGGCCACACAGTGCCACAAAAGATTTAGAGTGATGCTGATGGACTGGAGACACAGAATGACAGACTGATGTTAAAAAAGAACTCATTAAGAGACTAACAGGATGTATGCAGCCATGCAAGGGAATTAAAGGCTAATGACATTCGGAATTCTCAAGTGATTGTTCTAGATTAAGCAGCTGCACGTTTCTGAAGACAGCTACTCTGTCCTACTCACAATGTCTACAGAGTATATATGTTTTAACTCCAGGAGAGAACAGTGATTGAAATGCATGACAAGCTGCACAGGAGCCCAACCTTTCTTATTCTTCTGGGACTCCCCTACTTCACTTGCAAAATAATAGTTTAGTTATCTCTACTCCTGCTCAGGGAGTGATGAAGAGTGCCATTGTGTCATTATGAACAATTTGTGCTTGCACAGTAATATCCAGCATCTTTGAGTATTTGGGAAACTGCTAATTACAGCAGTTCCAACAAAAGACGACGTATACAAAGCGTCGATCCAGGTAAAAGTGCGGATTCCAGATCTACTCCACTGATGATCATCAAGCAAGAAAATTAAATTAGTGTTTATCCTTCTTTTTTCTTCTCCCATTTGTCATCCTTATAATTTTTTAATCACGCTGCCTTGCTCCCTGCCGCTTTTCTTTCAGCTGCAGTGGTCAGGGATTTAGTGCCATTTCACCCCGTCTTGCAAAGCCTGCAAACATGAGACCTAAATAATTCAGTGCCAGCAGGCGCTCAGCTCTGGCATGTCTGTAGACTTGCACTAAAGTTAATGGTAAAGCCTTAAGCAAGGTTCAAGCTCTGAGAATATAAAAACAGAAATATTCTTTTGGCTGTCATTTTTGTGCATGGTCAAAACAAAACCTGTATTCCTTTGCAAATGGTCCTCACATTGTTATTTATGCACTGTAACAGGAAAGTTGAATGATTAGTTGTTTCTTTCATGCCTCAGCCTCAGGTATATCACCAAAAAGTTTCATTTTGGAGCATTTTTCCTTGGTTTTATTGAATCTTTGCTAAATTGATTTCTAATCAGCACTTGCCCTGCAGGTTCACGATTTAGAACTTGGCAGCGTTATATCCACAGCCCCTAAAAATGCTTAGTGCTCGTTTTAAATATTAATTTTAACTAGCAGTTATTTAATTAAAAAAAAAGAAAAGAATATTTGCTTTTCCAATAAAATGGTATAAAAACAACAACATGCTTTATCAAACATGGTATAAGCACTGGTGCTACTAAAGCTAGGATAGGCAGCATGTTTTGACGTCACTGAACAAGAAATCAAAAACATTTTGAGAAAGAACTACACTTCTTCTCTGGTGGGCTCTATTTTTAGGCTTTAAAAAATTTAGGCCATGACAGAAAACGTTGGCCAGTAACAGGTATTTTCAGATCTGAGCACGGAAGTACTATATATTAGCATAATAAGCTGCAGCAAGATAAATACTTTCTTTTTTTTAATAAACGGTAAGCTGATCAGTGGATCCTTCAATCAACAGGCGAGTTATTTTCCCCAAAACTCAATACACTGAAAAATATATGCTTATCTTGAATTTCATGCCAGCAACATGCTTCAAAAACAGGGACAGGGATAGCAAGATGCTGGAAAACCAATTATTTTGCAACAGGTCAGGAATATGATTGGGTAAAAAAAAAAAAGGACATCCCGCAGATGCTGTCTATCACAAGTAAAGATGTGCTCCAGTAAGTAGCTCAGAAAGAGTCCATGGTTATACAGATGCACAATTTTAAGAATAGTGCAAACAATGAAGACTTCTTCCTCTACAGTATATAAACGAGGTTCTACCACGTGGTTGGGGCCTTTCTGAGTGGCGCTTCTGTGCCTGTGTGGGTTTTTCTAGGTACTCTGGCTCCCTCCCAGAGTCCAGTGACATGCACGTTAGGTTAATTGGTGATTGTAAATTGGCCATTGGTCTGAATGTGTGTGAATAATTGCCTGTCTCTTGGTTAGCCCTGTGACAGACTGTCGTCCTGTCAAGGGGTGTACCCTGTGTCTCACCCTATGACAGGTATGATAGACTACAGTCACCCTGTCACCCTGAATTGGATAAACGGTTAAGAAATATGGACAGTACATAAAAACATTATGAAATTCAGCAAATTCTTAAAAAACTGTGTGCAAGCTGAAAATCAGTATTGAAAAGCTGTTATTTTCATCCATTAAAAATGGACACAAATCAAATAATCAATTCAAATAATCGCATGGGTTCAGATGCACTCCCAGAAATGACTATCAGTGCACTCGGTTTACAGCTACATCCACAAATTAAAACTGTGCAAAAACCATCCAGAAACACCAGAAACTGCTGTTTCTGGGTATGATGCCATCTCAGAGGTAAAGTAGAGAACTGTCCTTAAGTCTGCCAAATAAAAATGTGAAAGCATGTACCATCTGGCTAGTTTTCAGCTTCACAGTTCAAAAGCCCGTGTGTATAAAGTAAGTATTGGTAGTAGTTTTGGAACAGTCAGGCCAATCCCTTTATTTCTGTAGACTGAAAACATTTGGGTTTGGCATAAAGAAATGAGGCAAAAGATCAACATTTCAGCTTTTATTTTCAGGTATTTAAAGCTATATGCTGCTATTGAGATGGCATCTTTTTCAGCTAAAGCATTGCTTATTTTAGTCTCTGGAGCTTGAAAAAAAAAGGCGACTGGACTTCTTTTGTTTTTGAAGACGTTTCAGCTCTCATCCAAAAGGCTTCTTCAGGCTTTTTTTAGGAGAACTGAAGAAGCCTTTTGGATGAGAGGTCCAGTCCAGTCGCCCCTTTTTCAAGCTCCAGAGTCTATGACCTGGATGACTGAGAACCTACACAGACCCATTGCTTATTTTAGCAAGATCATGGCGAATTAGATTCTTTAATTATTTAAACTGTGACAGCTTTGCTCCACAGTAAGAGTCTCGGTCTATCTGTTCTGTTAACCCCTTTCCAACCAAGGTCACTGGAAGGCTGGCGCCTCTCATGGCTAACATTGGGTACACCTTGGCACTTTGGAACAAGTGTAAGGGAGCCTGTAGATTGTCCTTGGTCAAGGTTTTTCTTTTTTACCATTCAGTATAATACAGGCTTTAAATCACTTGCAAATCTTTGCTGTTTGCTTCGGCGTACCAACCTTTTTGGAAAGAGGGTTGTACATCTCCAGAAGAGGGCTGTAATCTACACAGCACTTCCTCTGTATCTCAGCCCTCCAACCCCCATCCTCAATTTAGTTGAAATAGAAGCTGCCATTTCCTCTTGTTGAGTGCATGTTTCTCTAACAGAGAGGGCTGGCCTGAGGTTTATCTACACTGTTTTTCATAAAGCCACCAGTGATTGTCAGATCGCTACACATTTGAGACTGCTTAAAACACCAACGAATAACTGCTCTCTTAGCAAGGTCGGATTACTAGATTAATTATATATACTGGGTATGTGGAGGTTTGTTTCTGTTTCAGCTAAACCAAAATTGCATTGCACCCAGCCTCTGCTGTTTTTGAACTCATTTAAGTGGCACCAGAAAACTGTTGGACGCACTACAGTGCTTCTTCACTCTAACTGGAGATGAACATGTTATGCAGGGAGTGGCATGTTTGGCTCACACATACAGATCTTTGAGTACATTTTGGACTCCTCATAGTTTTCCATGTTATCTTTTACACTTTCTTATAGTTACCTCCCTGAAGGAAACTCCCTGTATTAACCAGTATTGTGCTCACAGCAGCATAATAATAGCCTTAATGCCACGCCTCACCTTGCCTTCTATCCATTCTTCCCCCCCCTTTTTTTTTTTTTGCTTTTCCCTCTAATCTTGAAGCCGGTTTAAGTGATCCATACCCAGCTGTCTCTTATTGCCTGACATTAGTGCCTCTCCTTCATCGTTCTGCTACCTCTTTTTTTTTTTTGAGAGTGGTGCAAAAGTAATACTTTAATTACTGACCCTTTTTTTCTAAACAGTTATCAGTTTATTAATTTATTTGACTAAATTTTGAACTGTTGCATGACTGCATCAGCTGACACATAGTAAACAGTATGTAGGTTGTGTATGGTTCTACTTTAACCCCTTCAAAATGATGTACACTGTGACTGAAGGGAGTAATTTGAGGTTCAGGTAAGACTGTGGCTTAGAAATGTCTTGAATCTAATATATTTATATATATTCCTTGCACTTGAATATTAACAATCATCTGAGCATTTTTAAGTATAATTACCAGTGTGAACGTCTGAAAGTTTGGATGACAAACCTCAACTGGTGTTCACCTAGCTTATATAACAGTTATCCATTCACAGCAGCTGGATCAGCTGGTTTGTTTCTGTTTTACAAGTTGCTGGTGACTCGGTCAAAATAAATCGGTGGTTTATGTGCGTTACAGTTGTAAACACAAGCTGTTTAAATGTGGCTTTTCAGACTTGTGCTAATAAAACATCTTTGGGCAAAACAAAAATTCCAAGCGGTGACTCATTTGCTCAGTTACATTGTTCCACAAAATACAGATGCTTATTATTGAGTAACAATCTAATTATCCTGGATTACCTGATTTATATGATTTATAACTTGCGTTATCACAGAGGTTAAGAGGCAAAACAAAAAGCAGATGGCCACTTTGCAGAAAATGGTAAGAAACATCTGATAATTTACTAGAGCCCAAAGCTTTAATGTTTTTATCATCTCAACATTGGTCCAAAACCTCAACATATTCAGTTTATTAATTTATTTTCTATTTTTTTTTCTTCAGAAGACATGAATATGAGTTGTGTACTTCATCATCCTTGCAGCTTCATCTCAAGGCCGGTTTAGCAATGTGCATAAAGTGCCACCCATCTGTTATTATTGCGTGTACCAGCATGTGTACAACCTAGGAATAGTTAGTTTATAGTTAGTTAGTCCGAGTTTTTCAGTAGTGGAGTAGTCTGTCTGAAAGACGTTCCAGGTGCAGACAACATGGTAAAATGTAGAGAAAATATCCAAAGTGGGCCTACATTTTGACAGACAGTCCAGTGTACATTTTTTTAATGTTTAAGCAAAGTCTCTGAAAAACAAAAATGTCATGGGAGAGCTTCAGTGTTGCTGATCAGGTGTTCGGACCCCTTTGAAGAAACACATACAGCATGTAAGTAAGCAAACAAAGCTTTATACACCACACTTCTTCTCAAGGGAAATGCAGTGTGCTTCAAAAAAGTAAAAGAAAACAAGTGTTTACACAAACTCCAAGTGTGTACATGTGTATATGTGTGTTTGGACCAAGAACAGATTCATGCAATAGATCCAGAAAGAATTTAAAGCCCTTGAGTTTTGCAAACTGCGTGAGAGAGGTTTCATTGAGATTTATAAAATTGCAGATTTGGCCAACCTACAATCCAGTTTCTTTCATTTTATTAAAATGTACTTGTACATGTAAAGCAGTCTTGACCTGACTTTATTCATTAGCCACCTTTTTCATTTTCTAAAAGACACCAGTCTTGCTGCTCTCCAGCAACAACTGGCAACAAAAACTCGAGATTACATCACACAGGTGCCTTTTGTCTGCAGTTTGAAAAGCCTGATGGATTAGAAGAAAGTCTAGTAAAATTCTGGATGTGTCTCTTTCTGTTTCTCTCACAAAGTCTCCCAGACATCTAAGAGGGACAGACTCTTACTATACTCTATGCTTTCAGCATTTGATCATAAGCAAGCCCCTTCCTTAACAAAGACTTCCTCTGCCCAGGGTTTCGCTGCTGCTTTTGCCTTTCTTTTATTCACTACATCCCATATTCTCTCCTAGTACATGGAGGTGATAATCCTCTGGGTGGATGATTTAGATGATATGCTAAGGAGCTCAAAGGAGTAAAGCTTGTCTTTACCTGCATATATTTTGTACAGTGTACTTCAGTTGTACACAGTCTATACTGTATAATTTTGGAACAGGACTTTGATTTTCTGTTGGAAATGTGGCTAAATCATATTATTAAACCAATCAAATGAGAAACATAGGTGGCTGCTGATGTAACTAGAGATCCACAGTATGCTGTGATCAAACCTTTGTTTTTGAAGTGTCACTTCTCATATGTATTCTGGAGGCCATAGGGTATTGTAGCATGATGATGATTGTACTGTATCAACACAGCATTGGCTTTATTAACACCCTTTTGATGTTCTGTTGCTTGGCCTGACTTTGCCCTCAGGTATTTATATTGTATAAGGAGAGTTAATAGGTTTAATCTAAAGTCAGCATGCCATATGATTAGAGTTGTTAAATTCCAAACTTTGTTGTAATGGCATTGATCGCAAAAGCGTTTGAGCCATTTGTCAAAGCCACTGGAAGGGAAGCTACAGTTTTACACTCCCTCTCTTTCACTTTTGCCAAGGCGGCCCACCCTGCCATCATGCAACGGGAATTTCCTTTTTTGTCAGTTAAAGGTCTTTATCCTTTTCTCTGACAGTTTTCTACATGTGCTTTGCGATGAGACTTAATTGTTCGAATTTACAATTCCTGTTTGTCCGACTAAATTGCAGAGTGTTTCAAGTGGCTGAAGCACAAAACGTGAAAGGCTTTTCTCTCCCAGACACTGGATGCACACAGTAAACATGGCTTGTGATCTCAGATAAAGAAACATTAGCTGTATTCACTTTGCAATTAGTTTGTTGGAACTTTATCCCGAATGTTTTTTTTTTTTTTAAATGTGTATATAAAAACATGCCCTGATAGGAAAAAAGTCGGTTCAGTTCAGACAGAAACATGGTTCGTCCTTACTTCCATTTTAAACCTTTATATTGAGGATCAGCTGTGAGTATGCAGTGGCAATGTGTTCCACAATGCCATACCACAATATGCTGCTGAAAATGTCTTTGTTGCAATGTTGTTCCTATTTCAAGCCAGTTAAAGGGGTTTACAAAGGAATCTCAGGTTTTTGGCTGCCATGAGCTATGCTGTCCTGGTAAGGAAGGTATCTCTCATGGCTCTAGTCAGCCATGCTTCCATTAGAAAAAAGATGATCTATTGAAATAACTCCAGTGACCTCCATTCACAGAGCTTTACTAAAGAACGCATCAGACCATGATTTATTGAATGCTTCATGTCTCGGTGGAGGTCACTGTCTACTAGAATCTTTTATATATGGTCTTAAAAGCCCATCCATACTAATGTGTCTCCCATTAAGTTTCATGAGCAGTGATGCAGTTGATGACATACAACAGAAAAATGCCTGTCTACACCTCCAGCTGTTGGAGTGATAGGAAAAATATCCACTGCCGATATCCCTTAATATATTTTAGTATTGATCATGTTGGCTTTGGTTTCATTTATCAGTCCAACCTGGGTATCCGTTCTTAAGAAATTCAAAATATGAACCACTGTTCTTGTATTTTGAATTTCTTGTATTTGGACATATAAGACATATAAGATATAAGATTTTTTTTTTTTTTTTTTTTTTACTGAAATTGGTGAACAAAAATTCAGTCGGCAACATAATTTTTTTGTCTACTGAAATAATGTGCATAAAGAAGTTTGCATAGTTTTTTTTCCTTTTTTAAATTGAAGAAATTGATTGTTTTTGTTGAATGACATATTTTCCCCCAGTTAATACAAATAACAAAAAGCAAAAATATAATTTTTGCTATTTTTTTTCAATATCTTAAAAATGTAAAGACCAGATAACCTTCAGATTCTTCTGTAATATTGTAGTTGGAGCACTCAATACAGTTATTCATACAGTTATTATAACCATGGTGTGAAATCATAAGAAAGCACCAATCCTTTATGCAACAAAATAATTTTACTTTCAACGTGGCTGCCAGAAAGTTGCGACGCTTTATAAAAATATGAATAAAAAAGTTTGTAATGATTTGAAAATCTTTTAAATCATATATTTTATTGAAAATGGCTCAAAGACAACACACAAAACTGTTGATTAATGTGTGCTCATTTTAAATATATCATAGCAAATGTTTTCCTTTTCCTCCTGTTTACTAGGTAAAGATTTTAGCTTGCTTTATTGTACTTCATTTCATTATACACCAAGTATTTTTCAGTGAGTGACAGGTCCAGAATGCAGCCAGGCTATTTTAGCACATTGTCTCTTTAACAATTTTTTTTTCTCAGTTTTGGTTTCATATTTAAGAGTACACAGGTCTCAGTTTTGCCTTTATTTACACGTATTTTTTTTTTTATTTTGTTCTTACTGCCAGCGTGTCAGCTTTAGATTCCCTTTCCTGTTACATTTGAAAGTATAGCTGATTAGCTACAATTGAATAAAATGCATCCACTTTGATGCATTGCTATTGCTTCCTTGGCTGTATTCCAAATTTACTGAGTTGTGACCCCATATACAGAGTTGCATTCCTAAATTTTTAATATATTCTTAGGTATTCAGCCTGGACACCCACCCAGGTAAAAGCCAAAGAATCCTGAAGCTTTCCAGTCATCATCTGTCAGAAGCCTACTAAAATATTGCAGCTCTCAGGAAGTGTGGAGTCTTTCTGGGAGGCTTGCTCTTTTGAAACCCTGCTATTCCTCCAGCCCTTCTTGTCACAACATTGCACTGGCAGTCGTTACTGTGACAAGCTCAAAGAAAGCTGCCTGGATGAAGAGGCGTGGCCAGATAAGAGCCCTGGCAAGTTCACTGAGCTGTTGACATTTCCTCACAGCGAGTCCCCTGGTTCTAATTGGCTACTGCTGATAAGATTCCCATGTTGTAATTGGCAGCTGCTGATAAGATGCTGTCACCTGCTGCAGTAGTCAGCAGCATGGGAAGATGACAACAACTCAGGAGTCAGTAGGCGGACAGGGCTAAATCCAGGGCCTGAACCTTGTTTTCCAGAGATTCTATTCCAGCCTGGGGTTGGTGCTGGCTATGGCAATCGTACCGACCAGGGAGCAGCTGCTGGAAGAACCTAAAAATATATCTTATCAACCCATTTCTTAATGTGAATGAGAAAGCAGTTTCTCTGCCCACTTTTTAGAGACCGTCTGTTTCTGCCTGTGCTTATCTATGCTCTTGTCATTGGTGTGATAAGGGCTGGAGTAATTCTAAAAAGGCGCATTTCTGTGTATCATCAAAATGCCAAATAGGTACAAACTGTTTTGTAGGTTGTTTCTATACATTTCCAAGCCGTTGTCAGTCGAATCTTATGATAGCATACCCATATTAAATTTCTAGTATAATATTTTATAATTTTTTATGAAGAGTTAAACCTGTCATAACTTTTTGAGGGTAGTAGAGTTGTTTAAACACATTTCCAATGGTTTGGGGAGGATAATGAACAATTGTGTCTAGCTATTTATGATCTCTGACATAATTTTTTGTTTTTTTGTTTTTTTTTTTTACAATATAGATCATAGACTTTAAATTTTATTGTAAATTTCCACTTCTAATCATCACTGCATTTTAATGCTTCGAAGTAAACCATGGCAGACAGAACTACAGCGAGATTCATAGACATCCTGAAATAATGCCACGTGCTGCTTTCAGGGATATCAGGGCAGTATTTGTAGCCAGGTTATCCAAATCAATTTGTATTGTAGCTCTTTTAGTTTTATGGTGAGAACATATAAGAAACTAAATCTTAAACAGGTCGCTGGTTCAATTCCAGCCAGAAACACAAATCCCCGTTGGGGTTTGTATCGGGCATAAAATTCTTTCAAATCCAACCTGCTGACCTCTTATGACAACAGTTCAGCTCCCATTACAGATCCATTCTGTTATTAACAGCTTCAAACTTAATTTGTCCAGGTTCCCAGGATAGTCATGTCACAAAGATTAACATTTACTCTTTACCCCAGTTCTTTACTCATTCTTGTGCAGCTGACTGTGCTAAATCCAGACCATTTTCTTTCTGCAGAAATTTTGGTCTACTTGGACATGTTTCAGGCCATACTCATAGATTTAGCAGATGTTTTTGCTGGCAGAAGTAGCCTGAGGTCTCATGGGTATGAGCTGGAACTGCTGATAAAGACATTTTTGCACCATTGTGTCCTTAGCCTCGAAATCCATGTAATTAATGCTTTCAAAACTCACACTAAAGTTTCTGCTTCCCTCTTGACTTTACTTCCTTACTGCCTTCCTTGAACTGCAGGCCATTATTTTATAGTCCGTATAATTTTTTGATTGATCTTCAGGAAGTAATTATGCTTCTGGCTTTAGTTAATGGTATACACAAGAAGCTTTGCCAGGCAGAGAAAGTACTCAGTGTCGAATTTGCTACAGTCCCCAGAGTTTGTTTAATGGAATTGTTTGTAGGTGTACAGAAACATTTGTTTGAAACAAATGCTTTTGCCCACTGTTGGTACTGAGTTTCTGAGTCTCCAGTGTTGCTGGAGGGTCAGCATCACATAAGTAAATTGTTATTTGTAAATCTTAAAGAAACAATTTCTGGAAAACATTGTTTTATACCTTTTTGCTTTGTCTCCTATACCAAGCTAGTCAGAGCATAGAAAACATTTTTTTAAGCTCTAAGGTTCTTGACCTTGAACAAACAAAAAAAAAAGTCTTATAAATCACATTTTCTTTTTTTCTTTTTGTTTTAAAAGGTTACAAGCTGTACCTGTGGCCTTCTTCAACAAATGGTTGCTCAGTTGTCACTGGCTCACAGGCACATTTTCTTTCATTGTGGTCAGCAGTCTAGACTGAATGTGACTTAATATAGTCTGGTGTTTACATGCAACAAAGCATTTAATCAGAACAGTGTCATGCCTTTGTGTCCCTCAGCAGCACGTTAGGGTTTGTTTTGCATATTTCTCACACTTAAATCATTCGGTACATCAAACAAATTTTAATATTAGACAAAAAGAACCCAAATAAATACAAAATGCAGTTTTTAAATCATTTCATTTATTAAGGGAAAAACACTATCCAAACTTACATGGCCCTCTTTGGAACAGGTAATTGCCCCCGCCCACCACCACCCCCCGTTAAATCATGAATTAACTGTAATTAATTACATTTTTGGGAAAGCTGAGTTCATTCTTACGAGGCACACCCAGGCCTTACTGTTCAATCAAGAAATCACTTAAATAGAACCTGTCTAACAAAGTGTAGCAGGCTAAAAGATCCATTATCCATAATGTGGTACAGTGGTGAACCTTCCCAGGAGTGGCCACCCTCCCAATATTTCTTCAAGAGTATATCGACGGCTCATCCAGAAGAACCCAGAAAAAGATCCAAGAACAACGCCAAAAGAACTACAGGCCTCAGTGTTCGTGATTCAAAGCGATTGGGAAAGTCCATGGGAGAGTTCCAAGGCCAAAACCGCTACTCACCAAAAAGAACACAAAGGCTCGTCTCACTTTTGTCACAAAACGTCTTGATGATCCCCAAGACTTTTAAGAAAACATTCTGTGGACTGGCAAGACAAAATTTAAACTTTTTGTAACTTATGGTTACATCTGCCATAAAACTAACAGCATTTCATAAAGTCAGACATTCTTTCTGCCAAGTGTGGCACAACCAGTTATTACGTTTACGGGGCGATTACTTTTTCACACAGGGCCAGCTAGGTTTGGATGACTTTTTTTTCCCCCTTTAATGAATGAAATCATCATTTAACAACTGCATTTAAAAATTACTCGGGTTATCCTTGTCTAATATTAAAATTTGTTTGATGATCTGAAACATTTAAGTGTGACAAATATGCAAAACACTAAGAAATCGGGAAGGGGCAAATACTGTTTTACGCCACTTATTCTGATTTTATGTTTCTTTATATGGAGCTGTTTGATTTTAACCAAAAATAATAAACTCCATGTAACCAATAACAGTCACAGTTGGGACCACAAGTTACACTCAGTATGAAATTTCAGTTATTATAATTAGGCATAAGAAAACCATATTACCCACTGACAGCAGATTATACGTCAACAAATCTTGCAATCAAATTGCAATTCTCTAAACAGATACTCTACGCCTTCATGCAAATAAACTGATTATCACATGGTTTTCGTTTGAATTGATTTGCACATAAGAAAACCAGGAGTCGTATGAAACCTTTGCTATCAACAGGTGATGGGATTATTGTGCCTGAACAACTAATTCTTTTGTGACTTTATGTGATTTCACAGAGACTTTACAAACCCCAATTAAAAGATAGAAAACTGACTATTCAATCAATATCATTCAAGCTAACTCAGTGGACATCCACTTTATTTTTAGGCTGAGCTGATGGAGAAAAACACTGTCAGTCAGAGGCTTGTAATTGTTTCACATTTTGCTTCAGGACTTTTCCAGCTGTTGATTAACTGTGACCATCAAAGATATTTTCTCTCCAAGAATGACGTGACATAACAAGCAATGAGGACCTAAAGTACCACAACAAAGAATGACAGTCCCACAACTTTTTTCTCAGGCCCTGGTCTCTAGTTTTGACAGTTTAAACTTCAAAGGAGAGAGAAACGGATTATATGAAGCGCTTCAACTTGTTTTTCTTCCCCAAAGTTGTCAAGCTGTCCTTCAGGCATCAATAACTACATTCAATTTATGTCTCTTGCACTAAACAAGGGTTTGGCTGTATAATGACTACTTGTTAAACAGTGAACTCAAGGCTGCAAATTGGGAAAGTATCAGTCCTAAAAACTTGGAGGAGCTTATATAGCTAGTCTATGTTCACTTAATGTATTACAGTGTGTCATGTCTACTAAAACTGTATTACCATGAGAAGCCATGTTTTATAGGCATTGGTTTGGTTTTCATTTTTCATCTATACCATAATCTTTGCCCTAACCCTCATTCATCTGAGCTGCCTGGCATGCTTTTAGAATTTATTAATATATACTATATGTTTGCACTGTATAAATACTCACATAAATCCTTACTTAGGGTATCCTTTTCTCCTCCATATCCTCTTGGGGTGATGAAAGACATAAGCACTGACAGCACTGAGGAGGAGATTAATAAGGCCCTTTGAACTTCACACTTGGTCACTCCCGAGATTTCTGCCTGTGAAAGTTGAGGGCGGAAAAAAGCTGCACATTTCTCTGACACTACCTTTGTTTTAAGTTTTCCCCTACTGTCATGCAACAGTTTATCTTAAATGGGGGGGATTTACCTTCAAACTTCTCTTTCATAACAATAAATAAGGTCTGCAGCTAATTGCACATCTGTGTATTAAAGATAAATTGGGGTTGGGGAGAGGAGAAAACCTTATTAGAAGGGCAGTAAACACCAGTATTGAGCATGTTTTTTTTGCTTTTCAACCCTCTTCTGTGTTGAGAGATGATATTTACAAGGTTATTAAAGGGCATTGAACGGCAAGCACAAGCAAAGAGTGGAAAGTGTTTATACTGCGAAATGAAGGTCTCAGAAGGTCGTGATAGAGGTCATTGTATTGAATTCAACTCAACTTTATTTGTATAGCGCCAATTCACAACAGAGTCGCCTCAAGGCGCTGTGTATTGTAAGGTAAAGACCCTACAATACTGCAGAGAAAACCCAACAGTCAAAACGACCCCCTATGAGCAAGCACTT
>JAVDPK010002118.1:246432-280169 GCA_034780415.1 Cichlasoma orientale
TGTGTGTGTGTGTGTGTGTGTGTGTGTGTGTGTGTGTGTGTGTGTGTGTGTGTGTGTGTGTGTGTGTGTGTCTATTCATTTATTATTTTTGATTGAACAAGTGTTTTGGCCTGATTACTGCAATCAGGAATTATTCATCCCAGTTCTCAGCCTCAGCGAAATGTTATAGTTTCTTCTTCAAACTTGCAAACTGACTGTTACTGCATCATTTCTCTCTCATATCGGTCATGAGAATAAACTGGGCTGTGCTCTGCAATTTCTTGGTGCAGGTCATTTGGTAATCCTCTGGGGAAAAAATGAAGTTGTGTTGGTAGTAGAACAACCAACACTGCCTCATGCCTCTGAAGCATGGAATTTTCCATACGTGCACACAGAAAGCTAAACGACTGTATTTCAGCATTTGTTCTTTTTATACTTATCAAGTTTTTGAATTGCCAGTCATAGCTTGCTAATGACATTACTCTATTAATATCAGGGTTATGCGTCTTTGCCAGTTGGTCAGTTTGCCACGTTGGTCCAAACCACTGGATTAGTTACCTGAAATTTTATACAGACAATTCCCAGATGCATTTTATTTACTCTAGTGGCCTCATTACATATTCTCTCGTGCCATTATAATGAAAAAACATCCCATCATCAGTTATCCTGCTGTATGTAGTGCTAATTAATATGCTAACGGAGTAAACGGTCATGTATAAGGAGTTGAACACGAGCATGTTAGCGCTGTCACGTGGTGAGCTGGTTGTGAGCTGCTTGCAGTGCTGTTGACTCTCAGTGAGCTTTCAAACTGAAACGGGCCTGTGGTAAACCAGTGCAAAGGCTTCCATTGGCTTACCACAGGACTTTACTGGCTATGAATCACAATTCAAAGAGACCAGTTTGACCTTTTTTTTTTTTTATCAATTAACCGCCGTAAACCTCTTCACAGATGATAAATTTTGCATCCGTGAAATGTATCTCAAAAGCAGCTATGGATTAACTCTTATGCAAATACGTTTCTGGGCATCGTCGAACATTCGTCGAAAGGGAGATTGTGAATGTGTTTCACATTTGGACTGATAATAAGCAGGTGATATTGGCAGGCCATTCTTGTACCTTGGAAAAAAAAATATGCTCAGGGCTCCATGTAAGCTCAGCATGTGCATATTACATTGCACACAATATGAAAAAAAAAAGCACGGGGAAAAAACACTTGACATTTCCCCAGAGGAAGAGGTTGTTTCACAGAAAACTTAGAATCACTGTTTATTCAAGCAAACAGCTTGAATACATTTTCATTTGTTACTTTGACTCCAGTTTTCTACAAAAATGCAGAACTTGACAGATGTTTTTCATGTCAGATTCTGTCAGAAGTAATTGTGGGGTTTATAAAACATTTGGAGTGCTAGGATGGTAGTGATGTTGCATCCCTCCTCATTCAGTGATGGCTGTAATACACATACGCTTTAATTTTGGCAATGCACAGTAGGTCCCTTGACAGGTGGTGTGCATGTTTGTACTATATGTGTTAATGAGTCTGTGTCTGAGTGAGATCGAGAGTCAGTATGTGGGAGCAGCAGTTACAGGCAGTGAAAAAGTTAGCTCAATATTTCAGAGATCATAACATTTTAAAGAAAATCAAACAGTGTGGGTTTTCTGGGGGGAAAAAGTATTTTACCATTTATCAGCATAGAAAGTGTAATATTAGACTGTGAATAAATAGATGTAAATAAATGCAAACTAAAAGTTTTTCTGCATATGCAAATATCTGTTTGTAGTTCATCATCTCAGATGTATTATTCAGTCATATTTGAGCAGGCCTTGGTTGCATGCAGGTAAACCGTCCACGTGGAGAGCAAAAGAAAAAGTCTTGAACACTTTGGCAGTTGTCTCACAGTTATTTAGTTTTTATTGCCTTTAAAAAAATACATGCATTCCTAATTAATGGCCAGTGAACAAAACAGGAATCTTGTCAGCTGCACTTCCCATATGCTGCTTGACCACTTTTAATACGCAGATTGTTTGACAGAATATTGCAACAGTGTAGATTAATAGAGTCCTTTATATTTATTACATACTTTGCATTTATACTTTATGCCTGTGTGACACACAACACCAACACTATAAAAGCAGTTCACGAGCATTAAGAGGGTTAAGACAGCTTTAGGTTGCGTCTCTGTGAAACAGACTTTGAAGAAATACAATACAGCACCAAATGCCTACTATTAATTATCAGACTCAATGTGAAAGATGGAGGCAGATGCCTCATTTAGTCTTTAAACTATTCTGTAACATTTAAAATTGGAGCTTCTCTGGACCTCCGCCAGCAAACTGGCATATATGAAGGTATTACAGTGCTTTAAAAGTGATCAGTAAGAATATCCAAATCACTTAAAGTAACTCCTGAAGTTATGCCAGTATAGATTTATTCTCTTATTTTAGTCCCAAAGTTTTTAAAGAAAAATTCACATTTATTTTTTTTATTTTTAAAGCTTTTTCAGACAAAGATTAATTAACATTATAATTATGCATCTTCAGTCACCAGGTTTTTTTGGGGGGGAGGATTTTTCCCCTGCAAATTTAAAAAATAAAAATAAAAAATAAGACAGCTAGTTGTCTGCTAGTAATACTGAGTTTGTGCATATTCATTTCTTAGATGCCAAATAGTAAACTGGGTTACAGGCCTGCAGAGGTCAGAAATCAAGGCTATTGGTTATTTTCGCTTGTTATGATGATATTGATATTTTTTTGGGCTTGAACAGCTGCAGTAATGGATGTCCTGGAGACAGGTTTGGTCAAAGCTATGCCTGGTCATAGCTGAGGGAAGTAAAACTCTGCTTCCCACACAAAGGTGAAAATACATGTCATTGCATATTAAATATATGCAAATGAAATGAAACAGAGAAATTCCTTTGCAAAGATGGTTTGTGGTTTTTAAACCACTGTAATGTTGGTAGTACCCAGTCAGCTAAGCAATATCGTAATTATATCTAAAGCTGCATAAAAATGTCAAGAGATGTTTTCACTTTAGCTGCTACTGAAGGTAATTTATTTATTGCAGTTTTAGTACTGCAAAAAGCTAATACATAAATAGATAAATCTGTGTTTTCCTCAGGAATGTTTGCTCACAAAAAAATGTTATCCAAGGCATACCTTTAAACACCTGGTCTGGGGCAGCTTTCATACTTGCTGAGTTTATATGAGAATTTGTTGTTAGTGTTGTACCCCGCTGATTTCAGAAGGGAGCTGTGCATAATGACTGCAGCTATTTCCACTCAAAAATCATTTTGGACCCCTTTCTTCAACAATATGCCACCATCTCCACATGTGTGCTTACTGTCTACTCTCATTAAAATGAGAAGTTTTCTTATAGGAGATCTGTGAAGTCAAATTGTGCTAACCACATTTTGTTAAATTACAAAAAAATCACTTGCCCTCTGGCAACATTTGCGGTGAGACAACGTCCTGTTTAGCAATGTCTTAGTAGTTCTATGTGCTTTCTTGTGGCAACATGAGCCTATTTTATAAATGAAGATTGTGGCCTCAGCTCAATGGATATTTCAAACAGGACTCCATGGCAATACCAATGTGTGCAACTACCAATGAAGCTGACTTTTTTTATTTTTCTTCATACCAAGCTTGGAAACCTATCAGAAATGGGCCTCCACACTTATCTGCTGCCATCATCTGTGGATGCCAACATTATTGATATTTGGGATAAAAGTCAGCCCTCTGTGTTGTCTCTGTGGAGTTAGTCTGCTGTGAAGCCCAGATCAGAGGCGCTTCTGCCCGGAGATGACACTGACTGAGTCACAGGCTACTAAAGAGACTTGTTTTGTTCATTTATGTAGTACATACTGTATATAACACATGGAGCTCTGGCTATGTCTGCACAGGTCTGACAAACTGGCGTCTTCTCGACTGATGAGGACGGCAACTTTTGCCGTGTGACAGAGATTGAGAGAGAACGTGCTCCAAACACCCGGAGTTTTGCCTGTCACAGCAGAAAAACTGAAATTCAATTAACTTGAGAAAGAAAGAAGACTCTCGGTGCCCTCCTTTGTAATATTATCAGCTGTGTAATTTACAACATGAGAGTTTAAAAAAAAGTGTTGCTCAACCACTCAAGTTACTGAGGCAGGTATTATAAAAAGCTGTGTTTTAGATTAATGAACCAGCAACAGGGGGCTCTTTTGACTTTTAAATTAAATTCTTAGAAGAACCATTTTTCAGGCAGAGTTTTGGCCTAACGGAGACACATAATTTTTGGTCCTTGTGATCACAACACAGGGATGCATCAAACCTTGACTTCTACAAATGGGGAGCGCAGTCATTAATATGAGCATGAAAATGCAGCAGCGGGTATTATAATTATAATGCAAAAGCTTCCATCATAACTCCATCTGTGCTCCTTCTTGAGAATCTTCGAGCCTGAGTGACTAATGACTAAATGACTAAACCAGTTTTATGAAATGATAAAGTACAAGATGTTGGGGGCACCAATTAAAAAGCCCATTAAAATACCACCACCCCCTTAAGTTTTACAGCTGGTAGATTAGCAAGGCATGTCAAGGGCTTTTAGGCTCTGCGGAATTTCTATGTGCATTTTTTAAGTTTACAAGTTTGAAACTGAAGTCACTTTTTGGAGAACATGCATTATGAAAAGTAAGTCAGTTAGTCAAAATACATGAACACAAGTCTTGAGCCACCTTAATGGCTTCTTGACATCTATCCTTCCACTGAGGCCTTTTCTGATGAGGTTCCAGTGAACTCCAGTTGGATCAACTGAAGAGCCAGATGCATTATTCAGGTCTGGTGTCAGGTCTTTGCAGTATTGTTTCTCTGTTTATTGAGGGCATGACTGTCACTTCTTCTTTTGCCCTCCACTTGTCCAGTTTACTCAAATTTTTTTAAGGACACACTGCACACCATGCAGCGATATGCTAAGCTTTCAGGTAATAGCTCTTTGGGAATCACCTTGTTGGAGCAACAGCATAATTTTCTGCCTGCCAAACTGTGTTACTGGTATTTTTCATAGATTCAACTAAAGAAATAGAAACAAATGTGTTTTTGTGACAGGCTGCTAATAACAAAGTGAATAAAAAGATATAATTTAAAAGTGGTTCTTTGAAACTAGACACAACACTGATTCATCCTTTGAGTTGGGTACCTTTTTTATGCTTTGAGAAAATCTGGCTCCTTGCAAAATGTAAAGAAATGAAGAGCAACTCAAGATTTTTGCACAGTGCTGTGCATATGCACACAAATTAATCTTGTATTGTAGTGTATGTGTGAAGACAAACTGACTGCCCCATATTTACAATTCAGATAAGTCAATTATATATCTTATCACAAACAGAACTACGCAATTACAACTAGCTGAGACAAATCTAAAAAAAAAAAACAAAAAAAAACAACATTTGTAGCATGGATGTCCTTTAAAAAGAAATCCTGTTTTATTCAAACAGCTGTCAAGAACATCCCACTGTGCTCCAGTACAGCTCTTTTGAAAAAGTGTTAAAATTCAGTGATCCATACGGCCACAAAGCAAATAAAGACAATGCCAGGTTCACTTTAGTATTACACAGATAGCCAAAAGAATGAGAGCACCATTGTGTGTCTGTGATCGTAACGTTTTAAAGTAACAACACATCATACATGTTGGTTGAAAAATTATGTATTTAACTTGAGTAAAAAAAAAAAAAAAAAGAAGTCAAGACATAGATTTTAATACGAAAAACAGATTTTCTGGGTGTTAATATTTATGTGGGTAAAACTAGTGTAAGTCATAGCTGGATCTCATTTTAAAGCTTTTTCAAGTAGAGCAGTGACTCGTATTTTCTGCTGAATTTGATGGCTGTCTACTTGGATGATTTCTGCCACAAAGAATACACTCATTATGTAACAAGATATGCGTCTCTCTCAAACAGCCGTCTTACACCACCCTAACAAAAGTGAACATAGCCAGTGCAATAAGTGCGATAAATTTTTCTTTTTTTTTAAAAAAAAACAGAGGATTGTTTACCTAATTTCCTTTTCCATTAACTGTCATCCTTCCATATTTGGTGTTTTCAAGAATGCTGTATGGGTTCATGTAGCTTTAAATAAAACAGCACATGGCTTGAGCAGCTAGGAGGTGTTGGGGGAAGTAGGAAGTAAAGTTAGCTGCTAGCTCCTGTTAACAGTAAGCTCCCAGTTTTTTTGTTTTTTTCCCCGTGAATCTAATTTGGCCACATAGGAGTCAAGCAATCCTCAGATTTAACTGGCTTTACAGGAGTTGTCCCAGAGGCTGTAGCAAAGTTTAATTACTCGCTGATTAAAAGCTATAAAATATAAACCAGAAGGTGATAGTGCTCCCAGGGATGATAATTATCAATTTTAGAGATTTGCCTACATAATATGTGGACTAGTCTACAGAGATCTGAGGCAGTATTTCCAAAGTTATCCAAGGCAGACTCTGAATGATCATATAAGAGTAAATTTTAAGTCATTTTCATGCAGAGTTATTAAAAAAAAGGATACCCAATATTAAGCACATGACACATACAAAAATATTTACAGACTGCAACTGTTAATGTCGGTTGGCTAACGATGGCTCTTTAAAGTTTTATGACCGTCATGTTCAGGCCCATTTGCTTTTGAATATTTTTTAAAGCAAAATGCTTGATCAGTATGTAGAATGAGTGTTTTAAAAAGCTATTTAATTACATTTCTTTCCAGCCACCAAGTTTACTGAGTATCATAATAATAATATATTTAAAGTTAGTGTCCTTTTTCTTCATAGCCATTGATTAAATAAAGACTCCTCTTTATTTACAGGTACAATTTTGGTGGAAAACATGCAGATAAATGGCCGTGCCCAAGACCCAGACAGAACCATCTCACTGACATTATTGGACAACTTTGACTACTGGGTGATACTGGAACCAGCACGGCAGAGACTCTACCTCAACAGCACTGGGCGCATTCTGGACAGAGATGTGAGTACAGTACTGAGGGTGGAAAAATTCTAGTTTTGTCTCAAAATAAGAAAATGAACTGCAATTTTTGTAAGAGTTTAAATCATAACGATTAACCATTCCAGGTTATAACAAATACGAATTTAGAATCATACAAAATGTTATGTAGCAGCAGAGTTGGTGGTAATTTGTGCCACTATGTCATGGTAATTCACCCCTAGCTCTAAATATAGTGATTGAATGAATAAAAGCAGTCTGTGTCTGTACATAATATATTGCAGATCCTCAGTGCATACACACTTGTCTTAATGGTGCAGTACAGGATTTAAGATTTGGGGTGCAGTGGGATTAGTGCACGGTGTTGCTGTTGTAGTGAAAAAGCTGTTTTAATGCATGTGTTCAGATTAGACGGACTAAAGAGAGGGAGGCGGATGTGGAGCTATTAATGGGAACATGTCAGAAATGTGTACAGAATAAATGACAGTGGAAGAATGTGTGAGACAAAAGCTCTGCAGCTAAAAAGAAGAGAGGGAATGGAGGGAGCTAGTTAGCTGCATTACACTATATGGAAAGTTCACCCTTAATGCTAAATCGAGATAAGATCTGACAAGTTGTGATGACAATATGACAAGATGCTGCCTTCCAATATAGTGAATTTGCTCTTTCATCTTTCATAATAATTTTCTTGCATGGCATATTCAAAAATAAATATTGGTCTGCCCAGGGTAGCCTAAAATATGTAAACAGTCAGTCTGACTGGGTTATACCAATACTGTGCAGGCATTATAATTAACAAGTAGATTTAATAGTGGAACCATGGAGCTTTCCACCACTGCTGATTAAATATGCCTTTTGCTCTTTGCAAACTGTCAGATACAGTAAGCTAAAGCTTAAGCTATGGCTTGTTATGACTCTTTTATATCAGAAACATGGGAATTAGGACTCTACAACAACTCTTATATAACATGTCTTTTTTTCCCCTCTCTTTTAGCCCCCCAACTACATCAGCACCATTGTGGTTCAGGTGCAGTGCACAAATGAGCTAGTTGGCACTATCATTTTGCATGAGGTACGGATTGTAGTGAGGGACAGGAATGACAACGCCCCTCGTTTTCAGCAGCCACGCTACTATGTTGCAGTAAACGAGGTAAGGGAGCAATGCCTTTTGTGGTTCTGTAGGATTTATAATGTAAGGCACTCTGTGCAGAACATTGAAGATGTTACAGCGTTTGCAAATTACTGATTGCATAAAGTTTTGCTGGTTGAAAAATGAACCAATCCAGGTGAAGATTGGTGCAGCCTTTGTGTTAATTTCAGTCAATGTATCTGTGTCTCTATGCAAGACCCTTAAATGCAGTATAGTGGCGTGTGTTGCTGTTTGCCAGAAATACATTTTGAATAACTGTGGGTCAGAGGTGCATATTTTTAAATCTTGTGCATATTTTCAAATGGGCAGACATTCAAAATATCATTAAGAGTCAATGAAGTTGTTGACTCAGTATTATTATGAAATTGTGACTTCCTGTGGCTATTAGTTAAAAGTTTATTGTTAACTTCATATTATTTATTTCCTATATATGTTTGGGTTTGATATTTACAAAAGTTGCATGCAGTGTGCATGTGGGAACAGTATTTTTTCCCCTCAGGGCTGAATTCAACATTTGGGATAATTGTATCGGCACCTAGTGAGCACCAGGCAGGAGAACTTTTTTTTTTTTTTCCCATTTCAAACGCATCAGCAACACCTGCAGTGATTCAAGATAATGCATAAAATCTTCAGACTTTCTAGTCATATGTTTTTCAGATTAGATGAGAGATCCCTGCTGAGTTCTAAGCAACCACAACTTCTGTTCTTCACTGTTCACCCTTTGTGTACTTTGTGTGTTCAGAATTCCTGTCACAGTGGGTTATCATAGCCACGTGCAACTGCCCTAACAGTATAGTGAGTCATTCTACATTGCTGTCAACTTCCCTGAACGAGATCTCCTGCCCACTGCCTGGTTCTGTGGACTTTGCTGAGGGCTCTGGGGAACAGCAGTGGTTCTCATACTTACTTTTTGTTATTCTGTCAGCAGTGCACGTAAGCTTTCAGACTGCTGCTGACTGCACCATTTTCCCTTTTTCTTTTTTTTGTATATTAATGGGATGGAGTGGCAGCAGTAATAGCCATATGAATGTTCTTTCTGCTGTAAGTTGGTGTTGTACTCACAGGGTGCTTTTAGAGCTGTTGACTTTTCTTTTCCCTTGCATATTTTCATCTAGCTCACGCCACCCGGAACAACAATTTTCACTGGCTTCTCAGGAAATAATGGTGCTACAGACATTGATGATGGGCCCAATGGACATATAGAATACAGCATCATTTACAACCGCAATGACCCGGTATATGGACAAATCACACAGCATAATAAACATCCTCTAACCAATGCAAATGTCTAATAATCACAACTCATGACTGTCTCTTTCAGAGTTCTAACTATACAGTAGCAGTTGGCAACAGCCTTTCAGGAAGCATTGTTTTGGCAGAGAGGCTAAACTACGAGGAGAGAATGCGGTACCTGGTTTTGGTCCAAGCCAATGTAAGAGAACTCATCTGCACACAC
Organism: Cichlasoma orientale; assembly: GCA_034780415.1. Classification (NCBI taxonomy): domain Eukaryota; kingdom Metazoa; phylum Chordata; class Actinopteri; order Cichliformes; family Cichlidae; genus Cichlasoma; species Cichlasoma orientale. The sequence continues at coordinate 255,974 of JAVDPK010002118.1, forward strand.
ACACAACCACTTTTGAGTGCACATGTTCGGACCAACAAATAGGTTGTATCAATCACTTGTAAATAGGCCATACCTGAGTTTGTCTGCTTCAGCATTGCAGTTGAGGTTAAAGGAAATTTGTTGCCACTATAACCAGTTTCTCTAGATGTTTGGATCTTTTACTTGCATTAGATTGAACTGAACATGAAGCCAATAGTTTGCTCCTTTGAGTTCACCGCACACACACATTTAGTATTTAGTTAATATACTACATTCAGATGTTTCAAAGTTTATTGGTGAACATCCAAATCTTCAAATACATTTGAACATTTCTCATGATACATAATATAGTATTTTTCCCCCCACTGATTACATAATCGCTTTCTCTAACAAACAGTGGTCAAATATAACACTCTATATCGTGAGGTGAAGTGCTGCAGGACAGATAATCAATTAGCAGTCAACTCATTTTCTATTCTTTACATTTCCTGCATGAAAGAGCAAAAGACTCAACTCTTTGGGCTTGCAAGAGGTCCTCTGGGGGGATTTTATTTTCTCTTCCAAAAGGATGTCAGAGTAAAGAAAAGGAAGAAGACATGGTATTTACTAGAACTCTGCACTGCTTGTGTCAAGAGTTCAATTATACTGAGAACGTAAATCTTTGAAGTGCTGTGCTGCTCACTTCTCTGGATACCACTCAAGGAAGCAACAGTATTACAAGGGGAATCTTAAGAGTAGCTGCAGTGCTGTTTATGTTTTATTGTATCAAATCGTATTTCAGTGGAAGAAAAGATTTTTTTAATGAATGTGCTATTCAGTGACATTTAAAGTGTGTAAAGTTGCTATGAAGCGAAATATTAAGCAGGTCAGACAATGGCTTTAAAATATAGTAAAACTACATTTACATTGTAATAAACTTTTTATTTTAAATCAAAACACGGCAGCCTGTCAATACAAGTTTTTCTTTATGAATTAGATAACTTTTTTTTGTGTGTGCCATTGTAATGGCATATTCAGCATTACCTGTTAAAATATCCTTAAATTAAAAAAAGTAAAAAAATATTTTTTTAAAAAATTACTAATTACAGCATGATAAAAAATAGGAGTCAATCAAAGAAAATTACATAAATAAATGAATTAAATTAATTAAATAAATGACCCCAGAAAATATGTAACATGTGACTCTGTAAGAAATGGTCAGATAGAGCTCATTGATCTTTTAAATATTTCATTCAGCGGTATTTTTGCACACTTTATAAAATCTAGTGGGAGAGAAACACTGCCTGTGAAACTTAAAGTTGTATTAAAATATGCAAAGCATTGATAGAAGTACTATGACTATTTTCCAGACAGGTCTTCCACACTTTGACTGCAATTTCAGTGCCCAATTCCTGCTGCCAGTCTACCCTGAATGACTTAAAGATGGTCATTTAAACCTGTGCGGAAAAAAAAAAAATGACATACAGCACCTTTAGTATACGGTTCGATACTCATGAGACTACCCAAAGTGATGAAGTCTTTGCTTGTACACTGGGCTATCAGCTACAGTTGTAGAAAGTAGAAGAAATATGAAGGCGGGAGCTGAAATGCTTTCCGCCATTGCTGAAAAGTAGGGAAGCAATCATTCAAATACACAGAGATGATGTATGTCTCCCTTCAAGCTGTAAAAACTGGGTCCTACAGAGTTAGTCTAAATGCATGACTGAAGCATATCAAGGTGTTCAGGTATATTTCAGGAGAATTCAGTAGACAGTATTGAGACCAAAACATTAAGTAGTTTTAGATTAGTTGGACTGTTCCAGAAAGGTGCTCAATCTGTAGGCATTTGCTTGCCTTCCAGGACCGCGCTCCATATCTCCCTAACCGACTAACAGCTACCACAACTTTGACTGTGGATGTTGAGGATGGAGACGACCTGGGTCCCATGTTCCTGCCTTGTGTTTTAGTGAACAACACTCGTGACTGCAACCCCCTCACCTACCGTGCTGCTATCCCTGAATTCACTGAACCGGTAAGAACCAGGCGGACAGGCAAGTGTGAACACGCTGCTGTTCCACAAGGTCATTTAAACAGATTTCCTCCTGCTAATATATGCACGTTTATGTTTTCACCCATGCAGGCTGGGTTTTTATCGGTCATTCTGTGTGCATATGTATTGTATGCACGCACTTCAGATTTGTGATACATCTCTGCCATATGTTCACATTCTTGTTGTATGTTAATCTATGTCACGCCTTTAAATACCCTAATTGCCTGATTACACCTCATCCTTGCCTCCTCACCTGAAGGCAGAGTACAATTTGCAGTGTGTCGATGCATTTTGTGGTCCATTGTGCTAACAAATAAATCTGAGCTGACTTGGGATCACAGTCAAACACCACCAGAATGCATACAAGAGAGGAAAAAAAGAGAGGAGGCTCATATAGAAGCCGAGAACTAAGGATAAATAGTCAGAGGTGGCAAGAACAAATAGTGCACCAACAGAAAGGATATTAATCTATACAAGATTATCTATTTATTACATAATGTTTTATATTTGCTGTGTATTTCCCTGCATAGAATGATCGTTAGAATGAGCCAAAGTGAATTAAACTGTGACACAGTTAAATCTCTTATTGTGGACCTTTTTTTGTACTGCAGTTTGCTCAAATGTCCCCACTCTGAACGGGCCAAAAATGTGACTCTGCTTCCTAGTATAATTATTTGTGCGCATTCTCTCACTTTTTGATAGATTGTTCCTGTATATGGTTAATGTAAAATGATTACTTCATAGTCAAAGCATTTTTATTGTATTTATTTATTTTATTTGTATGATTTCCCTTACAAATGCACTTATAGTTGCACCAATTGGAGTGTGAAGATTTATAAAGTGCATTTAGCTGAGTTCAAGCAGCATCAAGTATGGCTTAAGTGTGCTGTGGTGGCATGTTTTGAACATGGGAGATGAATGGGATCAAATTATATTGAACAGATACAGTGTGACTCCAAATGACCCTACAATAAAGACAGAGTGGGATATATGTGTATATATATGGGTTTTCAAAAAAATTTAAAGTTGTGGTTTTGGGGCTGGGGTGGCATAGTGAGGCACAGTTGTTTGTCCAGACCTTCTACTGATAGTTTGTAATTTATTATTTATGATAAAAGGTTTTCAGACTGCTATGCAAGACCTGACAGCGCCAGCTACACAAACCAAAGCTTTTTCATCATCTGTTTAGCAGTTTTTTCCCCTCCTATAACACAGCATGAGTCCATCCTATCTCCTTGCCCTTTGCTGTGAAAATACATGCTTATGCTACTAGAATGATCTTATAGTTGAGCGTCTTTCTCCTGGATTTCCAAAATATTAGTCATGTATTACCTCTTTCTGATTTGGTTTCTGATTGCTTTTTTTTTTTTTTTGTCTTCTTTCTCTTTTTTTTTGGAGGGGGGATTTTGCAGTCTAACCATTACACTAACATGTCTGTCCACAGGGAGATTTGTCTTCTCATAATTGATGAGTGTATTGTAATTAATCACAATAGCTAGACAGACATTATTAAGTTGATCTGTATTTATTTTTTGCCCCGAGGGGATATAATGTGGGCTCTGGAGTCCCCTGGATAATGACTGCTGGAGGAGGGTATTATAGCTAATCATCATTGTGCAGAGCTAGGGGGATTTGATTTAGCGCACCTCCAGACATTGTAAAAGTGAGAGGGTTGGTTGGGGAGGGGTGTAAGGATTACTCCAGAGCTGATGGATATAAATATACCCCCTCAGGGAGGGATTCTTCTGCCAGTGAGCTGTTAGCTATGTGCCTATCTACACTAAGGAAGTTCAGCACTGGCCTCTTAGCATACCTGCACATACTGTGTCAGCCATATGGAGGCATTTTGCATGAGGAGAGGTATTGTAAAATGTGATGCGCTAAACATATTCCCACTTAACCATATGTTGATGCAAATGCATAAAGGTAAAGCTGAGGTAGTTAGTGCTGATGATGTATGAGTGTGCATAAGCGGAGACATTAGCCAACAGCACCACAAGCAGATTATCCTTGATGCCCAGCACTATTAGGTGTATATAGACGTATGGAAATGAGAATTGATCTAAAAGCCCTGCTTTACTGTTGCACTGATTTTTATGATTATATTTTTATTATTCATATTTAAAAGCTTATCTTAGCCTGTTTAATATCTAATCTCTACTTATCGTAAAAGTGAGGAGAATAGTTGCTGATATCAAAAATGCAGGGAAGGAACACATGGCTGCAGTTTTCTAAATATGTAGTGTTGTTCACTACAGGCGCAAGTGCAAACACAGCAAGGCACAGCACTGCACAATAACAGCAGCCGTGCCATCGGTTAACATTAATAAGTGGTATATAGTATAAGCAGGTGGAGCTGAGATGGCATCTAATCACAGCAGCTTCACTTTAAAGCAGAAAACACTTAATGGGCCAGGCTGAAAGTGTAGAGTAGCTCCTCTGGAGAACGCTGTTTTTTTTTTTTTACTTTTTTTTTCATGTGGAAGAGCTGTGAGTTGTGAAGAATGTGCAACACATCACATAAAATTATACAGCAACCAAAATATTGATATATAGCACACAGAAAAAGTTTCTGGGGCAGATCTTTTTTAAGCAGGATTTTCTATTTCAGAACACTTTTTTTTTTCTTGGCTATGCATAAAAATGTAGTCAGTTATTTTAGGGGAGCCATGCAACAATATGAACTAGAGGAAATTAATCAATTTGCATTTTGATTACGTTGCTGCATTGTTGACTGACTCACCTACCCCTTGTTACAGAGCAAACTGAACCCACTGAAGGTCACCCCTCCTATCCAGGCTATGGACATGGACAAAAACATACAGCCCCCAAGTGCCAGACCTGAAATTCTCTACTACATCCTGGTTGGTAGGTTCATCACTTATCTTCATTGATTTTTACACTTAGACTGTTATTTGGTTCAGTTGATGGCATCATTTTCCTTCTTAATTTTCCTTCTGGGCTTGATTCTACCATAAATGTTCTTATTTTATATTGCAGGTGAACCAAATACATATTCTATGTATTTCTCTTTGAACAAAACCACTGCAGAGCTGCGTGTCCTACAGCCGATCAGCCGGGACTTGCATCAAGCATTCACATTAGTCATAAAGGTAAATTATAGAAACATTTGACTTATTCACTCCTTAATTGTCGCATTGTTAGAATCTGCACTACACCTACACAATTCTTTAGAAATCTCATTACATTTAAACTCGATACCTCTTCATTACATTAATGTAATGGCACAATGTAATGTAGTAATTATGACAAACTGCATTGGCAATAATTAATGTAGTAAATAAATGTAGTAAATTGCTGTCAACTTTCAGACACAGACAGTCTTACAAGGATTGTTAAAATATTTACCATGATAGAGCCCGATTGTCTCTTTCATCAGCTAAAGGTAAAATATTGATTGCTCTTCCCTTCACATTAGGCTCCTTTATTCAAGATCTTGATTCTTTTGTTAGAATTTTAATGTGCTTTTCCAATATTAAGTTTGACTCATCTCTTAAAAACTTTAGCATGCACCCTTACCTGCTGTACCTAGATAACCTCTGTCCTGAAGGCCATTAACCTTATCTTTAGCTCCTTAGGAGATGGGGGTGAAAAATATGTTATGATTTATGGACTTAGCAGGACAGGCTGCTGTGCCTTCATGAATCTTAATTTAGAACAGAGTCAGGGATTGCCTGCGTGCTGCTGGTGCAGCAGTGCAGATGAACTTTCCATCTACCCATCACTAACCTCTAGACACCTCTGAGCAGTGTGTAACCTGCTATTTACTAGGATAGCTGGAGAGCAAAGAGATGAGAGGAAGAGCTGATTTCCACAAGAGGACGGGAGGCTGATCATATGAGAGGCATTCTGCATGTCTTTGGGATGATTGCGCATAGCTAGAGGAAAGGAGATGGTTCAAAGGGGAGGCAGGAAAAGACCAAGATAGATAGAGTTAGAGATATGTCTGGAAGATGGTAGATGGTGCCTTATATACCTGATTCATACAGAGGGGAAGGAATAATTGTGCTAGGATTCAGAGGAGCAGGCAAGCGAGAATTAGACTTTTGTATCTTGAAAGTTCACTAATACATCCCAGTATGAGGTCTACATATCTAATGTTTTAGGTAAGGTAATGGTTAAATAAGCTGGAGACTGTTTTAGGCAACACATCCTTTCTGTTTTAAATGTCATCACTAATCCTGATTGAGGTACATCCACCAAGATGGCTATGGTGAAATTAAGAAAAATGTCAGAGGCAGATGGTGAGAGAGAGAAATAGGTTGGTGAAATAAAAAAAAAGTAAGAGAAAGAAGAGATGGCACTCTCAGGATGAGGGAATCGGGACACTGAATCAAAATTGAATGATAAATAGTGAATTTTGTAGCAGTGAATCTCCTGCAGACATGTGGGTTGTAGCGGTGGGGAGCAGGACATTTAGAACTGCCTTCCTGAAATAGGAACACCGCTAAAGAGCTAAATCATGAGGGAACACTGTAATCCTACAACCAGTCCTTTTTTTTCTCAGACAAAAATGTGTGTGTGTGTGTGTGTGTGTGTGTGTGTGTGTGTGTGTGTGTGTGTGTGTGTGTGTGTGTGTGTACGTGTGTGAATGTTGTGAAACAGAGAACATCTAGGCACACATATTATTGCTGTCAATGACAGCATTTTTTTTCCCCCTGAGGTGTTTGTGTGAGCAGATTGGATCTCTGGGTCAGTATAGTGCTAGTGTTCTTATTATCACTCAGATAAGGGGAAAAGGCAGAAGATGTTCAGGGAAGATAGTCTAACATAACATTGTGATTGAAATAATAACAGGTATGAACCCAAGCTGCAGGGAAGCTCAACTGAATATACCACAAGAGTGTTGATTATAGTAAGCTATACAAACAAGGCAGTAAACATGAAGTCACAGGGTCTTTTGGAACCTACAGTTTACCATTTTACAGTAAAAAAAAGTGCGTACTTTTGTTGCAGCTGGCACTCTGCAACAAAAGCCAAGTGAAATTGAGCTAATCTGCTGAATTAGTTCCAGGTTATGGCTTAAACTGATGTTGCCTTAGTCCCCCTCTCCTTCTGTATTTTCAAAGGCTTAATGTTTCAGAAGCATCCCAGTGTGGGTGGCAATAGTGACATATGTGCTTAGGAGGGGAAAGATTGTAGCGACAGCCTGACCACACCACATTCATTAAGTTTAGTCTTACTGGGCTGCGGTAGTGTCAGATTCAGCTCTGGTGTAAGTTCAGCTTCATTAGGTTTTTGAATGGCTGAGACAACATACTGATTTATGGAAATGTACTATGTTACTAAAGTAGGCATGTCACCCACCGACTGTGCTGCAAAATGAAGTGGAAGAAATGTTTACGTTGTGGTGATTGTTAGATATTCCTCCACTTTAGCTTGTGTTTCTCTGTATATGATACAAATCCAAACTGATTTTGGATGCAGGTCCGTGTTTCACTTGTGCATTTCTCAGAGTGTGTGCCACTCCGGAGAGTTATTTTTCCAGTTTTAGTTGTAAACAGTTAATAGATTAAGACCTATTGATCTAATTTATTGGGAATGGGATTTTTCAAGAAACTTGCTTGGAGGGGGGGTGTCACAGATTCACCGATACCTGATTGAACAATGTAATTTTAGCTATTTATCCAGTCACTTTCTTTCAGCAGTCTTAGAAGGAAACATTTCCATGAGCTCTTTCCATTGCTGAATACTGCATTTATGTTTTTGGTAAAGGATATTGACATGCTGAAGAGACGAGTTGTCATTGGGGATTTATTATATCACACTGTTCTGTGGTTGATTCAGAACACAGAAAAAAAACCAGCATTTTTTTTCACAGTCAGCACTTCAGACAGATTTGGTATGCTCCTTTTTAATAGTTAAGTGGTTAATTTTGGCATTGACTCAGCTAGTAATATTCCCAAGAGCCTCCTCCTATCACTGGTCACTGATTTGACAGCAAAGGACAGCCACTAATTGCAGTCTCTCTCCTACAAAGGATGGTATTTGCGTTAAATGCCCTGGTAATTACTAAGTTCTAATCCTAAATGGACTCCTGATTAAATTTAGTCAATATAGCTTTTTTATAATTGAAATGACACTCAGAGAAATTATGTCTTTCTATTTCTGTGCCTGTATGAGAGTTGGAACAGCATAACTTTCCAGCAAAGTTGATACTGTTTTCCACACAGTGACTTTCACCCTTGTTCATTTTTCTGTTTTTTTTTTTCTTTTCAAGGCTGAACAGGACAATGGCCATCCCCTCCCAGCCTACGCTAAACTCATAATCGAAATCCTGGATGAGAACAACCAGGCACCGTATTTCCAGTTTGCTACCTATCAGGGTTACGTGAGTGAGTCCTCCCCGGTGGGTACGACTATCTCAGCCAGCGCCAACCTTACTGTCCCCCTGGGAATCATCGCTTTGGATAATGACATTGAGGAGGTAGAGAGAGCGAGAGAGCCTTTATCAGGCTAAACTTAGTGTTGCTTACTCTTTAAAGATTTCCATCCATGCTTGTGTGCATACAAACATCAAGTGCTTGTAGTGCATTGATTAAATATTAAGTAAAGAACCACATTTATTCAAGAGCTTGTACTGTACACAGAAAATAACGTGCATGAGTCATTGTCCTGCTATATTTGTTTTGTTGTTACAGCTGGATCCTGGTAGTACACCTGTAGGTAAAAGGGCTGATTTTAAATGCTGTGACACGCACAAACTCTCTCACACAAACCCACACACGCACACACACTCTCTCAAACCCACACAGTGTAATAAAGGGCTGTCCTGATCCAGTTTTTTTGCTCTAATATTGAAAATCATTTTAAAGATTGACTATCTTCTGATGCTGAGTTTAATCCAATATTCATGTTTTTCTGCATAATGCAGCTGCAGCGTGTACACTTAATAACTTAAACTTGGCCTGTGCTTATATCAGTAATGGAAATTGAATTCGGAGATTTGCCTTAATAGCTCTGCTTTAAACCTGAAACACAGCTTCAGTTGGTTTCTTGCAATATTGGATATGATGTCCAAGGAGTTTTCTTTTTTAATAGCTTTGGAAAGAGACATTTTCTAGATTACCACTTTGAACAAAAGGTTAAAATGCATTCCTTTTAATGTGCCAGCTCACTTTACCTGCTCTGGCACAATGTCAGTGCGAATCGTATTAATTGAAACTTTACTCCATGTAGCCAATACAGATCGGTACTGCTTATTCTCTTTTACTCAAGCTGGTTTGGGACACACCTTCTGTTAATGCATGCATCACACTGTGAAAAGTAAAAATACATTCAGATCACTCATCACTGCTGGAGACGGGATTTAAGATTGGATTAAAAAAAACCTGCAACAATTCTGCAGCAGAGTTCTCTTTTGTTACTTCAAAATTGCATAAATGATCAACTAAATGGTAAACGGGTCTCCTGTAATGATGGGTGTGTCGTAGATTAATCCAGCTGATGTACTGACTTTTGGACCCAAATGGAAGTGTGTTTGGAGTGTTTCGCTTTGTTTGGAGTGTCCTCCTCTATGTGCAGATTGACATTTCTGCATTTCTTGAGTCAAAACTTTACAAAATGATTCTTCTGTATGGGGTGTTAATTTGTTTGACAGCTTACAAAGTTAGTGTGTGTGTGTGTGTGTGCACCCACCTCAGTGGAGAACACTTACTCACTTACTGCATTGTTAGACTCACACAGTGACACGCAGGCAAAACAAATGATTACTACCTTTAGTTCATCTTTCAATATATAGCAAGTCGTTGCAGAAGATTAACACATCAAAGTGGAAACAGAGATAACAAAATCAATAAGCCACCCAGTCCCGATGTTTACCAAACTCTCTTAAGAGGACTCATTGATGGATGTGAATCGAAGCCGACTTGCAGCAATCGGCCGCAGGTTTATTTGTTAACACAGCAGCGTTGACAAATCGAAATGGCTCTTTTTTTAAAAAATATTTTCAGGCTTTTTGTTTTCATCTATAAACCCTAACCCATATCCTATCACAACTGCTTAATTACTTTCCCATTAAAGCAACAGGTTTAGTAATTAGTAAACACTCCTTTCCGTTGCTTTCGTGACACAATCACGTTCAAAAAGATACATTCATGCTAGAAAGACATTGGTTTATGGTTCATGTCCTCCTCCTCTTTTTTTGTGAGAAAGATGGGAGACCTGCCAACAGATTACTTTTTCCAACTCTTTGGCAGATCAAAATGTACCATTTGATAGGTTTCTCAGTCCCACAGCTGCGGCCTTGGAAAAATGATGAAACACTCATGTCACCATGGTAACATGTTTCTTTTTTTTCTTGGTTTTTTTTTTGTTTTTTGGATATCTTTCTTTTGGAAGACAAAAGACCCCATGCTGAAGATTACCTTGAATGACTACACAATGATCTTCAGCCTGACTCCAACTGGGATAATCCGCTACCTGAGGCTCCTCAATCCTGTGGACCGGGAAAAGCAGATGCGCTATAATTTCGAGGTAGGCCTACAACTCAGTGCAGCTATCTGCACAACTGCACTCAAGCACCGTGACCCACATCTTCCATTTTGTGTATTTAAATAGAAGTTCAAGATTAGCACTATACCAAGAGGCACTTGGAGATATAAAGCTGACCTGACACTTCCAGAGCAATATGACCTTTATTAGTGGACCAGTAGCAGTGAAGTAAGGCAGTCTGTCCACTTATACATTTTCATCCAAAGGTGAACCAGAGGCACATCGGTTTTGTATGCTCAGTAAAATGTGTGATGCATGTTCATTTTATTGCTATTCCGTCCATCCGTTTTTTTTCCCCCACTTACGCTTTTCAGGGTGTGTAATGTGAGAAACTTTGGCAATGCAGAGAATCTCAGATAAATCACAAACAAAATCAAGTAGCACATTGATCAGATTAACATCATCTATGAAGCAAGAAACATGCTGCACATATAGAAAACTCAAATACACAAATGCTCCAAGTTGCACTCTGTTACTTGAAAATGTCCATGAAATGATCCACGTGTATTTTATCTTTAATTTTCTGTGTGCTTGGTGATATTAACCATATATTTAGAATCATCCTATTACTAAGTAATGATCTGTCCATTAATTATTAGTATTTCTCAGAAACTGAGAAATACTGGTTCACCGGTTTTGCTTGTTTTTAGAAGTAGCAACCTGCTCAAAAATAAAGTAGCCCTGTTCAGCTGGGGGTATTATTTTGGATAAGAGAGTATCAGCAAAGCAGCAGTGAGTCTACAGTAAGCTCTGTAGAAATTATTCTCTGGGGACCACAGGAGTCTGAACTGGGGTGATTTTGGTTGTGTGTAATGCTGGGTTTGAATGAGTTGGTGAAAGTGATATGGACATCAGCACCAGCAGTTTATGGGGGTACAGTATCAGTCAAAAGTTTGGACACACCTTTTTTTTTTTTTTTTTTTTTCATTTTTTTCTACATTGTAAATTAATACTGAAGTCATTCAGACTATGAAGGAACACATAAGGAATCATGTAGTAAAGTTAAAAGTGTTAAACAAACCAAAATATGTTGTATCTCTTCACAACACAACTGATGGTCTCAAACACATTAAGAGGGCACGAAATTCAAGAAATTAACTCTTGACAGGCGCAGCTGTTAACTGAAAGCCATTCCAGGTGACTACCTCAAAAAGCTACTGAGAAAATGCCAAGATGTGCAAAGCTGTCATCTAAGGAAGAGGAGCCTACTCTGAAGAATCTAAAATCTAAAACATAATCTGGTTTGTTTAACACTTTTTTACTAAATAATTCCATATTTATTTCTTCATAGTTTGGATGACTTTTTTATTGACCTACAAGGCAGACAATTTTTAAATAATGAAAATCCACTGAATGAGAAGGTGTGTCCAAACTTTTGACTCATACTGTGTGTTTATAAAGTGTGTGCGGTGTTGACCCTTTTGTGCTATGTGTGGTCAGCTTTATTTATCCAGTGTGGTTTTCTCTCTGGTTTGAAGTATGAGAAGCTTAAAAGCTGGTAAGTGCTAAGAATGCTTTTGAGTTCAAGATCCATTCTGACAACACTTTACAATAAAAGCTGAGAAGCTGTCAGTTGAGGCCCGATTGTGTACAGCTGCATTTAAAAAAAAAAAAAATAGCCATGGCACAGGTTTGTAGAACGTATTCAATATTGTTTCAGTAAAGAGAGAAATTATGTTCTTGGATTGTTAGTAGCATTGGTCCCACTGTCTTCATCACTATTAACTTGTGTAATGCCTTATTAAGAAACATGTTGCACATTAAATGCTAATTAATTTAATACTAATACTAGTTCTGTTTATACATTTTCTGGGGTGTTGATGTTTACATTTATTTCTCTGCATGTGTAGTTTTTTTTTTTTCCTTTTTTTAATAGGACATTATAATGTAAGTCACAGGGTGTACTGGTAATGTACAGTACTGGACTGTTTTTGTGATATACAGTACTGTGCAAAAGTCTTGAACCATACATCTTTTCTTTATGTTTTGCTTTAGTGGAGCTGGACTTTCTTATAATTTTTAAAGTGGCTTTCAGCAATAGTTCTCTAGACTTTCTGAAGGTCTTTCAAAGTTTGTCTTTGGACATTAGCTTCTTTTTGCCCCAACAAAGTGATTTCCAAAGCACTATTGGCTGAAAACTTGACATATTGCATCATGGTGTACAGTGTGTCCTCTAAAATTGAAAAAAACTGGATAAGTAGAGGACAAAAGAAGAAGTGGCAGGCCTAACAACTTATCTACAGCAGGCAAACAGTATCTGAAAGTCATGACCTTAAGAAATATATATATATATATAAAAAAAAAACTCCAGCAAAGACCTGACAGGACCTGAGAGATGCTTCCAGCCCTTTAGGTGATCCATCTACTGTTTGCTGAAGCCTCATCAGAAATGGTCTCAGTGGAAGAGTGGCTGTCAAGGAGCCATTCTTAAGGACAGAAAACAGGGAGAAAAGGCTGAGAGGTGCCAAATTGCACAAGAACTGGACTGAAAGTCAGTGGCAACAGGTCTGATGGAGTGATGAAGCCGAATGTGAAATTTTTGGATGGGTCCGTCATCACTATGTATGGAGGATGTCAGGAGAGAGGTACAACAGTGGTGTCTACAGCCATCTGTAAATCACAGTGGAGCCTCTGTCACAGTTTTCAGCTGCATTTCAGACAGTGGTGTTGGGGATCTTGTCAAAATTGATGGAATTATGAATGCAGAAAAATACTATAAAATGTTTATCCACAATGCAATACCGAAAGCATCTGACTGGCAACGGCTTCATTTATCAGCATGACAATGATCCAAACACACTGCCGTAGAAGCACACATGGAAGGGAACACAATCAGTCATGGATTAGCCTCTGCAGATCCTGGATTTCAACATTATTGAAATATTGTGGCATCACCTTAACTGAGAATGAAACAAGAGGCATCCAACATCCAAAGAAGAGAAATGTCCTTCAAGAAGCCTGGAGAACCAGTCTTGAAGATTGATTAAAGGAGTTACAAGAAAGCTTGCCTAAGAGGGTTCAGGCTGTGTTGAAGAGTACAGTAAATGTGTCCATACCAAATATTGACCTTAACAGGCTTGTTTGAATTTTTATTATATACTGTATTTCCATATATGTTTGCACGTGTTTCAGTGAATCATCTTTTCCCATTTTCCAGGCAAAATATAGAGAAATGAGTGTCGACTCATTTATTAAATTCATTAAATCCATACTATAAATATAGCACAGCAGCACTGTTGAATTTTGTTTAATCATGTGATCACAAGTTTCAACATCTAATATGTGAAAATGTGTAGCTATCACAGGGGCATTTGCATATCTGTGGTACTGGAAAAAAAAATACTGTGCAGAGTTGTGATTAGTCTTGGTGTAAGTGATAATATTAAAATCTGTTCTGTAGCACTGTGATACCATGAAACCACAATATTTTCTGAGAAAGTTATCGTAACGTGACAGTGCCACTGCAACCCTGATGGTCACACCTTTTTACTGCTCAGTGCTTTGCGGTATTAAAAAAGTAGGCCGCTGGCAGTGTGTGTGCACCACAGAATATGTCCTGTTGCTTGCTACACCTGCAGCGCACGTTAAGTCAAGGGCTGCGTGAGTCACTCGAAGGCAAAGACTACACTTCACTACAGCCACAGGGTAAGACGACAGCCCAACCAGTGTTCAAGGCTCCAGCTGCTTGAGCCATGACTTGCCAGAGTCGACTACCACATAGATAAGGTTCAGGGAAACAGTAGATTGCTGTGGCGTGTAAGAGCTAAAATTAGATACTGATGTAGTACTGAGTGGGTTTTTTTATTAGTAGTAGTATTATTATTCTTTCCTGTTTCACTTTGCAGTAAAAATAACACTTTGGTGTAGCTGGGCCTTTATAAAGATTTATAATGGCTGATTCTTCTGTCAGGATATTATTATATATATATTATAATTAGTACTTAACAGACTGCTTGTTATGCTTTTCAGTTACCCTTAATGTCATTTTTTTCAGCCGCAGACTTAAAGTGTAGTGGTACTTGAAATATTCATATCATGAAATTAAGACCAGTATACCAGTATCATGCACTACAGTGATCTTGTCAATCATTATTATGTTTTGTCTGCCTTTTTAAAATGAGACTAACTGTTAACATAGATTTTTTATAGAATTATATATTTTTATAAGTATAGGCCTAGCCCCAAACAGCTGTTGCTACTGGGTTTATTTTTTTCACATGCAAAGTCCTAAAAACCCTTTTGTGTCCTTCACATGGTTCCCCCTGAGGTCTGCCACGGCAGTATATGACCAATTTGTGATCTGGGTTCTGCTCCCATTAATGGAGGCAACTTTTTCATCAGCTCACATATATAGGGTAATTAGCTTGATTATGGGGATATATACTGTAGCATTAATCAGAATTATTAAGCATAACCAGTCAAACCACTGTCCAGCAACACAGCTGTGGAGAGAAGGTCAGCTTAATAAATATACAGTAGTATATTAAGTGTAGTAGTAGTGTAGTAGTTTTTCATTATGACAATTAAGAAAGGCAACATCAAACTACATCAAACAAAGACGCTCGCTGCTTGTGTAACTAAAGATGTTGTGGATGAATGAATGACTGTAAAACCAGAACTTGCAGAGAAAATATGCAACATATGAATAAATAGGTCATGAAGGTCCTACCATCATAACCTTGGCCTGAACATTCATTTATTCATTTTTATTTATATAGTGCCAGATCACTACAACAGTCACTTCAAGGCATTTTATGTTGTAAGGTAAAGATCCTACAATAATACAGAGAAAACCCCATCAATCACCCCCTATGAGCAAGCACTTGGCGACAGTGGGAGGGAAAAACTCTCTTTTAACAGGAAGAAACTTCAGACAGAACCAGGCTCAGCGAGCCATCTGCCCCATCGCCATCTGGTGGTGAGGAGAGGGAGACAGGACAAAAGACAGGCTGTGGAAGAGCCAGAGATTAAATTAAGAGTTGAGTATAAACACAGAGTGAAAAGAGGTGAATGCATGCAAGATCTATCCAGCTTAGCCAGGTAATGACCTGTTGTGAGGCATCATCATACATAATGATGGTGCTTTTATACAGGAGGTTTTCAAAACCGCATCTGACCTGTAACATGTACAAAAGTCACCCCAAAAGTGTGACTTTTAAAGTGACGTTTTTAATGCACCTGTAAAAGAAAACAAACCATGTATTAAACATTATTACTGGGTACAGATTTGAAGTCTTGATACCACTGAGATTCTTATGTCAAATATTGCAAGCTTATATTTAAGAGCTGATCAAGATGAAACAAAGTCATTTTAAAATAGCATATGAACTGTGAAATTCAGTTATAACAGAAAATGTAACAATAACACAGTTAAGGATAAAATCCCGGGAACACAAACAATGGGAAAGAAGTGAAGGCTGAAGGAAAAGAGTGGGACGAATGGAATGTCATTGTGCATCTGTGTATATAAAACACTGATAGCTAGGGCCATGAAAGAGAAACACTAAAGATCATCTTTTTTTTTTTTAATTGCGGTGATTTCTTTTTAACTGAACTAAGATTTAATTAAGTCTTTAGAATGAAATTCAGGTTTGTGCTTCAGTAAAAGGTGTTTTTTTTTTTTCCTTTTCTTTGTCCAGTCTGTTGTTCTAAAGGTTTATCACATGGCAACATGTCCGAGCTGTTAAATTATCATGACAGAGTGTGGCCGTTCCCTGGGTGAGGAGGTGTTATTGTCATCTGGACAGTATGCATGTTGACACACATTTAAGTTTAGGTGAGAGGGTGCTTTAGGCTGCGTTATCCCTGGGAGTACTGTCTACTATTTACTGTTCTATGTGATGGTAGAATTCTTAAAACAGAAGTTTAATGAGTTCAGACATTGAGTATAGTAGGTATGCAGCTTTCCCTGCTCTTGTCCTTGAATTTAATTTAATTTAAGAGGTACCATGATGTCCTTTCTTCTGGCTCTCTGGGGTCATAAAATGCATACCTTCTTGGTTTGGTGGTCTGCTACAGCAGAGTATTTTATATCGAGGAAGGTGAGGAAGTGTTGGGAGAATTCTTCCATTAAAATGTGGAGCTAGTTGAGAGCTTACCTTAGAGGGCTACAGCAGCACTCATAGAATCTGGATTTAGAGTACGTAATAAATCTTGTTTAATTTTGGCTACACCCTGTATAAGCTGTCATTGGGATAAGGGGCACAAGTCAAGCCTGCGATGTGGGAAAAAACTGAATGAAATTTAGACACCTTTTACACGCACATGCTTAAAAGCGCTGCTAGAAACCCATGCACAAAGAGGCCCAAGATTCTGCTGTGCAGATGTTTGCATCACCCATGCATCTGTGGAGCTGTTGAGAATAAGGCAATTGTATGAAGGATGCCTGTGGCCTCTAGGCCTGTGTGATTGCGTCACACAACCAGTGAGACAAATGCTGTTTTGACAGCAACCTACCCTGGGAATGTCCTCTGTGGTGGACAAATAGTAGTTGTGACTGCGTCACAACTGCATTATCAGCCAGAGCCCACACGAGAAACCGCTTTTGCTCAATGCTTTGTTTTTAGGTGCAAAAGAGAGATGTTGCTATTTTACCCTTGCTCCTGTCTTCCCTAATAGTTTGATGGTGTGCCTGCTAACACACATAAGGAACACACTCCTATTATAAGACTAAGAAGAAAATTATTTTAAAGGGTAGGACCTTGAAAAAAAAGATTTTATTCACCTGACTCTTATCAGAAAGTGCCAAACCAAAGAATGCACAAAACTGTATCTCACTCCAAAGCCTTTGTGACAAGATGACATAGAATGGCCATAAAGCTTAACCATCGATAGAGCTATAGATCTTTATCTACGTACCTGGAAATGTTGGTTATGCCCACTCCGCTGGACCAGATAAAGGCTCAGGCTTGCTTCTGTTGAAAAGAGGTGCCTTGTGAACAAGGGTAGAAGCCTAGACAGAACAACAGGAGACTCCTGTTTTGTATACCTGTGTACTTTAGTGAAAGCCTCATAGTAGGATGTTGGCACTCTAGTTTTTCTAGGTTTGGAAAATGGGGCCAAATCTCTGTGAAGCAAGTCAATAGGGGACGCATGGCCAGTAGCTCCTGGTTCCACCTAAGAGGCCGTGAGCAGGAACAGAGTGTTCTTCCGGCATTACCATGCCTCTCAGATCTTCTGCCTTCTTAGCAGTGGGCGTATAGCTATCAAAATTATGTGTACAGGGACAGTGTCACCATTGCAAGTCTCTGAACAGCAGTGGGAGTGAAAGCCAAGAACACATGGCTCCAGATCTTTCATTCTCCAGTTCCAGTCACTGCCCCCAACAGGGACCTGGGAAGAGAAACCAAGATGAGACAGATGGACTCTTTCCCACCATGAGGAGCCTCCTCTGGAATGTGTGGACTCTCAGAGTTGACGGGCTCCACCTCTATACTCTTTGAGAGTAATGTCACTAAATAATTGTGTATTATTTGGTTTTACACTTTGTAGACATGCCTCACACTCATCTCACAACAGGGTGCACATAGAGACCAGTTGTTATAGTTGTTTGTTTTTTTTTCCTTTCTTTCTTTTTTCCCTCCCAGCTTTGAACAGTTTGTTTAGAAAATGAGCTTGTAGCTTATTTCCCATCTTAATTATAGTTGTAAAGACGTGTTGGTCATGTCCACACTTTTTTTTATATGAGTGATTCAGAATATACGAAAATCTTTCCACTTAACCTTGAAAAGCAGAGTGATGTGGTTCGTTGATCAGAAATGAAGTAAGTGTGTGTGTGCGTGTGTGTGTCACACATTTATAACTTTGTAATTTCTATAGTATAGAGATTCAGGATTTTTTGAGTTTGTCATAAGTTTACCACTTTAATCTCTTTTTTTTCCAGAAATGTGTATCTTTAATCTCACAGTTTTTTGTGTCTATATGTTTGTGTGTGAAGTAATACATGAATGTGTGCATTTCTAGTTTCAGTTTCCCCTGCCTTATGCTTTCTGTCTTCATATTTAGTCTTCATGATATAGCGTTATTTTTTCTTTTTGTTTACTTCCTATTTTACTTTGAAGGTTGGTTTTCCAATAGAACTTTAACTTCCTGCTTTTGATTCTCTCTCTCCTTTATGGTTGTCTGTTTTACTTGGGTTTAATTGTGCACACCTCCCGTTGTCATTTGCCCTATTATTGCAGAGTCTTTACCTTACAATATAAAGTGCCTTGAGGTGACTGTTATATAAATAATGCTATATAAATAAAATTGAATTGAATGTGTGCCTTTCATTCCTCGTGCTTCTTTTTGGGTTCTTATTATACGTATTATGTGAACACCCATTGCAAGTGGGTGGGCGGTGTCCATTGAAGAGTCCGCTCAGTAACTCGAGAACCATCGGCCTGCCTTTACCAAACTTCATGGGTCGATAGCTTATGACTAAAGCAAGTTTGGAATTATATATGGGGTCACTGGGGTCAAGATCAAGGTTAATACAGTGCGACGGGCGTATGTGGAATTTGTGTTTTTTGTTTTGTGTCTGATTTGCTGACCTCTGCATTCTGCATATGGGTCCTCTCTCCAGTTAAATGTGACACACACACACTCTGGAAGCAGTTTAATCCACCTCTGACACTACACACATTAGTCAGGCATGACATGGTTTACATTAGTCAATACTTACACATTTATATAAGTATGGGTTGTCTCAGTAAATCCAAATCTGCTTTCCTCCTCGTCTCCCTAAAACTTCTTGGCATCTCCGATATGGGGCTGGCTCAAGAACAGAAGCACAGTTTGATAGGATAGGATAGGAAAGCACAGTTCTATATGTTATCATTTGGTTCTGTTCAAAACCTTCACCGTGAGTATTTGGTCGCTACTTAAATCTCCTGATGTACAGGATAACCAGTAGGATTTGTCATTTCAATTTCGACCCGTAGTGCAAATTTTGGGAGGGAAAGTAATTCCCCACACAGAAACATGTATTTCTTGCTGCTGCCACAGTTGTTTAGATCTAACCCCTCCAACGCAACACTCAGTCCATTTTCTTTCTCCTTCGCCAAGTACTGCAGATCAGAGCTGCCAGGAACAAATAAACATGTGGTTTGCTCAGTTTGCAATCTGTCCTTTAGGCAAGCTTTAGACAAGCACTCGCTTTTTTTTTTCTCCAAGCCCTTTTCTAATGTTAAGGGAATTAAAAATGAACAAACAAAAGTGTTTTGGGGGTCGTAAGAATTTCATTTGACACTTTGTTTATCAAATCCTGAAACCCTTGAATATAATAATCAGTTGTCTATGATTTTGAGAAAATGACTTTGCTTGTCCACAGTTTCTAAAACTTTAATTCTAAATCCTTTTTCTTGTGTTTACAGATGGTGGCATCAGATGGTGTCCAGCAGAGCAGGGCAGTAACTGTCAACATCCTGGTCATTGATGCCAATGACAATACCCCCACGTTTGAAAAGGTCTCCTACAGCGTTGAAGTCTTCACGGACATGCAGCCGGGGGAGACGGTGCTACAGGTAATCAATCAAACAATCATTCTCTTGCCTCCTCTACTTCCCTTTTGGTCTTTTGCACCAGCACTCTACTCCACGCCTCTGTCTCTGTCTTCATCACACAGAATCTCTCTCACACACGTTCTTTCACGCTCAAAACAAGTAACCGCAACAATCCAGTGCATTGTGTTGACAGTCAAACCCCTGGAATAGTGCCCTCCATCTCATCTGTAGTCATGACAGACAAGTCAGAGAAAATGCTTTTATCTCTATCTTCAGTGCACAGGCTTGGTTAATTCATAGTGGAAGACATTCGTGATGACCATGAATCAATCCTCCCTCTTGCATACAAAGTATTTTGCTCAGAAAGACAGGATTGTTTTCTTGTTTGTTTGGTCTCTTTTGATTATTTTTATGGATTAGGAACATTGTTCGTTTTGATTTCATTAGTGCACTGATTTTAAAGGTCATGATATACTTTGCCATTATGCACGCATCTATGCATGAAAAAAGTAAATTGTGAGTGAAAACAACATTTTTCATTCACCGTTTTGTTCGGGTGAGAAACAAAAGCAACTCGGTAGAGGGAATATTCAGTTAGGCTTTGGAAATTGTTGTCACTCCATGTGAAGGTGACAACACCAGCTCATAATTTACATGCACATATTTACAGGGATGCAGAAGGCTGCTTGACTTTGAAACCTAACTATAGGTCATAATTACAACTTGCACAAACATCTTATGGCGTCTTTTCCTAGGAGAGGACTTCTCCAAAACATTTATCCATAACCTCAGTTTGCTACAAAGAAGGAGTGAAGAGTTCTATCATTGTCTCATTAGGTAGTCGGCGCATGATCCTTTCATCTTTCAGCTGATCTGTCCTCTCAGCACGGCCTTTCTTCAAAAAAGAAAAAAAAAATGAAAAGAAAAAAATGTCAGATATTGAAAAGGTCAAGTTTAATCGGTTTTAAAAAACAGCCGTTTCACCCTTCCTGAAATGAGGCCAGGGGTCACAGAGTGCCTGGTATGACCGCTTAACCGATTTTTATAAGCCATTTATGAGAGCTGCAGCCCCCTGAGGATTCTGCTGCTTATTTGATGCTACAGCTCTTACTCCAATGACAGGAGCATGGAAAAAGAGGTCATGGTAACTTGGATTAAAGTTTCAAGGCCCTAAAGATATAAAGCCAACTACACTATGAAGGCTCATATTTACAAGCAGCAGGATGTCCTAAATAATTTTCCTTGACGGAAACGATCGTTTCTTAATTTGTTTGATATGAGAGCATGAAATAAATGATATATTGATGTATCATTTTTTTCCCATCACACTTACCAAAAGAGCTATATCTGCCAGCTGTCTTTTAGCATTATGTCAAAGGCACTGTGCTCCTACTTCCAAACTTTACTGATCATTAAGTTCCACAAACCAAAATCGCTGAGAGTTGCTTTCAGCTAAATGCAGACCCTGTATTTCTGTCTATACAAGAAATACACATCATGTATCCATTAGGTGATATTGTTCAGCAAATAAATTTGGCAATACCTCTGCAACTGACGTGCTAAAGTAAGTAACAACTCCCCGTCCACCATATTGAGAAATATTTATTGCTTGACTTGTTCAGTAAACATATTTCTGGGAGCTGCAAACCTCTATAAAAGGACAGAAAAAAATACAAAAGCACTGTGTATATAATGCATATCTTTTTCTTTATCCCCCTCATTTTTCTCAGTTGACAGCATCAGATGCAGATGAGGGACTAAATGGTTTGGTGACCTATGAGATACTGGCTGGCGCCCAAGAACATTTCATCATTAGTAATCGCACTGGACGCATCACCGTGGCACCTGGTGTCACTTTAACTGTCGGGCGATCTTATGCACTCACTGTCAGGGCCTCTGACAATGCACCAGAGACCCAGAGAAGGTACTGTACACCTTTCTAAAACACTTATGAGTGATTTCTTTGGACATTCCAGAGTTCTGCATTGATTGAACGAGAGTTTTGTTATCGTGATTAATGTCATGTACAGTTCAATACTTTTTTAAGAAATGCCTTTTTTTCTTTTTTTTCCAAGGCAGATTTGTTTCTCTTTTTATCTTGTGTGCAGGTTCATGAGGGTGGTGCATTCTGCATGAAGAGTTTTGCCAGTTTATCTAATTGAATATAAGCTCATTTTAATTCACACTATAGCTCGAAATGACCCACAAAGATTTATTTAGGCTGAATTATGGAAAGATAATATTTTGGACAAGCTGCTGTGAGTGAATGTATACTTTATCCTCATTATTGTGATTAAACGGAAAAGCATTTTTATTTTTCTTTTGGGTTGGGTGGGGGTCAAAAGGAAAGGATTTCATTGTTTCACTTTTCCTCTCAATTTATAAGATGTTGTAACAGCGGCTGGACTCTGTGTCTAGTTTGATTTCACTGAGAAAAAGAAAGATTATCATAGACAAAATTTTCCAGCTGAGTTTTTACAGGCTGAGGTTAACATGGCGAAAAACTGGTCACTGTACTACTCGTGCCACTTCATGTTCAGTACATTAGTTAAGTACCAGTTCAACAAGACATCCTGTAAATATATATATATCAGTTACACTTTTGTGTTTCTATGAAACGAAGAAGGCTGAATTTAAGCATTCATGAGAGGCTTGATCTTGAAACTTAATGAAACTTTCATTATACCATTGTCAGCCACAAAGGAAAACTACAACACAACCAAAACTCCTTTTCTACATCTCTGCAGTTAAAGCTCAACACAAGTGAGCTTTGATGTGTCATCACACAGCGTGTTTGAGTTGCCTTCAAGTTTCTCAGATTTTGTTCTTTTAGCTTCATCTTAAAATGGATTCCATTTTTATTTCCGTCAGTCTACACACACAACTTCTTAGTGACAGAGTAAAAACAGTTTTTGTATGTCTTGAGCATTTTGTGAATTTATTAAAAATACAGTGCTAACATATCCAATTTGCCATAGCTATTCAGAAACTTTGTTATTTTACTTGCAAATGTCACTTAGCTAAGGGATTCCTATTTATATTTTGAAAAATGGGAAATAGGTGCAGCAATTTATTGAAACAAGTGCAAAAATGCATGCAAATACACGGTGTGAACAATTCTAACAATCTTAAAAGTGAATATTTGGCACGACCACTTTTATTCATCAACACAGTCTGAGCTTTCATAAACACGCTTTCTTCCAATTTCTTTAAGTAGTCTTCGTGAAAGGTTCTCCAGGCTTTTTGAAGGAAATTCAAAGTTCTTTGGATGTTGGCTGCCTTTTGTTCTGTTCTCTGTCAAGACGGTCCCGCACTGCTTGAACTATATTGAGGTCCAGGTTCTGGAGAGGTTAGTCCATGACTGATGGAGTTCCATTGTGTCGTTTTCTGTCCAGTTGTGCTTCTAGTGCATTGGAAGTTTGTTTGGGATCATTTTTCTTCATTTTTCATGTGGAAAATTGAAGCTGTTGCCAATCTTGCCAGATGGTATCGCATGGTGGGTCAAAATCTGCATTCATGATTCCATCAATTTTGGCAGGATCCCCAGAACTACTGTCTTGAAATGCAGCACCAAGCCATGACAGAGCCCCCATTGTGTTTTTCAGATAGCTGTAGACACTCACTGTTGTACCTCTCTCCTGACTTCCTCCATACATATTGTCGATAATTTCAATTTTGGATTCAGCCACCCTTCCATGGAGACCATTTCTGATGAGGCTTCAGTGAACGATAAATAGATCAACTGAAGGGCCAGATGATTCATCTGCTGTAGATGGTTTTACCCCAACTGCTTCAAAGAAAAACTCAAGCTATTGTTATAGACTTGGGGCTGGCATCAGCGGTGGAAGCAGCTGTTCCACCAACACTTTAACATTGGCCATATCTCATAAACAATGACCTAGGATGTTCAAATTCACACCATAGATGCATCAACTAGAAATCTTGGATTTCGTTTGAATGTTGACAACCTTGACCTTAAGCTAAAGGTCAGAGGTCAGGTTTTCTTAAAATCTTGTGAACGTGATAACCCCAGAATGATCTCACCTAGGATGTTCAAATTCACACTGTACCTGCATACTGTACAAGCTAGACCCATCAAACTTCACACACATGTTCACTGACTTTACTATAATGGGATAGATCAGTGTTAATTAGATTGAGAAACACCAAAAAAGACCCCCCCCCCCAAATA
>JAVDPK010002118.1:280196-294714 GCA_034780415.1 Cichlasoma orientale
AAATGGTCAGCTACAAGGACTGGACTAAAAATGAGTGAAAAAGCAACCAATGTTCAAAGAAAAACTTTGAAAGACATTCCAAAAGCTTGGAGAACTATTGTAATGACTTTCTTGTCTGGCTCCTTTTAAGCAAAATATAAATAAGTGAGGGGTGGCTCAGTACTGTCCATTTGTGTAAAGCATCCTAGGATATTGCTTCCACTTCAGAGGTTTGAGACATACATTTGGATCTTGTAAAACACAAGTAGCATGTGATTATTATTCAGCCATTTTTTTTCTAAGATAGATGTGCTAAGCTACCTAATATTGGTTAGCATCATTTTTGGCTTACTTGCAAGTGAGATTGTCTACAGTTAGATCCATGTTGAACATCTCCCCTCTTGCAGTTTTAGTTTGAGACAGCAAAAAAATTTAACAAGCGCCAACTTTCAGCATGTCTGCTGCTGGACTTGGAAGGTTTCATATATATGACATTTTCCTTGTCCTAAAAGCTTGACAAGCCTCCCACACCAAGTAATGGTTGCTAATGTTGAATCTGAGTGTAGTTGTTTCATGGAGGGGGTTAGCGAAGGGTCAGTTAAGCTCTGGTGTTTCTGTCATGGGAAAACAAAGACTTTCTGTTAAGTGATGACCGACTGTGCCTATAACTGAATTGACTGCATATACAATGTGACACCTGACAGTGTATGTCAGAAAAAAACAATCCAGAGATATGACTGTAGACCTGTGAGACAAGATTGTGTATAAGATCAAATGTAGGAAGGACACATGAAAAATTTAAATTACCCAAGGCCACGGTATCCCCTGTCATTCTCAAATGGAAAAAGTTTGGAACCACCAACAGTTTTCCTAGATATGGCCACACAGATGGAGGGGTAATTGGGTCCCAATTTCATCCCCTAAAGCCAGCAAGTCAACAACCCAGTCAAGGCATCCAGAGTCTGGACCTCAACCCAGCATTTTTTTAAGAGACTTGGAAGTGGCTGTGCACTGATGGTCCTTAAACAACCTAGTTAAGCTTGAACAGTTTTGCCAAGAATCGTGTGAAAAGTTCACAAAAGAAATGCCCAGCTTGGAGCAAAAGAAACATGTTTTAACCAACTATGAAATCAAAGTTTTTGTTTATTTTATTACATTTAAAAAATGATTTAGCTGTGTTGTTGAGGACTGATGTGTATAGACTGATGAATATTAAATCTGTTTTAAGAAATCAATCAAAATAAAGATAATTTTTAGGTATTTGTAAAAGGTAAATACCCTATTTTTTTTAAAACATTTTTGACTGTGTTCTGGCCAAGATAGATCATTACAGCTCAATAGTTTGTCAAACAGAAACTGATAGTGGGTTGGTGCCTTTATTTCTGCCAGGAGCTCCATCACGACAGTCTACATTGAGGTTTTGCCACCCAACAATCAGAGCCCCCCACGCTTCCCTCTTCTGACATACAGCCTAGAAGTCAGTGAAGCTATGAGGATAGGAGCTATACTCCTCAATCTGCAGGTGAGTCACAGATTCACACAAGGCACTCGATGTGACTTTTCCAATGTTGGTATATGGTGTGCGTTAGACAACAGATTTTTTTTTTACTCTGACGTTTCATTCCTTTTCACATCCTACACTATGCTTGTTTTCACTCCAGTGCAGCATTCTTTCAGTTCAACTGTCCTGTTTCATACCCTTCAGCCTTTGACCTTCAGACTCCTGTTGTTTTTTTTTCCCTCCAGGCCACAGACAGAGAGAATGATCCGATCAGATACCACATTGTGAGTGGAGATTCCCAGAACGTCTTTAACCTCTCTGAAACGTAAGTCCAGATGGACGGGTTCATGATTTGTTTGTTTGTTTGTTTTTTGTCTTTTTGGGTAATGCTTTCTTTTACGGCCCACCCCAAAACCGTAATTACGGATAATTTAAAGGGAATTACCCTGTAAGTAAATTTAAGTTCTGTGTAATTTCCAAGACTAAGGATGTAATACCGTGACTAAGGCCATAATTACTGTGACTAAGGCCATACTACGTTGAATAAGGCTGTAATAATAAGGCGGAATTATTTTGACTAAGGCGGAATTATCTTGACTAAAGCTGAAATATCTTGACTAAGGCGGAATTATCTTGACTAAGGTGGAATTATCTTGACTAAAGCTGAATTATTTTGACTAAGGCGGAATTATCTTGACTAAAGCTGAAATATTTTGACTAAGGCGGAATTATCTTGACTAAAGCTGAAATATCTTGACTAAGGCGGAATTATCTTGACTAAGGTGGAATTATCTTGACTAAAGCTGAATTATTTTGACTAAGGCGGAATTATCTTGACTAAGGCGGAATTATTAAGTTGTTTCGCTGTCAGGTTGGATGTTGGGTTTCGAAGTCTCCATAGGTCCCACATCCTCTTCATGTAACCCCTTTCGCTGGAATTGCATGTGTAGTAACATTCCAACAGTTCCCGGTTCTAATCTCGTGTCCATTTATGCCGTAACCTTCTAGTTCCAGTAGCACACTTACCGTCAGAATGCCCTGGTGTTATGGCTAGGTTTCGAGCTCAGATGGACCCAAGTGCAGACCAAGCAAAGGCAATAAACAACAAGGTTTATTTGTTGCAGGCAGGGAACCAACATAACCAAAAGGTGGCAGAAGCCCTCAGGTAACCTCCACTGCTAGTAAACGGGCGAGGGTGCTATGGGTGACGGAGCCAGTCTGTGGAGAGAGAAGCGGGTTTTAGGGCAGGAGCGCTACACAAAGGCAGAGACAGCTGTATGAGGGAAGGCTTACGTGGGGGAGAGCGTGGTGGAGCTGCTCAGGGGGAGGTTAACGAGCGGGATGGCGTGGTGATGTCTCTGGGAGGGCAGGCAGGCGGGGGAACCATAAAATCCAGAGCTGTCAGGACCGGCGTTCGTAATCTGCTACAAAAAAAGCATAAAAAACTTAAGCACACGTGACACCCGAGAGAAGACAACCTCACACTCGTATATAGTAGGAGACAGAGGTGAATACCACAGAAGAATGCAAACACTCTGGCGAAGGTAGGAGGCTCTGGCGCACTCCTAAATACTGGGCCATAGCTGGAAACGTGCTGCAGGTGTGCAGGATCTACATGTCTCCACCCCCTGCTCCGTGCACTCCATAGAGAGACAGCCTGCCAACCCCTGAAATAAGACAAGACAGCACACACCACCACCCTGCTAACCCACAACACCTGGTTCCTCAACACCTGACGCGGACCTTGTTAATCCGGGCGACGTCCGAGCCAGTATGGCTTCAATCATGTATCTCTCGCTCATGTTAGCATTAGCTTACATAAAATCCAGCTCACTCACCTGCTTGTATGGAGTAAGGAAATGGCATAAAATATTGTGGGCGCTGAGTGCTTTTCTCATCTATAAATGAGCAAGCAAATATGGAGTGAAGAGACATGGGGAGACTAAAAATGCAGGACCTTGCCAGACGTGTCTCACTAATTGATTAAAACCTATTTTGTCTGCATTTTCAACCTTCCAGCTGTGTGAGGACAAGCTGTGTTGCAGTACTGTGTTTCTACCTTTTTTTTATTCTTAATTTGTTCCATGGTGCTAAAATTGTGTGTTTTTACAGAGGGTTGTTTGCTGTCTGGTTTAGTCATGGTAAGCAAAAACGTGGTGACACAATCAAAATAGCAGGAGATCACTATTTTTGCCATTGGCACTGTAATCTCCTAAACCAGATATGACAGAAATCTTGCTAAAATAAATAGACACATCTCCTTGAGCACATTCTTTGTGTGTTAAAAATGTTACAGTCACATCACAAGCTCTCACCAAGCTATCAATATAATAACTGCAAGCAAGTGCTGATATAGCACATGATGAATCAAAAAAAATGATTAGTACCACTGACGAATGTGCAATTTACAGTACAGAGTGTATTGCACACTCTCATTTTTCAACCCTCAGAACTCTGATTTGATTCAGTGAAGAGATTTTTGCATTGCTGCATGTTCAGATAACAGGCTACATAGCAGGCTGGTTCAATCCAGCTTGTATGAATAATGAGCCCTCCAGTCAAAACTTTCTTATAAATGGGGCAGGTCCCCTAAAGGAGGTGGAAATGCTTCATATTCACTTACTTTCCACTAGAAAGAAATGACAAGTTGATTTCAAATGCAAAATTTCCAACTCAGTGCATAGTGTTTTGATCATAAATTCTTTAAGCATATGTTTTTGAGATCCTTTCACATTGGGGCCAGTATATCATTCAAATAAAATGCAAAAAAAGTCAAATATTTGATCAGCTACAATATTATTCATTGTTATCCCTTATAAATTTTAATGTGGGTTTTCAGTCTGCAGATCTTGCTGCTACTTTAACTACTCTGACCCTGCCTACTTTTGTTTGATTACAGCATTGTCTTTGAAGTCAATTCTCTTTTTGTAGCTTCTCAAAGTCATAAAAACCTAACCTGGAGGCCATGCCAGCTTTGATACTTGCAGTGTGTTCTAGTTGGCAGCTCAGTAAGTTGCTTCAAAGTGAAACTGAAACAGAAATTAAAAGAGGCTCAAGCAACATTACACTTTCACTGTCCAGTGACTCTAAACACTGAGCAACAATGTGTTAGTGAGTTTTAAATACAATACTATGCAAGTCTTGAGCCCCCCCTCATTTCTTTATATTTTGCTAGGAAAATGGGTAATGGTTGCAATAATTTATGGAAACAAGTACAAACATACACAGAAATACAATAAATAAGGGAAAAACAGAGTTTGTACAATTCTTGAAAGTTAATATTTGGTATAACCACCTTTATTCTTTTAGGCAAGCGTTTCTTAAGTAGTCTTCAGGAATAGTTCTCCTGACTTCTTGAAGGGTATTCAAAGCTTTTCTTTGGATGTTAGTGGTGTTTTGTTCCATTCTCTGTCAGGATGATCCCACACTCTTTCAATGCCGATGCTTTTACTGCATTGGCAGTGTGTTTGGGAATACTGTCAAGCTGAAAAATGAAGCTGTTTCCAATTAGATGGTTTCTATTGCACAGTATATCAAAATCTGGTGGTACTTTCATTCATAATTCCATCAATTTTGACAAGATCCCCAACACCACTGGCTGAAATGCAGCCCCAAACCATGAAAGAGCCTCCACCGTGTTTTACAGAGGGCTGTACACACTCACTGTTATACCGCTCTCCTGACTTCCTCTGTACTCTGAAAGACCTTCAGAAAGCCTGAAGAAAGTATATCTCAATATTTACTGAAAACATAATTCTGTCACACAGTTGAAGGTTTCAGAGCTCAAGACCACTTTAAAAATTACAAGAAAGTCCGGCTCCTTTTGAAGCAAAAGAAAAGAAAAGATGGGTGGTGCAAGACGTTAGCCCAGTACTGTACAAGCAAATAAACAGATCACTGCAGCAAATATATTTTAAATTCCCCATTGTGGTATAAATGAACTTTATCTTGGCATACATGATAATCTGTGCTCTTAAACCTTAAACGGTGTGACAGAATTATGTTTTCAGTATAAATTGAGATATACTTTCTATACCCTACCTTGGCAGACATACCCTGTGCATCAAGTACAGTTTACCATATAGAGTCATGATAAAAGCAGAATGAAAGATGTTAGTGTTATTATTTAGATAGCCACTAAACCGCACCACCGACACGCTAGATGATGCTGTTAACACGGTCCCATAGATCTGACAGCATCTTTTCATTTGTGCCGGCTGGGGAGAGGAGGCAGGGCTCTATCGCACATGATCAGTGAACCTCTCAGACCCAGCTGCTCAAGTGTAGTTGAATACTTGAGCTGCAGTGAGAAATAAACTCCCCAGGCTAGCAGAATTAATCATTCTAATTTTTGTCACAATAACCATCAAGATCATCATCATTATCACTATAATTATGACAGTTATCAATATATTTCATCATTGTCACACATCATGGCTTCTGTACTTTCAGTGAGTACAGAAGGCTATTTTCTACTCACCAGCTTATGTATAAATAAACATGAGCACAGCAGCCAGCGAAGGATGCTGCTCTGCATTTTTATGGTGGTTTTAGAAAGCTGTGTTTGGCCTTTTGAACTACTGATCATCAGGTGTGGTGGATTCAAAGCAGTATGTTCACTATAACCTTGGGGCAGGTACTTAGAAAAATAGACAGTGTTGATGGAGGTGTCAGTACTTTGCCTGTCAGATTGTAAAATGAGGCTCTATAGTTTCACAGTTATGGGCTGCAGAGGCAGTAGAAAAGTAGCGGTCAGGTTCTGCTTGGACTGCTTGGCCACAGGAGCTTTAAATTAGAAATGTGAAGGAGCAGGGGGACAGCAGGGAATTGCAACTGGCATTAATCTAGCAGTGCGTTCAGATGCATTCCTCTTTCCTTCCTTTTTTGCAGTTCTGGCAGAGCCTCTCCTGAGTGTGGCACTGAAATTGTTTTGTGCATGCTGTGTGTTTTTGTATGGCTGCACTTACTCACATGTCTTGTGCGCCTGTGTGCAAACAAAGATAATTCAGTGTGCTGCATGGGAATGCGTCCACACTTTGTGTTTGGAATGCCAGAGTGCCAAATTATACCATGTGAACGAGCAGGAGGGGCCTCAGTGTCTGCTGCAGTCATTAGAAGGAAAACATGAATCTTTGCCTGTCCATGTGCTTTGGGAGCAAGAGACTAGCTACAGAGAGAAAGACAGAGTGGGAGCATTTAAGCTCACACCTGCTCTTCATCCCAAACTCATCCTTTTTGATCATTGCCCATGTTTTTTGTTTTGTTTTTTCAAATATGAATGTAAATAAACAGTGAAATGCAGACATAAATCATACTGTTGTTAAGTCATAGGGTACTGTACTCAAAAGAGTTTAAAATATTTCTTTATTTTAATGATCTTTTTTAATATGACACAAAAAGACACTACAGGAATGGTTCAAAGCGTCATATACAGTAGTGCCCTCCTTTATAAGAGTAATACAAGTGTTTTCTCTGACCCCTCTCTACAGGATTGGCCTTCTACTTCTGGGCAAGCCTCTGGACAGAGAGACTACTGACCAGTACCGTCTGATTGTCACAGCCTCAGATGGCAACCCTGGAGGGGTAAGGGACAACCCTTGCTATCTAAACGAATGGCCTGATTTGCTCAGGGTTGCTGATCTTCAGACCTCTGTAACACATTAAGCATGAGCAAACCATTCTTAAACAAGCTTGTTAGTTTGTGAATTTGGCTTAATGACTACTTAAGCTGGTAAAATCTAGTAGTGTGTTTGAACTCATTTTAGTCCAGGCAGTGTGTGGAAATTAGAACTGTTTGAATTTGAGTTTTTCAATGATTAATGAAACCCATTGTAAAAAAAAAAAAAAAAAAAGAACTGCTCTGAATTCAATTGTATGTGCAGTTATCTTTCCTACTTGTGTCCATCTGAAATAATTTCCATGTCTGTCTGCCTATTAGTCGTTCCCCTTCATTCAAATTAGAGTGAATGTCACTGGCCAAAAAACACTCTTGTATTGATGCTGGGAGAGTTGCTGAGTACATCAATTTATCCACCTCTCTTCCTATCCTGATGCACCCATCACTCTGAAACAGGGTTAATCTAGACTCATCAGACCACCTGACTTTTTCCATTGCTCCAGAGTCCAATCTTTATGCTCCCTAGCAAATTGAAGCCTTTTTTCCAGATTAGCCTCACTGATAAGTGGTTCTCTTAAGGTTCCACTGTTTAACCAATCTTATCACAATAATTCAAAAAGATTTTTCCAAACACATTTCTTCCTTAAAGATGATGGTTCACCACAATCCTTCCTGTTAATAAATAATGTGCTGGATAGTCCACAACCCAGTTTTAGTAGTATTAGCAATCTCCTTAGTTACTTTCTTTGCTTGATGCATGCCAATAATTTGATCCTTATGAAAAACAGTAACACATTTTCCATGACCACAGGATATCTCTGCCAACACAATTGTTTAAGAAATGAGAAGCTTCACTGTATCAATTAGGGTTAAATGACCTGTTGCCAGCCACTGCAGTAATTAATCACTATTAATCAGTGGATGAATCAGGGGTGGATATTTGAGTACTGCCATACAATTGTGACTCAAAATACTTTGAGCTCCTAGTATGCAGCCAAAAATCCATTATGCAACCCACAGCATGTTTTAAATTAATTTTAGCATAGGCTTTATGTTATGAATGTTGTACATAGCCACCATTGCATTGTTTTTCAGCACTGGTTGAGTGCATCATTAAAAAGGGTTTTCCATTCATTTGTATCACAAGTAGTTGAGTGCTTATATTCACAGAGCTGTTTTTTCTAATTTTGCCTGAAAGAACTTCAGACATTAGAGAAAAAATTGAATGCTGGCTCCTATGTCTCCCACCAAGAGCAGATAATCACATAAACTGTTGTAATTTAATTATACTTCAGCTCACTTGGCTCTTTATTTTTTTGCAGCTGTATCTGTTCCAAGCAAAGGTGAACTGTGGTTTCCTTTTTAAGATGCTGTGTCTGATAGGCAATGAACATTAGCTGATGAGCTGTCAGTAGAGTGATGTTGATTGCCCCCCCCCCCCTCTCACCTGCACACTCATAAACACTAAGCGTTACAGCTTGTTTTCATCTGCTGACAGATATAGACAACAAAGAATTGTTAGTGTATCCCAGTATTTGTGAGAGCCGGAGCAGTGCAAAGGAAGGACATAGTGTAGCAGTTAGAGTGGGAGGGGCGGAAGAGATGGACAGCAACAGGGTCAGAGAGGAAAGAGCAAATAAATAAAGAGTGTGTAAGATGGGGTTTCACCTCTCAGAGTGAGGTAACCACAAGCTGATGCTCTTTGTCATAATATCAGTGGACAAATTGTACAAACCAACACCCTTTATTGTTTGTGTGCGTGGGGAACATCTTGTCCACAAAGTGAATTAGTTGCTGACTTGTGTGGGCGAAATGTCACAACTTTGAAGAAATCTTGTCACTACAGAAAGAAAGTTGAATGGGCGAGATGAGGTGAAGGTTTGTGGGAGTCCAGAGGTGAGGAACTCATTCAGTGCTGCCAGGACAGCTGGATACAGGGAAAAGATCAAAATAAGCACAGGGAGAGGAGGGACAGAGAAGAGATGGAGAGCGATAGAGAAAAGGATGGGGACACCAGGGATTTGGATGTGTAATTAGTGCAGAACTTTGGTATCCATGGAAACCTGCCACAAGGAGCTAAGCAAGCCAACTTCCCCCCAGTGCTACTTCCCTTTGAGTGCAGTCAGATCTGGACACACACATGCATACACGCATTTTCCGCAAAAAAAAAAAAAAAAAAATGCAGAGGAAAGAGGACATGACATCTAACGAGCTTATCATATCAGTTCCTGCAACATGGCTTTTGGTTTAGATGGTCATTTAAAAAAAAAAAAAAAAAAAGGAACATCACCCACCTCTGGATCTTTCAGACACTGAGGACGTAAGACAAGGCATCACAGAGCTCCATCTATAATAGCTGCTCATTAATCATTCTCGTGTTCATAGTGGTAGGGGTTTTTGGCTTTGATAAGGACACCCACGCCAGGATGAAGACACTAATTGGCTTCAGGTCTTCTGTGAAATGAAAACTAAGTACAGCCTATCAGAACACTGACTAGACTGCCCCCTTTTACTTCCTAGTTTTAGAAGAGCAATAGCAACAGAGGCATGGAGGGTTTCCAGGATGCGTTGCTGTGTCAAAACACATGAAATTATGTGCGTCTCAGAAGGTAGTACAAAGAAACAACAATGGTGAAGGTTTTCCCAACGGACGGTGAGATGAAGGTGACATTAACTGGGTCATTTTTTTTGTGACATGTGCCGCTGAATGTCTCGTCTGCCAGGGCAGCTTCAAACAGCTGTCTCCAAGGAAGTTTTTTTTTTTCTTTTTTCTTGCAAGGGCCAACTCCTCCCACAGCACTTCCTATCCTTCCTCCCCCCAAAGGAGACCACTTACACCATTATTTGCATACATGCTCCTCCCAGGGCACTGGGAGATTATAGATTGTGCATATCCAGCCAATTTTCTATGTTGATTTATAGAAGTGCTAAAGGTGTGTGTGTGTGCTGTGTCATTGTTTGAAGGTTAACAGCAGCACAGTGGCCCACACTGGCCTTCTAAATGAATGAGGAAGAAAGATGTGATGGATCTAGTTTCATGCTTTTAGCCTATAACCTTTTACACTTTTCTCTTAATAAGTATGCATTTTTTTTCAAAAATAAATAAAGAAGACCTCTGTTTTCTTTTTGAATTCTATATGTATTCCATATATAGTTGCTGTTTCTATTGGCGTCAGTGTCGAGAGCTTTGACAGCAAAGTCGCTTCTGTGCATTTGCACACGCTGTGTTGCTTTTAAAAATAGTGTACCGAGTTTAATTATTTCACTCATCGCTATGGTGATTGTGACCACTTACTGTATGGGAAGCTGGTATTAATTGGCGTGTCTGACTGGCTTTACGCTTTTGAATATTGTTGAGAATCCAGCAATCAGTATGCACATATGCACCAAAAGTGTTTGAGGACATTTATAAATGGAATTTTAAAAGATCTGCTTGGTACGTTTTAGTCTCTGTGACAGCTAGAAAGCATTACAATAGTTTGACCAACAAGTTGACATTTTGAAACACTTTAACATTTACAGCAGTGCTGTTGTTCCAAATGATTCTGCTTCTTATGCAGAATAATTTTTATGGGTGGCTTTTAACATTTCCCCTACACTAGGAATAACTTCTGAGTGTAATAATGCTTTTTGCTAGATTTGGTTGAAAGTGATTTTACTTCATCCACTTTTGAAATGTACAGTACTGAGACAAAAGTCTCGAGCCACCTCATTTCTTTATATTTTGCCTCGGAGGAACCAGACTTTCTTGTAATTTTTTTAAAGTGGTATTGGGCAATATTTTTCCCGGCTTTCAGAAGGTCATTCAAATGTTTTCTTACCTGAATATTTTCAGAGGAATGCTTTTTTGTTTGTCTGTTTCTTAAGGAACTTGTCACTGACCTATGAATCATTCATAAAAAGGCACCCAACTCAAGGGGATGAACCAGTGTTGTTTCTGCACATAACAGCCACAAAGGCACAAAAAAAAAAATCAATTTTAAATTGTAACTTTAGGCTCTTTGTTACTAACAGCCTGTCACAAAAGACACATAAGTTGTTCCCATTTCTTTAGCTAAATCTATGAAAAATGCCAAAGATAACACAGTTTGACAGGCATTAAAAAAGCATTTTTATTATAACAAGGTGATTCCCAAAGAGCCGTAAGCCTAAGTAGACATAGCTCAGCATGGGGTTCAGGGCGTGTCCTTTAAAAATCTGAGGAAACTGGACAAGTGGAGGACAAATGAAGAAGTGGCAGGCCTAAAAAAACTACAGCACAGTATCTGGAAATCATGTCCAGGAAAATTCAAAGACAGGACCTGAGAGATGCATCTGGGCCTTCAGTTGATCCATTTACTGTTTGCCAAAGCCTCAACAGAAATGGTCTTAAGAAGGGTGGCAAGAAGCCATTTTTCAGTAGGGGAAACAGAACTGGGCTGAAAATCAGTGGTAACAGGTCCTGTGGAGTGATGAATCCAAATTTGAAATTTTTGGTTCAAATCAGTATGTGCAGAGGAGGTCAGGAGAGTACAGCAGTGGAGTTTATAGGCATCTATAAAACCATCTGGAAGGTGTGTTGGAAAGGGCTCTATTTTTCAGCACAATGATCCCAAATACACTGCCAATGCAGTAAAAGCATACCTGAATAGAAAAACACAATGGAACACTATCAGTCATGGATTTTCCTCACCAGAGCCTGGAGCTCGACATTATTGACAGAGAATGAGCAAAAATCAGCCAAAACCCAAATAAAAACTTTAGAATGTCCTTCAAGAAGCCTGGAGAACTATTCCTGAGGAATATTTAAAGAAATTACAACAAATTACATGAAAGCTTGCCGAAGATAGTTCAGGCTGTGTTGAAGAACAAAGGTGGTCATACCAAATGTTGATTTTCAAGTGTGTTAGAATTGTACAAACTCTGTTTTTGCCTTATATTCTGTATTTTCAATAAATCCCTGCACCTATTTCCCATTTTCCTAGCAAAATATAAAGAAATGAGGTGTGGCTCAAGACTTTTGCACAATACTGCAGTTTATTTCATCTTGCTACCCCTGCTAACCAGTTTTTTGTACTTAAAAATTACGGATTATCATAAGGGGAACGCTGGATCATTTTATTCTTCAGGATGAGACAGACCCCAAATATATATATCGTAAAGAACTACTTTTAGTGACAAGAACAGGTAATCCTGCTTCATTTATGGAGTATATTTTTTTATCAAAACTCATGCTTCCACACATACATGCTAAATTGTTCTGTTTATCTACAGTAAACATGCCTTGCCTTAAAATGCATTTTGTTTAACTTATATATTTGTCTTTTAAAATATTTCAAAAATAATAATTTCTTTTTAATAGTCAGGTCTACTTGAGTATGACAGATTTTTAACAGCCACCCTATAAATTTGATGCATTTTTGGTGGGTTTATGGGTCTTTGTATTTTTATGAATGCTCACTATGAAGCGAATAATATTAGTTTTATTTTGCTCTTTGTTTTGTTGTTTTTCCTTTAGACGTCCACGGCTACTGTGAACGTAGTTGTTACTGATGTCAATGATAACGACCCTACCTTTAACCTCACCATACCTTCAAATTTTTCTGTGCAAGAAGAAGAGGCCAACTTGTTTGTAGGACAAGTCGAGGTAAGTGTTGCCGTGTAAATGTGATGTATTCTATTCATTGTTGCTGGTCCTCATATTTTAAAAGAATAATCCTTCAGTGTCCCTCATAGGGGGTAGCTCTACAAAATTTTTAAAATGTATTTTCAAAAATGAAAATCATTGATGGCCATAATTTCTACTGTAACAGTTAAATCAATTCGGGCTCCACATGGCTTCCGGTCAATTGACCCAAACACTTAGAGAGAAATTAGAGATGTTTAAAGTGAGAAATTGGTATAACAAACTGAGCCCTCCTCTTCTGTACAGATTCATACTTTTCATTCTTACATTTCTCTCATCAGACATATGAGTTGAAAGCAACTAGCAGGAATTCATCATATAATCCTACAATGCATAAACACATTTAATAAGACAGCTGACTAAGGGGTGGGTGAACAGGAGACTCACCTAGGCTACCTGTCAGCCACAATTAGTACCTCAATCACATGACTTATTGTTGATTTGATTTTATGCAAACACAAAGTGAACAAGTTGATGAAGGAATATGGGCAAATATCTTAGGTGAACATAATCAAACAAAGTGCTTCTTAAAATGAGTAAAAAGTAATTTCTTCCATCACTAATCCACTGAGCAGGCTGCTTTTTTTTCTAATTAGAGTTGTAAAGTGACTGGCTTGATATTTCTTGGTGGCTGAAACATGGAATAATAATAGAAGACATTTTCTTTGCATCTAGTACTACAGTATACTATATGTATGACTATACATTAGATGTATAATTTCTAAACAATAGCCTCATTATTGTGGATATGTGGATATAAAAGTGCTTACAGATTTACCAGCAACCAGTGGGGAAAATCTCCATTTATATACAATTTATGTTAAGTTTTTTGTAATTGCTCATACAATAAAAAAAATTGTGCCTCCAAGGATAAATAGGCATAGTAACATTTGTCATCTTTCAGGATATACACATTTCACATTAAGCAACCCATCACATTTTTAGGGGGTGATGAAATGGACTGCTGCTAAATGTTTGAAGTTTATGAAGTGTGAAATGAGACAAAAGGACATATGAAGGAAGTTTGGTGTTTGCATGCAGTAGAGCTCCCTTCAGTCTTACTCCCAAGTATTTCCTCAAAAATGCGGCCAACAGCTAGATTAAAGCTTAGTCCACCACGCTGACTCTTCCTCAGCTGGCTGGCTGCATGCCAGTTTGAGTTGAGGCTGTGCCTTTGTGACTGAAAAGAAAAGTACATTAAAGTACTTAGCTCGACGCAATCCTGCTCTCCATGCACATGCACACAGAGACACTACAGCTTAGCCTGTAGTAGCTGATCAAGAACAAATGGGGGCATTTTATTCAGTGCAACACTGTTTAAAATTGCAGTAGAAACAAGCACAGACAATATAAACAGCTTACATATACTGAAATATGTTCTTTCAATAGATTAGATAATGCAACACTGCCATGAATTGTTTTTAGTTTTAGTAATTTTGGTGATGACTGGCCTCATATTCCTGATGTAACACTCCACCAGGCAGAATCCTGAAAGGCAGCAAGGTGACCTTTTGTGCTTGTATTAATGTAATGTTTTATATTACAAAGCCCTCAAACCTTCTGTTTGCGACTGGCAGCCAATCAGAAGAAGCTGAATAAAAGGACGAGGAAGTGAGCTAAAAAGTGTTGTTTCAGATAGTGGACTGATTGATGGGCTGCATAAGATAAAAATTTATTTTTAATTGTTAATCTGGCACACATACTCTAGCACAGGGGTGGCCAACTCCAGGCCTCGAGAGCCGGTGTTTTTAATGTG
>JAVDPK010002118.1:294814-312765 GCA_034780415.1 Cichlasoma orientale
GACTTCTATATTTGACTCAGGTGTGTTGAAGCAGGGACACATCTAAAACCTGCAGGACACCGGCTCTCGAGGCCTGGAGTTGGCCACCCCTGCTCTAGCAGAATCCTGAAATAAAGCTGGAGTTGGAATTGAGGTGAAAAAAAAAAAGAAAGTTAATGTTCTTAAAATAGAAACAATTCCATATATTGAAAAGGTCGAAGAGTTTTTTATGCAGTAAAAAAATAAAACCTTAGTTAAATTAGTCAGGCTTACACTCTCAGATGATATAGAACAGATTATATGGTGCTGCTCTAGTTTGTCAATGTCAAATTGCATAAATACATTTCTGACATGACATCTTGTAGCGCTGTGAGTGAAAAGCAAATGTTTGTATTTAACCTGCAGACAGATTAAAGCTTCCTGATATTTATAATATTTATAAGATTAATCTATTATCACACTTAAACTGGTCTTTAACTGCACAGCGCCTTTTATTGATACTCTTTCCTTGTTTAAAGTGTGCAATAAAAAGTGTATCTTTGTTTAATGAATAAGAATTGCTAAAGCCTTTGCTTTGAAAGTTGAAAAACATACTACTGTATACTGATGTGTTGGTAGCTGTGCAAAGTTTAGGGAGACACACCAGAAACAGCCACAGTGCCATTCGATTTATGTTAAGCATTATTTCTATGTCCACCTTCAGCCTGTCTGTAGGAAATCCTTTTGCTTTTTCGGGTTTATCTCCTTGGTTTAATCCCTTCACAGAGGAGTGACATTTTACTTATTTTCTGTGCAAGGAGCACATATTTGCATTTTAGGTGATCATGCTCACTGAACATTATGTGAGGCAAACATGCCCTTCAGGATGAAGGGCCTTAATAAACGCTGCCCGTGACACAGAAAACGCAATTGTTGTTGTTTTTTTGTTTTTTGTTTGTTTGTTTTTTTGGGGGGGGGAGGTTGTATTGCATTATGAATTGTCTCAGGTAGTATTTATTATTGCAGGAAAAGTGCAAAGGAGTTAATAATGATAGCCAATGGCTTTTAGTTTAATAAATTACCACATTTCAGCAAAACGACATGTGCCATTTGCAAGCAGGAATAGTTCAAGTTAGACAGAAATATGCAGGAGGAAATGTTATTTACTTAACTGTGTAGGATTATAAGAAATTAAGCAAAACAGATGGTTTGTTGATTAATAATACTTAATTTTAGATGAAAATGAGTATGTGGGGGTTGATGCATTGAGTTCAAAACTGGGGCAACATGTGACAACTTGGCAAAGAAAATGGAAAGGGAAAAGAAAAAAAAATTAGCATCCAGGGCATTGTCACTTAACATACATCACTTAAACATTTCTCAGAGTTTCATCATCTATCCTGACATGCTAACCAATGTTTAGTAACTTCTAGCTTTCTTTCAGTGAGCCTAGAAACATCTTGTGATGTGGAGATTTTGCAGGAGCTTTGTACTGTGAGCATGTCTATAACTGTCTTGTGGAACAAATGCTCTCCTATCAAATCGGTAACCCACAGCTCACTGTCACGTAATATGCTAAGTGACAGAGGAGGGAAGGGTGGGATGCTGACTGCTGGCATTAAGCTCATTTGTTTCAACTCAAGTGTTTCACATTTAAATCTGATTTTCTACAATAAAATCAGCTCAGTTTTCTTGTACTACTTTGAATTCACCTGTAGGAAGGAAGTTACACTGCAGCCAACCACAAAGCTTCAGGCAATATTGCCAACAGTGGAGATGACTGCAGTGGAAATGCTTAATGCTATTAAGTGGCTTAATGTTAGCCTTAAAGCATTTCGGATTATCGTTATAGTAATTGGAACTGGTTCCCACCTGTTCTTATTTTGTACACATTCATATTGACTGCGAACGATTTAGCTGGTTATCACGACTTGACAGCTTTGCCGGTTGTGCTAATAGAGCCGTTTGTTCTGTGACTTACAAATCCTAACCATATAAGCCCATTCTGTTTGCTCTTAGCAGGCAGTCAAATGAGTGGAGGATAGATAGGCTAACACTTGTGTCAGACAATCACGGAACCATCACGAGAAATTGCTGCTAATTGGACAAGCTGTTCAATAAACATTGCCAAAAGTATTGGCATTGCCAAAAGTATATGTCTGCCTTCATACGCCTTCATACGCGTATAAACTTTCACGACTGGACTTGTTGCACAGTTGGCGTCCTTTCACGGTACCACGCTGGAATTCACTGAGCTCCTGAGAGCAGCCCATTCTTTCACAAATGTTTGTAGTCTGCATGCCTAGGTGCTTGGTTTTACACACCTGTGGTCATTTAAGTGATTGGAATACCTGAATTAAATGACTTGAATGGGTGAGTGAATACCTTTGGCAATATAGTGTCGTTTTCTATCTCGCAGATTCCTTGATAAAGTGCGTTTGATCGTTCGAGACATTTTCAAGCCATGCTATGCTGCGCTTTACTCTGCTAAACACATTTCTTTTGGTTTTGTTAAGAGAAACGCATCAGTGCTTGAATTTATTTTTATAAATACTGTACCCAGGGAATAGCAAAAAAATCTTTTTGCAATATAAGGGGGCAATTAAGAATGAATTTTAGGTTTTCAACGTTAGTCATCCAAAGCAAAATGCAAAAAATAAACCTACTAGGCCCATACCAGCAGAACACCAAGAAGACTCATTTCTCTTATACTATATTAGAGGTCTGCGTGGGCCTGTTCTTTAAAGCCCACCAGCTCAAGCTGCTTTTTGTATTGCAGCCACTTGTACCTGCAGGATGTTCTATTGCTCTCTGTCACTGTATAGAGCCTGCCCACGAGCTCACAATTTAAAACTCTGTGCAAGTTAGGATTACCAAATAATGCCTCTATTTTGACTGAAGAAATGCTGTCCAAGATCCACACAGAAACCGCTTCAGCGTGAAGAAAGCTCATCATCCGGCTGAGATACAGTCTATGAGCTAGACACACAAACAAAAGGTTGTGTTTGTTGTGCCTCCTGCAGACCACTGTAATGCTAACTTTGGGGTGGGTCTTGAAACATGGATACATAACCATTAATGAGTGTTGCATTTTAGAAGGTCTAATTTAAATCTAATGTCTTGTCATCAGTAACTTTAAATGTATGTATGCAGCTCTGCAATGCTCTGCTCCTATCTTCTGGAAAAAAGCTGTTCCATCCCTCCAGTTCCAGAGACTGTGGATATTTAAGATATTTTATATTGGTTTTTCCTTTAATTTATCAACTGCTTTTATAAACACAGACATGTGTAATGACCCGTGAGTGGCACAGGGATTTATTTTAGCCCTGCTGGATCATCACAGCACTAAAGTAGCTTTCCCTCACTTTAGCTTTTCATTTCTATGATAATTTTTATAATAATCATTTCAGTTTATTTTAATTATTCATTTTGTTTACCGAATGATATGAATGCTGTTAACGGGTGAGCTGGGATTCACTGATTTCTTTGTGACAACATGCAAAGCATGAAAAACTGCTTTTTTGTTTCTTTGTTTTTTTTATGCTCAGCTGTGGCACTGTAGCATAAGTAGCTTTGTAGCTGAAACCAATATAAATATACCAGGGTTACATTAGAAAAAACCCTCTGCAGCTTAGTTATATAATCAGCTATTCATATGATGTATTTTGATGACTATCTCTCTTATAGTATTGATATATGTAAATGATTTCTCATTGTTTCCTAAAGGTTTTCTAAAGCAGCTCCTGGCATTTTATTGATAGTTCATTTTGCATATTATTAACTGCTTCTATTATAAAATGTGGTCGCTTTGGGATTTTGCACCATTTAATGTTAATAGTTTGAAATCAGCAACAAGAAGAAAAGCCACAAGTGTCAGAGATCAAATAACCCATGCTGAGGTCAAATTAATTTAAGTAGTTAATTTATGTGGGTGAGCTGCCTGGATATTATTATTCTGTGCATTCCTGCACTGACTAAACAAAGATAATCATTAGTCTTCCCACAACTGAGCCCTCTGATCATTTCATTTTTTTTCCCCAGGCCACAGATCCAGATGCAGGAGCTAATGGCCAGGTGCGCTACCGGATTGTGAATCATCCCAACTTGTTTACAATAAGTGCTAATGGAAGCATCTATACAAGAGTGCCACTTGATCGGGAGTTAAGAAGTCAGTATGATTTGGTGGTTGAAGCCTCAGATGGCGCAGTAGACCCGCGACGGACCTCTTTCACCGTCTCAGTCCAGGTCACTGATATTGATGACAACAGTCCGGTGTTCTCCCAGCAAACTTATGTGGTGAATGTGCCTGAGAACAGCCCTGTGGGAACTGTGGTCCTCCAGCTAAGTGTAAGAACTTAATGTTCAAGTGATTATCACCAAATGTCTCCCATCTCCTTTTGTATCATACAGGTGATTGTATTAAAAGGCTTTCAGCATCTTTTAACTTCAAGAGTTTGCAATTTAGTGTTTAAAATGTCAAATGCTTCCAGACAGAAGCAATTACGCAGACAGCAACATATATAATCTTTTATGCAGTGCAATGACAGCTCTCTGGGCATTTTTAGACTGAAAATGTTTTTCCTCAAATCATCAACCCAGCTTTGGTAGAGGTCTGTTTTTCGATCTTTCACAACCAACATTAATAAAATGTTGGTTGTGAAAAAATTGAGAAGAACTTTCTCTCTCTCTTTTTTTTTTTTTAATTGGTGGCATCTGTCTTTGGCATCGCTTCAACCCTGTCAAACAGCAGTGCATTTGTTTGCGCTGAAATAGTGTGGAGAAAACCCTGTGCGTGCGGAGCAAACGCGAGCAGAGGGGCGAGTAATTGCTGGCATATTGTGAGTGACATCTCCCAGACAGGGATAAAGCTGGAGGGGAGGGTGAGAAGAAGGGGAAGTGTGGGCTGAGGTCGAAGGGTGTGAGTGACAGTGGCACCGTGACACCATTAATCTCCTAGATGACACATTAACTCTGAATGCACCAGGGTGGTTGGCAAAATACCTAAATAGCACAGGTGAGATATACCAGAGTCTGTCTCGCTTTTTATCTCACACAGAAGAGAAAGTGACTAAGATAGGTGGATTAAAGCACATTCCATCCTGGATGTATTTTAACTTTTATGTCATGTTAGTGGCATAGGAATAACAGTGTATACGCCCATCCAGCTCTCTTCCCCAAAGGATGCAACCTATCGACTTTTGTTTTAAATATTGCTCTTCTGCCATCACAAATTTTTGGTTTTTAGATTTTTAAGAGTTTAGCCCTTCCCCTTTAGCCACCTATAGACCACCGATCGATTTTCAACCATTAGAAGGCTAGGTCGTCAGCTCTGATGGCAATAGCAATGCTATACAGTGGGGGAAATTATTATTTGTTCCCCTGCTGAATTTGTAAGTTTGCTCACTTATAAAGCAATGAACAGTCTCTCCATACGACATCTTCCCTCATGCAGTGAGGATGATCATGAGAAAGGTGGTGGATCAGCCCAAAACCCACACAGGAAGAGACTGTTAATGATCTGAAGGCAGTTGGAACCATTGTCACCAAGAACACCATTGGTAACACACGGCCCCAATATGGATTGAAATCTTGCATCTAAGTGATTCAGAGATGGCATGTAGGAAAGTGCTGTGGTCAGAAGAAACCAAAATCAAGCTCTTTGGCATCAGCTCAATCCACCGTGTTTGGAGGGAGAGAAATGCTGAGTATATATACCCAAAGAACACCATCCCCACAGTCAAGCACAGAGGTGGAAGCGTTATGCTTTGGAGTTGTTTTTCTGCTACGGGTACAGGACGACTTCACCGCATTGACGA
The DNA here is from genome assembly GCA_034780415.1 of Cichlasoma orientale. Lineage (NCBI taxonomy): Eukaryota > Metazoa > Chordata > Actinopteri > Cichliformes > Cichlidae > Cichlasoma > Cichlasoma orientale. Next base: position 300,589 of record JAVDPK010002118.1, read on the forward strand.
ACCAATGGATGGGGCCGTATACCGGACGAGAAGCTCCTTCCGTCAGGCAGAATACATGACAGTGATCCAAAACATACCACCAAGGAAACAAAGGAGTGGCTAAAGAAGCAGCACGTTAAGGTCATGGAGTGGCCTAGCCAGTCTCCAGACCTCAATACTATAGAAAATCTGTGGCGGGAGCTTAAACTTTGTGTTTCCAAGTGGCAGCCAAAAAAACCTAAAGGATTTAGAGAGTTTCTGTGAAGAGGAAGGGATCAAGTACTACTGTAAGTCATGTTTTGCTTGGGGACCAAATGCTTATTTCAGTCAATGACATGCAAATCAAGTTAAAACTTTTATGTAATTTTTTTCTGGATTTGTGGTTGATATTTTCTCTCCATTCAAATGAAACTGCCATAAAATTTAGAGACCGTTCATTTCTTTGTAAGTGAGCAAACTTACAAATTCAGCAGGGGATGAAAAAATTATTATCCCTGGTGTTTTCACTGGTGTTATTACTTTCGCCACATACAGTAGTATGTGGCGAAAGTAATAACACCAGTATCCAAAATTGCCAATGAAATCGTCCTGAGGTCTACTCTTTGGACTGTTAGGATTTCTTTCTTCGGTGATTTCCTGTAGCACCACTATAAGGCTGCTTTATTTATGTATGTATGTATTTATTTAGAACCATCGGATGGATTGCAATAAAACTTGGAATTCCTCTCAGACATTCATGGTCTTAATGCCCATAATATTTCCATTAGCCTTTGCAGCACTTGTTGTTTACTGCTCCTTAATAAATGTAATAATTCTTAGTCCTCTTTATGTTTATGAATGAATAACGCTGTGCATGTGGTTGATGCATCCACACAAATACATGTGTCCTGCATTATGCTGCATCTAATAATCTCCTATTGAAACAAGCCATTGCAAATTTAGGTCTACTTTGCAATTTGTGATTTAATGGAATGAGCTTTCCTTAGTGATTTAATTTAATCAGTGCCTGATTAATGATTGATGCAAGTAACCCATGCTAAAATGATAAATTACAATAGGGACATTACTATTCATTGCCTATGGCCTATACTTACCAGCTTATATGAAAGGTTGTGATTTAGAAATTATAATTTTAGGCTCGTTCTTTCTCCTCTTTTATCACCTTACTTTTTCCAGAGGCACGTCCTCTGTTGTTTTTAATGCTCTCCTTTCCTCCTCCTCCTTCTCCTAGGCGGTAGACTTAGATCTCTTCTCCAATGTCACTTATTGGATCAAGACTGAATCGGCGGGGCAGCTGTTTTCCCTGAACCCTATAACGGGGGTGCTAGTTGTACTGCAGACCCTGGACTTTGAGGACCTGGCAGCTATGAGCATGGGGGCCTCTTACACATTCCAGGTGGAAGCTGTCGACCAAAGAGGGGTCATGCCTCCTGGGCAAGCAACCGTCACAGTCCGCATCACGGTAGGAGCCTCCAGATAACCTGTCTACCACAGCCTCCTATGTACTATTCTCCTTTCATCTACCCTCATTGTCCCACTGGATGTGCGGCACTCGCACTGAATCATTAGCATAGTTTTACAGTAGTAATAGCTTGCATAAACCACAATTCAAAAGAGGATTGGAGAATGGAGACACATTACAGTATTGTACCTGCACTGCTTTGTGATATTAAATTGAATTTAATGCCATTTACTGCAAAAGCGTATTGTACTCCCTTTGTAAAACACATTTTGGCCCCCTGACCTGCTCGTCCTCTCAGCATCACTGGGAAAAAAGAATGGATGGAGATGTGTTTCTGTCTGGCGCGCAGAGCCATCCCTGCCTTGAATGACTCATTAGCTTTGTGACAGCAATTATGTCAGGTTTTCCAGGAGCTTGTGTTCCCTTTCCAGCCTTTCAAGAGATTAACAGCTGAATCCCAACGAAAGGATTAGACGCCTTGTATTGTGATACTATTCATGTGCGTATGCTTGAGTGTTTGTGTGTGTGTTAATGGTCATGTGTTTTCACTTTGGGTAATTCTTCAAAATGTGTTCACATTTATCTTGGTGTATAAATTCAGTCCACCCACAGTGACTGTCTCAAAGTCTTTAGAATTAAGCTTTCGATATTACTCAGAATAAGAGCAAGTGCCTAAGCTTGTTCAAGCAGGCTCACCATGTGGTCTGCCAACCTGTAGAGAGAGTTTGTCCTGTGATAAGGAAAAGCTTTGTTGCATTCTTTTTGCTGTCGCCCAGGAATGGTGTTTGATAGGATAAACATTGCACAGCCACTGATATCAAAGCAGTGACTGCCATTTCAAATGGTGGCTATGACTTAGAATGAGTCTAATGAATTCATACAGGCTTCCAGGGAACTAGGGATGGAGATGGAGTTGATTCCACTGACTTTACTTCCTTCCTCATGTAACACCTCCAGAGAGTTATTTGAAGTAATCTATGTTTGATGTTTCCCTTGTATGGTTTTGTTATTGTCTCCTTTATCATATACCTTGCTGTGATGGATCGACTGTTTTTCTTGTGTTGCTGTTTCGAGTCTCCCAAACTTTTTTCTTTTGTTCTTAACTTCATAAATCTATGTGTTTGTATGCATGTGGGGTGAAAGATAAAGTGTCATATGTGCTGTACAGCCTCACGTAGCACACGCATATGTGCAGACACAGCATAAGTGTGTCTGCACATGCATCTTGTCCACAGCTTCCTTGTGAACACTTGCAACACAAGGATAGACTTTGTTGTTCAAAGCAAAGGCTGGATCATAGATTTTCTGCTGGGAAGCACTAAACCTGTGTATAGATCAAAGGGAGGCTGCCCTCCACCACTGAGCTTATAGAACACATACTGTTGCCCATGGCTTAGCCAAAACAGTGGAAAGTAGAGAGAAATTTTAGGAGAAAGGAAGATCAGGTCCCAATAGTTATAATAGAGTTAAGCTATTCCTGAGAGATATGTGAATGGCTTTCTGAGTTTTCATTTTCATACAGCAAAGCAAGGTTTCCATAGTTGACAAGATTAATTTCTTTGCAGACCCAAACGTGGTAGAGCTTTTCTATGCATTATTAACTAGGAGAAGGTGATTAAAGCTGTGATGTCATGATGTGATGACATTCTCACATGTTCTAGAGAGCAATTAATCACTGAATCCTGATAAAACAGCTGTTTTTTTGTTTGTTTTTTTAATTTGGAAATGTTGCACACTGTGTTTTTATATTATTACTCCTGTTCTTATAATGCTGTAAGAGCCATCACTGAGTTTCTTTTTTCATATGGCAAATACTGTGTTTTTATAGTAACCTTTACTTTGTCAATGGACTCTTGATGTTACCTTTGTGTGCTTTACAGAGTTGCTTGGTTCAAGGAACGGGATGTGTTTATAATTAAAGTAAATATCACTTAAAATCTACACTTACAGGGCTACTAGCCTGAAAGCCTGAGCATACATACATTCAGATAGTATCATTGATAATGATATCATTAATAATGCCACTTCATTAGTTGCAATAAGGTGCTGGAAACATTCTTCAGAGATTTTGGTCCATATTGACATGATAGCATCACACAGTTGCTGCAGATTTGTCAGCTGCACATCCATGATGTGAGTCTCCCGTTCCTTCCCAAGGGTGCTCTATTGGTTTGTGATCAGGTGACTGTGGTGGCCACTGAGTACAGTGAACTCACATTCTGTTGAGTACACATTCTGACCCTACCATCCAAATGTCGTAGCAGAAATGGAGACTCATCAGACCAGGCAGCATTTTTCTAATCTTCTATTGTCCAATTTTGGCTGAGCCCCTGTGAATTGTAGCCTCAGTTTCCTATTTTTAGGCTATAACAGCAGAAGCCCACACTGGGTGCTGGAGTAGTCAAACTAGTTTAAAGTTCAAGGTGTTATGTGTCAGAGATGCTTTTCTGCATACCTTAGTGATAACGAGTGGTTATTTGAGTTATTGTTGCCTTCCTTTCTTGCCTTCCACAAATCACTCTGGCCATTCTGCTCTGAACTCTGGGTGAAAATGTCTTTTGACAGAGAACTGCTGCTCACCACATATTTTCCTGTTTTTTGAACCATTCTCTATAAACCCTGGAGATGGTTATGTGAGAAAATCCCAGCCAGTGCACTAACAACTGTGCCACCTTCTTCACCATTCTGATGCTCTGATGTTTGAACTTCAGCAGGACATCTAAATGCCCTGGGGTGCTGCCATGTGATTGGCTGATTATTGCATTAATGAGCAGTTAAACAGGTGTACATAATGAAATATTTGTTATATATAAAAACCCTGACTGACTTAATCTGCTTCTGCAGTTCTAAGGCAAAAATACTTTGTAATGGCCTCAACTGTTTGTTCGCTAATGATATGTCTTCTAGCATAAAAAAACACCAAATGCATATGTTAACAAGGCTGCAAACTTGAGTTTCTTTGGGAGACTTACTTGCTCTGCCGGGGGCATGCTGAATTACTAAAGTGTTAACTGAAGTCAAATAGAGCAGAAACTGCAAAGTCTACAATATTATTAATTCACTATACAGACAGCATTAGAAAACATAGTGGTGATAGAATATTACTAAATTCATTTGACCCTTTTTCATGCCATCCCTTTTATGCCTCTTCTTTACTAGCTGTTAACATATGAAGTAAAAATAAACATTTGTACATTGCCATGTTTAGGTAAACTATACATGCTACAGTTACAGTTACCACTAATATATGAACTTATTTGTATTTCAGGACATGAATGACTTCTCCCCCATCTTTAGCCAAGACCTGTATAAAGGCATGGTGGCACCCAATGCGGAGAAAGGAACAGTCATCACCACAGTTTTTGCTGAAGACCGAGACCCACCAGTGAGTACTGTTTAATACCTACATGTTTCTGTCAGAATGTTGTCTTTTTACAGCTCTAACATTTCACATGATGCATTTAAAAGACGTTTTCAAGACCACGGTGTTCTTATTAGAGCTGCAGTGCTGTGTGAAAGTTTATTCCAAACCAGCTCTATCTGCAAGGTGTGCATCTTCACTCATATGAGTCATCCACCAGTTGCCTCAGAGTGTCAGATTTCCTCAAACTTCTTTACCTCACTATCTGAACAGGATCTATTGGGAGCTTTCTTAATATAGTCTGAAATCCAAGGAACATTACACCATGCAGCAAAGAAACTGTAACAACCAGATGAGACTAGAAATATATAGATAGTACTTTTTTTTTAATGTATACGTTTTAGGATTATTTAGCTGAGAAAATCTTCATATTTTATAGCACTTAGTCTTCTCAGTCACATTGGCTCTTTCCTTTGGCTTTTATGTGTGTTTTTATGTTTCAAGGAACACCATCAAATTACTTGTTCGACAAATTTATGTTTATTTATCTGCTTTACAAAAATGGGAATTCCATGTAGTGTCCAGCTCTGAATGTGTTTTTCAGAAAAGTGGACTCGATTCTTCTTATTAGTCGTGCACCCGCTGGTGGGATCTCACCAGGTTTGGATAGGCTTGCATTCGCTCTGGAGCACGTAAACACTGAGATACTGATTCCTGTCAGTGGCAGCCGTAGGTGGTCAAACATCACACGAATGCAGTGAGTTCTGCACATTTTACCTTTCCTCTCAGAGGGAACACTCCCACATCCTGGGTTTCTGTCTCTCAGGATGTCGAGCTGGCCATCCGCTAGCTGATGGTTGATCAAAGTGTGCTTGGACAAGATACTGAACTCCTAAAACCTGAACTCTATGCCTCATCATTTATAATGTGAGGCCCTTGTGGCTAATGGAAGAAAATGGATGGATGGGTCCTTTTTTTCATCACTATTCTAACTCACTGCAAAAATCTTGCAGCACTAAGACACAAATAGAAAATGATCTTATGTTCTCATGAAGGCATGGGAAGATGGTTTAATAGAAGGAAGTATTAGATTTCATAACAAGAGCTGACTAACCCAGTTTCTGTCATAGACATTTCTGTTAGGTGGAACGAGCTGAGTCTAGTGATTTCTAAACATGTCAACAAATGTCTCTCTCTGTTAAGCAGTGAATAAAAGCCTACCCACATAATAAAGAAACAGGGTGGTCATGTTAATCTGACACATGCAAGCAATGTGTGTGTTTTGTGAAGATGTGAATGCATTTCTGCTGATTTTTTTTTTTTCCTTTTTGGAGGGGCGCTTTGCACAGTTTGTAAAGCTAGCTTAATACCTGTCTACCTGCACCTTAGGAGAAGTGATACTAATGGGTTTTAAAAAGTAACTGCATTTTCTGCATGCCACTCAACCCCATAATGTCAATGTTAATATCACCCTGAACAAGACAGGAGATCACCATGGAGACAAATGTTCCAGTAAGAACCTTTACTCTTCAGGGGAAGATTTAAAGAGGCTGTTGTTTTTGAGTGAAAATCAAAATCTTTTCTGTGATTGGGTTGATCACAGCAGAGGAAGTTTACTGCTTTTAGCGATTCCCATTTCCTCTGTAACCTTCTAGTCACTTACAAGTCAAATCAGTCATTTGTTATTTCGCAGAACTGACAAAATAAGTCATATTGACGTGTTGCCTTTATTACACTCTCAGATCAGCGCTTGCTTTTGTGTTTTGTGTCTCTGAAGCATCGTTCAGTGCCTCCCAGTGCTTCTGAGATTGATCTGTTTTAATGAATTTGCTATTTTTATGTTGAAGGGAATTGAATTCTTTGAAAAAAAAAACACACACACACACAAAACACATTTTGATCTTGTTTTTGTTTTTTTCCCTAACTTTTTGCACTTAGTAACAGTAAGGTTCTTTTCTTTTTTCCCCTTTACTATATTTGAGTATTGTATGTCAACATTGTGGGTGCCCATCTGCAATGTTAATGACACAGTGAGTTCACTCAGGCGGTGCCTATAAAAAATTCATATCCCGTGAGTAGAATGTCATACAAGACCAAGTGCTTGTACAGCTGAACATTTCTGTGGACACGGCAGACAAGGAAAAACATTCCTGTAACAACACTTCGCTCAGCAGTTCACATATTGGTTTGCGTCTCTTCTGAGTTACGTGAAAAACCAGTTGCTTTGAATTTCTGGTGTCTGCTGAAGCATTTTCAGGATATAAAGATGAGTACTATTTTCCAGTGAATAGCTTTGCTATTGGGGTTTTTTATTTGTTTGTTTATTTATTTATTTATTACAGGTTACATATTAAGTTAGACACTTCAAAAGGCAAATTAATGATACACATACCAGAAGCCGGCCATACCAGAGCAAAGCAGTTTAACTATGTTGCTGCCATCACTGCAGAGGCCTTAATTCATACTGAAGCCAGTGGGGGAGATTTTTTTTTCCTTAATTGGTGGTCCTCATCTGACATCTTTTCCATGAAATGTCAGAAAAGAATTTGAAGAGCCTTTAAAAGATTGGATTTTTTTATCCCCTTAGTGAATTCACTCAGATGGTTTTGTAACCTCTAAGAGACACATTTTTGTTAGTAAGCCTCCTGAGAGATGCACTGCTACTACAAGCTTTACCTCTCTAGCTCCAGGTTTTTACCCAATCCCTGAGGAGCAAAAGCTGTTCAGGCAAAGAAGGAAAGCTTCAAGAAGATTATTAAAAATCAGACTCAATTTGAGGTCTGCATGGATGGAACTAGAATAAGAGAAACGCTATAGAGATGATTAGTAATCAGCAATCATGGTTAATCTTAATCAAAGGGTCATATTAAAGTCCATGCTATTAATAATGAATGAAAGTGTGTTACCCTGGAGATTAAAAAAGATGAATTTAATGGAGTTTTTTTTCATTCATTTTTATTAATCTTATTTCCTATGAGATAAGTAGATTTGAAGCAGTGAATAACAATATCTGATGAGAATCAAACTATTATCACGATCTCACACTCCTTAAAATACATGCCAGTAAATATTGGCTATTTTTTTTTAGGTTATAGAAACAGGAGCAACAGCCTGTTGCATGATAAATTAATCAAATATAACAATTATTAGTTATATTGCTAAGTAAGCACTTTTACTAGTCCTTTATGGCCTAATTAGCGGATTAATTTGATCTACCCCCTGTCTTCATCATCTTTCTTATCATGGGCATATATGAAATTCCGTGTCCAGACAAGTGGATTGTTACTGCATCGATGTTCTTCTTTCTCCTTCCACCAGGGTACTCCAGCCAGTTTTGTTCGTTATAGAGTGGACCTGGACAGATCACCGTACAGTGGGAGCATTTTTGATGTGGAAATGGAAAGCGGGAGAGTTATCACTAAGGTCAACCTCAATGAAGAGCCCAGTGTCACCTTTAAGGTGAGTGGCAGTGATTATGCTGACAAGAGGGGTGATAAGGCACCCCTGCTTAAAGTGTCAGTGTGTCACTTCCCAAATATTTATGTTGCTCAGTCAGTAAATGTTTACAGAGGTGTACGTGTCAGAAAAAGGATCTGCTGTTTAAAGGAGCTCTCAAGGAATGAAAGCTGAGTTATGTTTAGGTGGGTTGTATGTGTCACAGTGACATCTGTGTGAATGCCTGGACTCAAGGTTGTGTTGTAAAAAGATGACCACTGCTATTTACTTCACCTGTCTGTGCCTTAAATGTTGTGGCTGAGCGGTGCATATGAGTGGAGGGAGCTGTGGCAGTAAACAGCGTTGGCTTAAATTTTTTTAGCTGAGTCATTGTGAGGAATACAGTATAGGATACAGTGGGTGTGCTGCAAACCTGATTATTACTGAACAGTTGATAGACAGCTGTGGAAATAGCTGGTGATTGTAAATCTTGAAATAAGTTAACTTTAGCACTCTGCCCAATAAAGTAGCACTTTATTTTGCTGATTTAAAAAAAAAAAAAAAGCCAGAAAAATCTATATAAACAGACAAATATCAGCTTAAAAATATCACAACGATTTAACATGTAGAGTTAATAATGACGATTATCACGTGATAGCAGCAATGGCGATGATGATTGATGATAATGGTATAATGATAATGATCACAATCATCCTAATCATAGTTGGTATTATCTGTTTTGTTCACAGATAACAGGAGATCACCCTGGAGACAAATTTTACTGTGATATAAGTTCCACTGAATTTTAGTGGGTCGAATATGTGTAGATTTATTTTTTGTATGATGCTTTAAAATCAAAGAAGCTTTTGGGACAGTCTCAATTTCCTAACTTGCTTCTTTTTTCTGTGACAAATAATTCAGAGTTTTCTGGATAAAACAAGTGCCCTCCCAGGCATTTTACATAAAGCTATTTTTAACAACTCGCAATGACTTTACATAGGCTTGTGGGTGTGAACACTCGAGCACACGCTGCAGGATATTGGGCCCTAATCTGTCTTTTTTCTTTTACTTACTCTGTTTCTGAAAAAAAAAAATATGTTTATTCTCTTTCAGCCTTTCACTCCCTCTGTGCTGTCCCACCCGCCCTGCTTTCCCCGGCTCCTTTCTCCACAGTCTATGAATGTAGATCAATATATTCATTCATACTCTCTGGGAGCTTTGCAGCCTGCTCGCCAGATCCTATTTTGCCAGCGTGTCTTCATTAGGATGCCGAACATGTCGGCAAAAATGACTGGCAATCCCCAAAAAACTGAATTGTTTGTGGAGTGAGAAGCAGTTGAGATTAAAAAAAATTTATTAATGTTGTGCTTGCATTCGCATGTGTGTTTTGTTAACATGTGTTCGCTTGCCCCACTGTAGCTGTTTGTGATAGCCTATGACAATGGGGAGCCAGTGAAGTCTAATAGTACTTTGGTGGAGATTACTGTCCTTCAGCCTTCTCGCATCCCAATCTTCACCCAGGAAGAGTACAGGTAAGTCTCCCTGACACAGCTGTTGATGTAACTGCCTCCAACCTGTAACTTTACACACTGTAGAGTTGCCAACTTAGATTGCAGTGCCAGACAGGGAAGTGCGGTGAAAAAGACTGGAGAAAGTGGACAAGAACACCTTGGCACACATTTATATGTTTAGATCTGTGGTCAGATCTTGCATTCAGCTTCTCCAATATTGTGATTAATATTTAATCCGTTGGTAAAAATGCACCAAAGGGATCTGAGGTCACAATTTCTTATGCATTTATTCCTTTTTGTAAGCAGTGGCTATCTTTGCATTATTGTTTTTCTGTCATGAATATTCTGCAAAGAGGTATCAGTTCTGACACTGCATCTCCCATCTCCATCATGCTCTCTTTTCTGTGCTCGACTGATCACTGAGTTTTGTGTATAAATATATATTAAAGCTTCAGGGTAGATGCTGCATATGATCACTGCTGTAAACCACATTTGTATCTGTCTGAGGGAGAAACGGGGCATTGTCTGAGTTTATTAAGAGTCTCTTTTGACAAGATTAACTGCTTAGACTGTTGCACTTGCAGAGGGAGATGCAAGATGAGGAGACATAATCTACAGTGGCCTGAGATGACTAGTGGATTCACATATGATATATATAGACATACACATCCAAGGCTGGGTAGAGTTTGTACTGATAATACAGTGACTCAGGAGGAGGCCAAGAAATACATAATTAAATTATATAAATTTAATTATATTTAGATTTTAATTAAAAATAAACCTGGATTATTAACATGCCAGCTAATGCTGGTGTGAAAAATATTCTTTGATAAAGAAATACTAGTGTTAGCAGTTGTCTATTATTTTTTGTTGCAGTAGGTATATTTATACAGTGTTCAGTGAACCCTCGCCAAACTGAACTTTAAAGGACTGATGGCATAGTTACCTGGCAAAATGTGATCATTAGGAGCTTAAAGTAAAGCTTGTTTTAAGTGGATTGATTTACTAGCTTGTGTGTCAGTTAGATGAGGGAGTGTTGGCAGACTGTCTTCTGCAACAGAATTTGGTATGCGTTTATGCATAAGACAGGGAAAAAGGAAGTCTTGCCCAACCTGTCAACGCAGCGCTTGAGGTATTATTTCTCTGTTTGTGCACGGCTCTGTCTTTCGGCCCGTCTCACTTTTGGCAATTTGTACCTGGTAGAGTGTGTGTCTGTATGTGTGCATTTCCTCAAATGGTTCAGTGTGTGCACATCGAATAAATGCTTCCTTGATGGTTTATAATCCAGCACTTTGTGTGTGTGCTCACGTTCCTCCGTTGCTCAGCTTTATTCAATGATTGATACTCAGGCACAGCAGCATAGCTGTTGAAAGGCCATTGATTAACGCTTTGAGTAAGTGCTATGTCTGAAGCACACTCAGAAGGTCGAGACCATAGGCATAGACCTCTGTAGGGTTTCACACTGACAATGTTAACCATACACAGTGGCAAGCCTGCTCTAAATTATGAGCCATGAAAGCATTAGCCAGGTGCTTGAGCCTCTCCTGCTGGACAAGGTTCTCTCCAGTGGAGAGTATCCAATCTGCTCGCTCTGCAATGATCTGTCTCCTCATTCCCAGTCACTCTATCTCTCCACATTGTCCTCTCCCTGAGGAACCTTCTGAACACAAATCACTTTCTAAATGTCCACTGAAGATCTCGTCTGTCTCTGTGAAGGCAGTTAGTTATAGCAGCAATCAGGTGAGCTATGCCTACAGCACCAGAGCACACAATTAAAACAACTCTGCAGGGCTTTGGCTGACTTAATGATTTTTTTCTACTGCTTTATGGTTGGTCCCCTCCATCTGTCAGAGGGAAATGAGAAGCTCCCAGTCAATGTTGGATAAAATAAACGGCTTATGCCATAGTTGCTACTTTAACTGCATGTTGCCACTTGCTTTTCAGAAGACTTTAGATAAACATCTTTTGGTTTTTCTATGGAAATACAAATATTATATGCTAAGTTTATATATTAACCATATAAATATATATATATATAAACTTAGCACAAAAAGTAAGGAAATCTGTGTTTGGTTGATTATTTCTGTGTTGTAACAATGCTTATTGGCAATAAATCTTACACCACTGGAAAGCCTGTTTATTTCCCCTTAAATGGTGCCATATTTGTAAGGAAAATGCGTTTGTGGATTGCACCCATGAAAAACTTGCCAAATCCACAGTCTGGGACTAAACTCACCCCCACAGAGCGGGGTTTATCAGAGACTATCTCCAGAATTTGGTAGTGGAATGGATGGAATGGCCTGCCTGCAAGCCTGGCCTCAATCCCACTGAACACCTGTGGGATCAGCCAACACTCAACTCAACTCAACTCAACTTTATTTATAAAGCACTTTAAAATCAAACGCAGTTGGCCAAAGTGCTGTACACAA
>JAVDPK010002118.1:343274-368493 GCA_034780415.1 Cichlasoma orientale
TGTGTGTGTGTGTGTGTGTGTGTGTGTGTGTGTGTGTGTGTGTGTGTGTGTGTGTGTGTGTGTGTGTGGTGGGGGCTTTTTTGTATAAAGTAAACATTGACCAATCAATTAAGATCATGGATAAGCCAATTAGACAGATGAGTTTGTCCTCTAGAGTCAGTTCTCCTAGTTTAGATTAATTAATGATAGACATTCATGAAGCATCTTTTTGCAGCTCTTAGGGTGCAGTGTTTAGCTTAATTAGTCAATCTGAAAGGCAAATGGGTGTTAATGGCTGTTTTTCAAGAGCTTACTGTGTCTTTCTCACAGAAGTGACACCGCTCTTTAGGCTGAAAAACAGAGACATTAGTTGTGTTACACTCTTTACAGTGATGTCATTTGAGATTTTGCACAGTGCTGGTGATGTTCCAGGGCCATTTTACCTGGGTGCTCAAACTGTTTATCCACCTTGGCAAAGGCAGACGGCAAGGCTTTCCTTTATTGGCTGTAATTTGAGGTGTGGATTTTTCCCTGCCTGAAAAGGATTATCAGAGTCTTACTTTGCCAAGAGCCCAATGTGGAGAGGCAAACTGCTGCCCGATGGGACAATCACTGCCAGATTGGAGTACTCAAGCTTGGTGGCTGTCATATTGCTTTTGGGCATAAAGGTGCCAGAAATGGTTTGAACCTGGATTTTAGCTTCTATACGTCTTCTGTTCATATATATATATATATATATTTATTTTTTTATTATTTTTTTTTTTTATGTACGTGTCCGCATGCATATGTAAAGTTTTATTTGAAAATCTGTGTGCACCTCAGTATTCTGGAGCGCCATGTCCAGGACCAGATTCCAGGTGCCAAGCTGATTGTAGAGTCCCTTGGGCCACGTCGTCATGGTGATGGCTATGAGCTAGAAGACTACTCTAAGTCAGACCTGATGGTATATGCCATTGACCCGCTCACAAACAGGGCCATTTCACCTCAGGAGCTCTACAAGTGAGTGGGTGAATTTTGTTACAAGAAGTCCAGTCCACCATTTGGTTTAAATTGATGTCCTAATGTCCCTGCTGTGCTGCATGTTTTCCCTGCTGTCTCTTTTTTACCCTCTGTTCAAACAGTCAGCAAATATGTCTTTCTCAGACTCAGACTTCCACTTCACTGCCTCTATTTCCTTTAAAAGACTTTGATTATCCTGCTGGTGCATTGTAACTGTAATATGTCACAGGAAAGTGGAAGAAACAAGGGAGAAAGGAAGCGATGAGGTCATGGAGGGACAAAGTGAGACTGGGGCAGGGAATATTTCAGTCAGTCCATTCACCCATCATGGCAATACCTCAAAGACTGATCTGAGAGCTGGGAGATATGCCAGCAATACATTTTATTCCTTTTATTTCCGGGCATAAAGCTAGAGAGTGCCCACGGTCTGGCAGAGAGTGTGCTTAAACACCAAAGAGACGCAGGGCACCACAGTAGAAATGAGTGCAAGATACTTTGTCATCCTATCAGAGGAAAGAAGACCTTGGCCTTAGCTGGCACCTCAGGAAAGTCTTGCACTGTTTTGATGGTTCACATCCCTTCTGCTGAACTTGATCAGCAACAGATCTTACAAAAACCATTCTGAGTTCTCGCTTTCACTCCTGGTTAAATTGTACCTGTGTACTTTATACTTAGCAGCCTGACACCATCCTCTGTTTTTAAATCGCCTACTACTTACTGCCACATCTGTTCCTGATAAGCATGAGAACCTTACCCCAAGCTAAGCTAGCTAAGAAATCCTCCACTCAAAAGACAGTCATAGACCCTAAAAACCTTGGACCCTTTGCACAATGTGAATAAAAACAGAGTGTATGATTTGCAAATTATTTAAACACAATATGTAATTGAAAATAGTACTTAACTGCTATCCAGACTTGTCACCCCAACTTCTGAAAGAGAAAATGGGGCTAAGGCTGAGACTGTGGCGAAATAAAAATCCTACATCAAGCAAGAATGGGAACACTTTACCCTTCAAAATTCAAATAATTGGTTTCCTCAGTTCCCAGAATTCTTGAAAGAAGAAGTGGTAAACACGCTTCTGTTGTGACTCTTGGCTTCAAAATAACTGTGCCTTAAAATAAGTTAGAAAAAAACATGTTCTCTTTGTACTATATTCAATTAAAGAAGCTGTTTTGTTTCCAAATTGTGTTTATATTAAGATTTGGCAAAGCATCTCAGCATTTCTTTAAACAGTGTTGTACTAAATTACTGAACTAAAATCTAATTTGGAATGAGCTTCAAAGCACTACAAAAATGTTAACGTCTCTCTCTCTCTCTCTCTCTCTCTCTCTCTCTCTCTCTCTCTCTCTCTCTCTCTCTCTTCAAATTGACTTTAAAACAGTTGTTACTAAAATATGTTTGATTTTAAACACTGTGTGGCAAAGATCTTTTAAAAACTTGGAATAGCTCTCTATATGAGCTTTATACTATTATTTTAATGTGCCACTGTCTAGATTTATTGGATTAGTGTTTAGTTTAGTTTATTATTTATTTTATATATTAGGATATTTAGGGTAATCTTAGGCTATCTTGGTGAGTTAGGTTAGTATGATAATGCATGTTGGGAATTATTTATGTATTTGGTGCATATTATCTGATGCCTGTGCCCCTATCTCTAAGCTGTGGTTAGCTTTTGGGGAGTCCCATTTCACAAATAACTATTTTACATATTATCGTGTTGGAATTTGTATTTTAATTGATTTGTGAATATACTGAAACTGAATCTATAAACACCTCTGTGCCTTTCTCTATCAGAGGAACACCACATCATTTTAAGGTGGCACTTGTAGCATTAACTTTAAGACAGTTTCAGCTTTTAAGACATACAAGCTAATTTTAAAGGAGGTTTGCTACATCCTTGCTTTAATAAGATCTACTCCCTTAGATACAGATACTGTCAGAAAAAGTAATTTAGATTAGGGGAGAAGGGCTTTTCATGCATGCAGTGCGTGTCTAACAATGTTGTGGGGTAATTGTATGTCACATAGCTGTGACTTTGCTGCCAGATCATAGAAGGGGAGAGAGAAATGCAGCATTGTAAGTGCATCTGTGCATTATGAATTAGTCGACCTATTCCACCTCAAATGCCACACTTTTCACAGTCCTCTAGAGATTGCTACAGATTCCAGTTAATAACCTACATGTTCACTTATTTGTAGAAAAACAAAAATGATGATAATTAGATATATGCCAGTCTGCTTATTCTTTGTCATATGGAATGATTAGTTTTACAAAATAACACTGCATCATCAGTGACTGATTGCTTGCTTGTATGCATGTACGTTTTTCAAAAATATTAGAAAGGTATATAGAAAGGTATTAGTATTATGATTAATTTTTCATTTGCACTTAAAGTGTGATTCATATCTCATGTTGAATGTAAGTTCAGTATTTACCCTCTTTAAGCTTGAACGCTGACACATTCTTTAGAAAATACGTCCCTTTAGTTGCTGAATTCACTATGTTCACCAATTAGTCGCTTACCTTGTCTGTTTCATGGTACTGAGCAGGTAGTTTACAGCGGATAATTGGAGCTGTCCACTGTAAACGGTCGCTTGCCAGAAATTATGCTGTGAGCGTAGCGAGAATGAAACTAAAAAAGTAAAGTTGCTCGTGAAAGAGTGTAAACTTGCTACAAAGCCCCTTAAGGAGCAAAAGAGATGCAGATTCAGATGGTTATTCTGTGTAGTCACATCATCATGAGCATCCAATTTTATGCTGTGAAATTCTCGTATATTGTCTTTTGACATATTTTTATAATATTTATTTTAAAAAACATGTTTTTATTGTAGATTCTTTACAAGATTGACTAATTACAAAGTGGTCTTTGCTGAGCAAAAGCTAACCTTTCTAATGTTCTCATTATGTGCTGTGAAATGCAGATTTCTTGATGGGAATTTGCTGGAAATCAATAAGGAGTTTCAGCCACACCTGGGTGAAGCTGGCCGCGTTATTTTGATTCGCTCCCCAGATGTTGTGGCCAGTGTGAAGAAAGCTTCCCAGGCTGTCGGCTACACAGAGGGTGCTCTCCTGGCCCTGGCAATCATCATTATCCTATGCTGCATCCCTGCCATCCTCGTCGTAATGGTCACCTACAAACAGTCAGTACTTGTGCCTTAATAATAATCACTGGGCTCTATGATTGATTAACCATCTTTAACTGGTTGTCAGGAAATAAATTTTAATTAAGTGGGTCATTGTCTTAGGAGATATTGTGTGTCACTCAGGGTTTTACCGAAAGGGTTTGCTCTGCACAGACAAATCAGATATTTATGGTTGGAATGTAACCCACTCTTAATATCGCGTTTCCTGTGGCTTGTAAGAGCAGAGCCGGCAAAACCGCAAACAGCATGCCTGAAAAGTGTATTTAAGATAAAGCAAGAGCCCTTCTTGCATTAGTTTTCCCCTTTTTATTCATGTCTCTCTCTTTCTCTCACTATCTCTCTCTCTCACTTCCAACTCTCTTCCTCTGTATCTCTCGCTCTCATCAGACATGCTGACTGCGCACTCTGCTGGGCTAATCTCCCTGCTCATGCTGTGTGAAAGCAGATTAATTAACACTCATTTGTGACAAACATCTACAGCCAGTTGTGACCGTCACAGTGCGTCTTCATGCTACTTAGTCATCTCTGCCCAACACATGCGACAAACAGTCGCCCGCTCAATTTTTGTGGCACTGTCTCTCTCTTTGATGCGCACGCTGCAATTTACAAAAATATGACGCTTTTTGTTTGAAGCATCATTCAAACCAATGTGGTAATTGAACGCTCATTTGGCAAGAGCCAGGTTCTTATCTAAATGTTGGTATGCTGCAAGTGTACCGTAAACGGTTATATTTGGGGAAATATTTATTCATGGCAGATGGGTAGAGTGGTTGTCCTTATTCAAATGCGCAGACCAAACACACAGCAGAAAACTATTGATGATGACAGTAGACCTAACACACAAACTGTCACAGCAGATGGTGCTTTGTTGGTGGCGACATTACTCTGGTAAAGTTAATTTTCTCTGTTGTGTTTGTCAACATAATTCACTGTTGTCTAAATTTGGGGATGAATCTAAAATTTAAAACATCAGTTTGCTCATTTACGTGGAAAAACTGAATTTATTTGTGAATACATGATGGTAATGTGAAGCAAAAAAATTTTACTTAAGAAAAGAGCAGTAGATACTTTTGCGTATAGCCCTGCAGATACTGTTCCATGCTTGAGGGCTTCTTATGCATACAAAGAGATGAGGTGTGTTTTGTGCTTAAATAATGACTGATGTAGATTTAAACATGGATCTACTTTTTAACAAAGATGCCCCTTCATTAAATACTTCCAAGTATGAAAATTGTGAGGTTGTAATTATGTAATTATAGTCATGTAATTACATCTTTTTTTGTCTCCCCATCTCTCACTCTTCTTTTTTCCATCTCCTTTTCTCTGCATCAAAAACGGCACGATCAGGTTCAAAGAGTAAGTGATTTCTCGTGTTTTACAAGTGGTTGCGCCCTCATTGCTTGATGTGTGTGTGTGTGTGTGTGTCTCTGTGTATGTGAGACCAGTTTCTTTCATCTTCATTGTTCATTAGCTATTTAAGGATGAGCTGAATATTGTGAAAAATGTGATGAGCAAAATACATGCCAGCTAATGCCAACCTTTTGAGATGTCTCTAGCATAATGCCATAAAGCAGCGCTGATTCATCATGTAGGTCACACACTGAATGTGCATTTTTGGCTACAAAGTTACTCTTAATGTGGAAAATTTGATTAGATTCAAAAGGAAAATTATAGTTACACTTGTCATTCTGCTGGATACAGTTGAGCTGGCGCATTAATTGTGAGTTTTCCTGCACATACAGTATACTGCCTTTGCATAAATTTTAGTCTGTATTTCAAAAGAAATAACCCTGAATAATGTAGCACATAGCTGAAAACCATGAAAATGCTTTTAAAGTCTTAGTTGCAGGATGTAAAACATTCTTGGCTTATGTTGTGGTGCTCTCGTGTTTTAAAGCTCAGTTCAGACATATTTTTTCACATGAATTCTGGAACAAATGGCTCATGTAAAGGTGAAAAGGAACTCTTTCAGACTAAACAAGTAGCTCATGAAGATACTTTTGACCAAACCAGCAGGAGCTGGTTATTTTTCTCTGCAGGCGATAGAACAAACCAGCCTAAATTGCAGCGTAAGACAAGTGCCATTTAGGCAATTGTTTTGACTACCATTAATAAATACATGAAATAAAAATTAATATCACAGCTACTTGGTATAAATTGGTTTTGGAGTTTTTTCCCGACATTTAATATAATATTAAAGCTTAATGCTGCTAAAATTTGTAAGATAAGATTAATTTTGCATCTAGAATACCTCTTCATGTGCCTCTTTTTTGGGGGTGAGAATGACTTCTCAAAGCACATGGGTAATTCATAGTAGAGACTTGATGCATAAGTGATGTGTCTGGTTTATTCTTAACTACGTTAACACTTTGCACAGGCGACAAGCAGAGTGTGCCAAAACTGCCAGGATTCAGATGGCTTTACCACCGGGAGGGAAACCAGCTCCAGCAGCTGCTCCCACTGCTAACCTCTATGAAGAGTTGGGCGACAGCAGCATGTGAGTCAAGCTTGTCCTTTAAGTATTTCCCATCCCACGCATTCCCCTAGTTCCCATGATCATGTTGTTACTGCACTTGGCCTTGCAGGTTTTCTTCCTGTGAGTGTTATATTCAAGCTCAGAAACCCCTTTATCAAGCCTTTTTTTCTGAAATGACCACTGGCAGCTCTGGATGTTGACCTCAGGAATCACCCCACTGCTTCCGACACATTAATAGTTGCATCAAAGGATCTCACTGCTTGTTGTGATCCATTTTTGATGTCTGCAAACCACACTGTACGCTGCAGCACAGCAGGTGATTAGATTTTAGCTTATCTATGCGTTTCTAGTTGGCTACCTATGCATTTTAGGCGCTCTCTCAAGGTAAGAGTGTGTTTAAGTTCATAAAATAAAATAGTTTCATCGAAATAGAAACAAATACAGAATGATGTCCATGCTTAATTGTGTCATAAATTGCCTTTAAAATGTAACCTGAGGTAGCCTACATTAAATGCTTCCTTAGCTTAGCCATCAGCACGATCGAATTTCAGCTTTAATATTAAATCCTGCCCTAAATGAGTGATGAAATGTTAACGTTTGCGGATTAAATGAGGCTAAATTTAAACTGCTGAGCTGATGGATTTAGCAATTTTGATTTACAGCATTTTCAAGCAGTACTGCTCCTAACGTCACGATTGCCTTTTGAAAAAGAAAACGTAACCGTAATATCAAGCTGTAAAGCGCTTGTTAAATGCAGATCAACAGATGTTGATTATAGGTGGAAACGTTTGCTTCTGTATCATTATTGTGTTGTAGCTGAGAATTATGTATTTGGGGCTTATTTTCCAGCCTGCACCAGGAAGAAGAAGAGTTGGTCCTAAAAACAATCATCACTTTTTCAATTTCCATCTGGAATAAACAAAGCTCTCTATCAGTAAAGATTCTATATTTAGTATATGAACGCTTTCTGTTTTATACCCACAACATGCTGTCAAATGTACACAGAAAATACATCAGTCTGGTATTTGAGCTTAAAATGCAGAAACTTGCTGTACTCTACGCTTCCTCCCTGTTTTTGTTTTTCATTAACACCTCTGACATTTCTCTTTTAGTCTTCTTACCATCTGTCTGTGTTTCTATCTCCTTCATCATTTTCAATTCCCTTGTCTCTCTGGATTCAGACTGCAGTAAGTAATCCCAAAACATGAAAGAGGTCTATAAATGTGGACAGTATTATGTGTAAATGTTGTAACCCATTTTGCTTATAGCTTTTAAAAAATATATGCACAGAATAAATATAGTTAAAATCTGGAATTTAGGTGGCAAAGTTAGTTTTGGTAATTGGCCTCGGTGAAGGGTAGAGAAGCCTTGCGGTTTTTCAAGCTAAGTGTAGCACTTACTTCCTTGTTGTTTAGAGCTAGTGCATTTCATAATATATCACCATAGCTGTCTCCTCTCTTACTTCCCTGTTGTCTCCTTTTGTGCTGTGTTGCTCTTAGTTTCACTGCTCTTCATTATCTCTCAGTGTTGTGACCGGTTGCACTAATGCATCCTGTATGGGTTCATGTTAATTACTGGAATTACACCTTCAAACTATATTTCAGTGACAAAACTTCAGCTTCTATATTTGATTCATATTTTTTTTTAAGTTTACAAAGTTTATTCAAATCTTTATTTGATTTCTATCAGATTGCAGACGCAATTTATTTGGTTTATACTGTGCAGATATTTAAACATCTGAAAGCTGAACCAATAAACCCGTTGCTTTGTTGGATTAACTGTAAAAATCTGAGTCACAATGCTAAGAGTGATGCTCTGTTATGCCATTTTTGCACAGTTGCTTTTGCCTCACCTTTGTTTCTTTGCTTCATTCAACTCAAAACCATCAGTCTTTATCTGTTTCAAGTCTTTTTCTTCTTCACCTCCATCTTTTACCGGGGCAGGGCTAAAAAGTCTGTCATTGAGGAGGCTGACCACCAGAGGATTCTTAGCACCTTTGCCTGTCGTGCCATTGCAGCCCGCAGCAACGGAGCACTCCGTGTCAACTTACCCAAGTCAGAGAGCAACGTGACCTTCCTCTCTGACCGCAACCCACTCACCACTCACAACCCTGTCTATGATGATAACACTCCCCTCTGCAGTCCTGACACACAGGGGGAGAGTCCGTCTGAAAAGCAGTTCTCCTATTCTCCTCCCCACTCAGCAGGGTCAGGGTTCGTCTGGTCAATGCCTGCTCGTATTCATGGAGGGCTACATGGCTATGAGATACCAAGGAGACAGGCTCTAATGGACCCCGCCAAATGGGAGCTGCAGATACTCCAGGCAGGCATGAGTGGCACGCAAAGGTCAGAGAGTTCAGCCATACTTCACGTGAGTGGCAGCGCAGAGACCCAGTTGTCATTCCGACAGCAGGCCGAGCAGTTTGAGCATCAGGCCCTCCAGGAACAAACCCTCAAGCAAAATAGAGGATCTGCAGGCTCCCTCTCTTCCATTCTTGTCAGGGATAGAGACAGTGATGACATGCTGGAGCTGACCTCAGAGGCTCTGCTATCCATCATGGATTTCCCCTACAGTACAATGTCTGTGGGCAGAGATGTGCCCCCCAGTGTTATCATTACTCGGGGAGATGAGTTACTGCCCCAGGCTAGCCAGAAACCAACTCCGCCTGTTCTCAAGAAGTTTAGCTCCAGCATCTCCAGCTATATGACAGAGGAGCCATGCCAGATCACTGTGGAGATCATACCAGACCCACCCGAAAATCCACCGCCTTCTCCTCCACAGCAGCCACATCGACCTTTCCCACCCCCACCCCCACCCCCACCCCCTCCTTCAAGTCCTCCTCTTTCTCCACCTTCACCTTCCTCCCTTCATAAACCTGAGTATATGTCTCACTCCTCTTCTCCTCCTCCTGTCAATAAACAGGTTGCTCTTCCGCCCCCGCCACCTCTCCCTCCCTCTCTGTCACCTGCTAGCAATCAGTCACGCCCAGTCGTTCAGTTCGTCCCAACCTCTCTGCCGCCCGTGTCTTCGCTTCGCCCTGTTTCGGAACGCAAACACCCCCCTCCACTTTCACCATCGCAAGCTGACGGTGGGAGGAAGGAGCTTAAAGGGATCCTGAAAAACATCCAGAATCTAGCTGACATAGAAAGGTCTGTTGCCAACCTGTACAGCCAAGTAGACAAAAATTGCAAGATGTCCAAGTTTAACAAGAAACCACAAGTGACTGAGGAATCAGAGTGTACTAACAAACTGCAAAGCTCTGACACCAGTGAGGAGCAGAGCATGCCAAAAACAAACAACTCCAGCTCTGAAGTCCAAATCATCTCAACGAGCATGAATTGTGCTGGAAACGTCGCAAGTAAACCGAACATAGCAGCAGACATTCAGCAGACAAGCCAGCTGAACTCGAACAGCCCAGACACTGCTGAGCTCAGTGAACAGGTTACTTCTCAGTCCACAGCGTTCTGACTTTTCCTTTCTCCCCAATGTTTTCATTATTTTCATTTCTACATTTCCACGCCTGTTTTTTTTCCTCTTGTTTCTGCATTTTATGTTTTTCACAGTATATGCTTTAGCCGTGTCTTTTTTTTTACTTAATACTTTGCAGTGAAATATGTACATAAAGAATCAAAAAATATGTGTACTGAAACAAACGTTCCATAAAAAAAAAAATACTGGGTAATATAATATGACAAGCTATACAAAATCCCTTTACTCAAACGAGTGAATGCCAGTACCAGGCACATTTATTTGAAAACCTCTTAATGTTGGTTGAAGCATCAGCTATAAAAAGATATACATCGGCTGGTTCCCAGGAGGCTCATGTTGAATGAAGAGAGCCAACCGCTGGGGGACCTGTCTATTCACATGTCTGCAAAGATCCTCTCAGCATGATAAAGTAGTCACTGTGATGTTCGTCTGCACTCTGGAAAAGGCTAATTAGAGAAGCAATCAATCGTTAACCAGGGCCGCAGCCTGTGGGACTGTCAACTACTGTTACCCTCTCCTTTCCTTTTCTATCCCTCTGACCTTCTGCATGCCTGTGTTTCTCTCTCCTGCACTGCCTCTCTCAATGCAGTTAGTTCTAATACTTTCCAATCCTTGGCCTCTTCTTGTTAATCTTTCCTTTTGGTCCTCTGGAGATTCTATTACCTTCTTTAGACTCATTGCAATGCAGCCTCTGTTGCCCCTCTCTTCTTCTTTTTTTTTTCTGCACTCAGGTTTCTCACTTTCTCTCCTCTCTGTCTTTCCGCAATATACCCTTCATGTGTTTGTTTCACCTTCCATGCCCTAAGGCAAATGGTCTTAGCATACCTCAATTCCAGAGCAATGTAATGTTTGATTCATCACATGTTGCCCTGATGGGCCGATCGAAGGCCTGCTAATTCTGTATTCCATGTTCACTGCATGGGGTAATCTCTTTTGCAAAGAGGCTAGGTGCTCACATGCTGTTTCTTTCAACCCAAAGACTAGTCTTAATGGATGGTATTCTTTATATTCGTTTTTTTCTTTTTTTTTTACAATTGGGTTTTTATCAAAATTCTTTTGTATTTTTTTTCATGTTCTGCAGGAATATGAAAAAAGCTGAAGAAAAGAAAAAAGTTTATTTCTAAAGAATTATTCTTTGAAAAAAATTGATTGACTTTCGAACCGCAAAAGTCAAGGATAAGCTTAACCTCAGAAATATGTTTTGAGTAGAAATGGCTAAGCTGAAACCGATCTAGTGTATTGAGGAAAATATAAATCAGCCATCATACAGTATCCTATTAAAAACAGTAGGCTGTGCGCACAAGAAATGCTGACCAGTGAGAGGATTGATGCATGTTTATTTTTGATTAAGAGTTCAACATTTTGTGATTTGCAACTGTCTTTCTCTGAGTTACGTTAGACGTTAGTCGTTATATTCTGGTTTGCATAATAGATACTAAGCTAAAGCTAGCAGCAGATTATAAAGCAGCTGCAGTTATCCTGGCTCTGTCCAAAAGCCTCAACAAACTTGACACAATATCAGGGCTACAAGATCGAATGTGATTTATAGATATGCATTTTCCTTTGCCATTCCAGTTTTACAGATTAATATTACAGATTAATACCAACTTTTGCCAGTCTGATTTTCTTTCTAAGAACTATAACTGATAGCGTATGCAAACAAAAATCGACTTTTCTTCAATGTAAAATGTTATTAGAAATGTTAGAAATTATTAAACTTTACAATTTCCCCCAAACTTCAGTAAGTTACAGGATTTTCTTTCCCATAAACAGCTGAAAATGAACGGCTCTGCTTCGAGAAAATTAGTCGCTTTACACCTGTGACTATGTTTCCCTCTTTCTTTTTGTTGTGTTATGCCAAGATAACAGGGTTCACGCTTCAGCTGCATATCTAATTTAAAGAAATGTGGTAAAAGTGGTATTGACCTCCTCATCTAACTCCTAACAATAGGAATTTCCATAATTTTGATCCTTTATATGTTTGTCTTCCCTTTACTAAATATTTTTGTAGCCGCAGAATAATAAAAATCCTATTTTTAGCTTACAAGTAAATAGCTGCACTGCCGAAATGTAAAGCTACTTATTTACAGAGCCAATATCACCCTCCTGTTGTAGATATGATACAGAGCTGTTCAGTATTCTAGTCATGCTGTAATTCTGAGCTCACCACTCTATCCTCTTTTTTTTTAACAACATTTCTTCATCACACATCTTCGGCCAAGTCCTCTCTTGTGCAAACTTCCTATGGCTGTTGTCCACTGGGCAATTTTTCTTCATGTTGCATGAAACAGCAGTAGCCAGCAGCCAAGCCAACAGGTCATCCATCAGATCCCAGTCCCATCGTCCACTCTGCCTGGGAGGTGTGGCATATGGCTTTGCCCTGTCCCCTGGTCCTTGCCCATAATAACAGATTACCACTCTCCAGAGGAATCTCACATCATTGCTTGGCCATATATCTGAGTGTGTGAGAGTCATCATCATTTATGGGCCCAGACAGGTTACAGTTGTACGCCTGTGAAGCTGGAGGTTTCAGCCGAGCTGCTCCATTACTCGCCGTTTCATTCACTCGTACCGAAGGCGCTGCAGACGCACTGTTATCCTCAGGAGGAGTTCTGAGGTGTTTTTCATGTGGTTAATATGGTGGCATTTCTAAAGATTCGCCTAATTCATTAGACAAAAAACCCATTGCTTTCTGTAGGCATATTATGACGTGATAACCAAAGACATTTTATTAAGTTTCTTTGAGTCAGAAATTCTGCCCTTTATCACAATGTCCTTTTCATATCTGCTGGTAGATTCTCTAGATATGACTTTATAAACACCGACTTTCCAATCTTCCCAGCCTGTTTGATATTTGCATTTATTGTTTTTTTTTATTTTATTCCTGTTTGGATGAGATAACAGTGGGGGGGGTGGGGGTGGGGGGTGCAGCCTACACCAGCGTGATAACATTGCAGCCTAAGGCACCCTTTTTTAAAGCTGAACAATATCTGCAACTCTGTAATTTAACACGTGAAAATGCCGAGTAAGTAAAGCTGTTATTTCCTCTCCGGTCAGCACAATGTAGGCACACTAGACTTAACACTTAATTTATCTATAAGCACTTGAAATGTTGCTGTCAATCCATATTCATTATTTGTCTTATTTTCTCCTTTCTGCGGCGCGCAGGAGGCGAGGGTACGGCCGACAGGTAAGGGTTCCCGTTGTAATGTGTTTATAGCTTATTGTTGTGCTCAGACTTTTTGACACTCAAGGAAGCTCGAGGAAGCTTATATCCCATTATTCTTATCTACAATTCGCTTGATGGAAACCACTGAATGAGATTAAGATGAGATCCTGGTGATAGAAGTTCTAACACTGACATTACAGTTTAGGTTTGATTTTGAGAGTCTTTTGTATTCTCCAATGTTCTTGTCAAATAGCAGATAAGAATTTGGATGAGTTTTTCTCCTCGGCTTGGAAAAAAAAAAAAACTAATCAGGGACCAAACAGTGTGACGCGTTTTTGTCAGTTTGACATTAAAGTCTTTTTTTTTTTCTTTCAAATAATCTTTCGAATCATCAGAACTGTCAAGATAAGCGCAGGATGTTTTCTTTCTTCTGCCTTTTTGGTGCAATTTCTTACTTCTCCATTGCATGGTTAGGATCTTAACTCTCTTTCCTTGCTTTGTTTCCATCAATAATTTAGCGATCTTTTCACCTTCCTTCTCCATAGACGTTTCCGTGAGGCCAGCTTTTTTTTTCTGGCTTTAAATCTGAAGTAGATTGAGTTCCCTCTTATGTTTGTGTCTCTCCTGCCTGTCCCTTCCTTCCTTCCTTCACTTTATCCTTCTTCTCCACTAACCTCTGGCAGCAACAGCAACTGCTGAGGCCATCCCTTCTGAGACCTGAGGTAGAAACGCACCTGCTTTTCTAAATTTAAAGCAATTGTGGTCATTCTGTGCACTCCCCCCACCCTCTATGTTGCTGCTGCTCATTGTTGGCTGTCTGAGGAGAGCTCAGTAATTTCTCTCTCTCTCTGCCGCTCCTAAATGCAGGAACTATCCATGGAGTCTGGTATCGATCCAGGCCAGGACTACTACACGCAGGACTACTATAATTATGACCAAGGGTAAGCATGCAGCCGTTTGACTGTTTCATCTCTAATCAATCGTACTCTAATCCATGGAACTGATCTCCATCGGTTCATTTAAAGGTTTGTTTTTTTTTAAATTGACATCATTAGGACCTCTTCATCATGACCTTGCCTTCTAGCTCTCTTTGCTGAGATCCTTGGGGAATTAGGAAATTTTCAAAGAAGCTCAGAATAAAATGATACACAGAACTTAAGCTGCCCCTTCAGTATTGCATACCATCCAAACGTTTACCCTCTTTACTCCTGCCAAAATGAGATCAGTTATGCTCCCTTAAGTCAGGCACCTGAGAGTCTGAATGTTCTTCCCATAGCTTAATGGATAAAGGCTGTTTTGGCTACCCTGTTACAGTGCCCATATGGTCTAAAAAGGAAAAACATGGAACTCAAAGCTGTAACAGCTGCTGAGAAATTGTTATTCATTAAACACTCCTGCTCTGTTGCAGGTGACTTGCGCTGCTGTGGGGAATTATGCTGCAAGTTTTTATCAAAAAACTGGAAGAAGCTTTTACACCTTCCAGCCTTAAATTGCTGAGGGAAAATCTAACAAACTAAAAAAAGAAACTGTGCGTAGAGAACTCGTGTTGTAATTGCCTCTGTACTTACTCACCAGCCTAGCTTACAAGTCATCATCAGTAATGCTAATTACTGTGGCTGAATCACACCGTAATTTCCAGCAAGCTGAAGTTTTTAATGGCGTGTCACGATTTTTTGTAAAAGCCAGCGAGGGTACCGTCGCTGTGTGAAGACTTTGATCTGCTTCTGTTTGAGATGAGGGGCACACTTTACCAGCAGTTAAGCTCTTAATCCTGCACTCGCCAGACTGTGCAGTCCTTACAGCAGACCTGAAGGTGGCTTTGACACAAGTAGCCACCTCTCTAATTATACAGTAAATATTAACTTACATCCTAAATGATGCCACATCCAGCACACTAATGCCTCCAGCCTGACAGTGAATAATGAATCAAAATTTGATTTATATTTTGAGAATGTTTGCATCTGCACTGCCGCACTGTGTAATTTTACCATTTACACTTTTCCCTCTCCTGTTTTTTCTTCTTTTTTCTTTCTTTTTGGCATTCTGCATCCACAGTGTGTGGTCTTTTATCCAACCTAATTGAATTCATGTGGTTTAAATGGGCATTTAGTGATTGCTTATTACAGTTTCTATTTCTACATGTGGTTGCATTCTTGTAATTCATTAAAGTATTTTGACAAACACAAGCAAACATAGTGGAATTTTTTTTTTTTTTTTTTTGCTTTTGGAGGAATACTCTTTTCGCCTTTTAGCCTGCACGTTTTCCCCCTCGATTTCTGCCTTCGTTCTAAATTGAAAAGTAATTTCAAAAAGTGCAGCAGTTGCTGCCTATCTGACTGAAGATATTCTCAGTTATATTAACAACAACCAAAAGCAGTAATTAATGGGATCAGCCTGATATAACAGAGGACAATTTAGAAGAAGGACTATATAAGAAGAAGAAGAATTCCAAACAGCAAAATTGTACTGTAAACACAACAAAAATGTAACACACTGGTGTGGGTTAAATAGCCCTCTACCTTTCCTGATTGGTTGGGTGTATAATGATTGCCTTCTTGTTCCCATAGGAGATTGATAATCTCCCTTCTCAATGCAGAATATTTACTATCACTAGTAATAGCATGTCCCCAACATGATACAGAGGGACTTTGATATTCAAGTAATAAATTTCTTAGTTACCTTTTTATTCATTTAGCAGCGTGTAAACTGGGATGTTTTCTAAAACCACTAATCATCAGCCCACACTAATTCTAACCACTTTTCTGTAGGTACGACTTTCCTCAGTATGGCAGTCGGCGGAGGCTGATATCTCCCATGTATGATGAATATGGAGAGGTTATTGTGGAGGATGATGGGTATTACTACAGTCCACACGGCCCTGAGGTATTACCCTTCTTTGGATGTGAATTTCTTACTTTCAGTGATAATCTCAAGAATAATCTCAAGTATTTTGTTAATAGGTTGTGTGTTCAATGTATTCCTGAAACAGCAGTGTGAAACCTATGCAGTACTGTGGCTTTATATTCACAAATTCATGGTTGCTAAATGAAATGTGATTATCTTAGGGCCGGGGCAGAGGCAGGGGCCGTGGTGGGATGCGAGGTAAAGGTCCACAGAAGAGAGTTGCATTTAGCGATTTGCCACCAGAGGATGAAATTGAACAAGCTGAGCCAGCAGAGGAGGGTGAGCCTTCTAATGCTGCCAAGAAACTGAAGTCTGTCATGAAACTCAGCAAACTCCTGGCAGCCAGCAAGGGAGGAGAACAGCCATCTGATGCAGGTCCTTCTGGCACATCTCCGTGGAAGAAAGCCAAGATGTTCAAGATGTTTGGCACCGGGAAGAGGGACAAGGATTATGCCAAACTGATGTCTGCTCGCCGTATTGACAGCCAGGAGAGTCTAGCTGATGGACCAGCAGTGGCGGGACCAATAGACAGCAAGTCTGATGCCCGTAGCAGGCTTGGTAAAGTTTTGAGGAAAATCAACTTAGGCACCAAGTTGCAGGTCCGGAGGAAGTCACAGAGTAGTGTGAGTCGTGGCTCGGCCACTGGCAGCGAAGTGGATGAAGAGGCCTCACAAGCAGCCAGTGAGGATGATAGGTCTAAGGTGTCCATTAGTGTGACAGAAAGTGAGCCAGAAGCTGGTGCTAGTGGAAGCAGTAAAGAGAAGGGCCCTGACGATGAAAGCTCAGAGAAAAGCAGTGTTGACAGAGATTATCTCACAGTAGATTTAGACCGGGATGATGCCAATGAAAGCACCGTGGACTCGGAGGAAGAGCCTGATGAAGAGCCAGGAGATTCTGATGAGGAAAGCAAGTCCAAGTCTGAAGGAGAAGAGTCAGAGAAGGAATCTGTCAGTGAGAAAGAATCTGAGTCAGAGAAGGAGTCAGAATCAGAAAAGTCATCAGTTACAGAAAAGTCATCAGCTACAGAAAAAGAGTCAGATACAGAAAAAGAGTCAGATACAGAAAAAGAGTCTGAGTCTGAGGCAGAGTCCAAATCTGAGGAAGAAACAGAATCACGAACAGGCACAGCAACAGAGGAGGGCACAAGCACAGAAAAGGATTCAGAAACAGAGAAAGACTCTGAAGATGAGTCTGAGAAAGCTTCAGGCAGCACTAAAGAAAGCGGGTCTTCCGTCCGCTCTTCCACGAGATCCTCTGCCACTGATGCCAGCAAGGAGAGCAGTGCTTCTGGAGAGAGTGTCAGTGGGAGTGGGAGTGCCAGTGGGAGTGGTAGCAGACGAAGTGAGAGTGGAAGTGGTAGTGCTAGTAGTGCTGCATCTTTATCTGGCACTAGCGTTAGGTCATCACAGGGAACCAGATCATCAGCAGTAACCTCAGAAAAGTCCAGTGAAGAGCTAAGTGAAGCCGAGTCAGGGACAGGGACAGCAAGCGAGGCAGAGTCAGGGTCAGTAAGTAAAGGCTCTTTATCTCGGTCCAGCCAGAGAAAAATGTCTGATTCAGACCTGAGTTCCTTGGGCAGTGTGAAGTCAACTGGTTCAAGGTCAACTAGTGGCAGCCGAAGTTCTCAAAAGTCTCTCCTGAGCCGAGGATCTGAAGACACAATCACAGAGGAGAGTGAAGAGGAAGAATCTGAGACTGCTGATGAGAGCAAAGAGTCTACTAGCGAGCTCAGTGATGATGCATCATCAAGGAGGTCCAGTGTGGCATCTGGAGACCCTGGACCTTCTGCCCCTTATGCTGGTCCTGAGATCAGAAGTATCAGTGACGTCTCTGAAGAGACATATGGAGGACTATCACCGATCACTGAGGTGGACGAGGACGCCATCTCCTCTGACAGATCTACAGTCAGGGCATCAGGGGCCCGCAGTGCATCAAAGAGCTCAGAAGAAACATCAGATGCTGATTCAGGTTCTGAGGGAAAGTCAACTCCCTTCTAGAGAGATATATTGTCCACTGTGAAGTAAGAGTGAACAAAATCAATTACTCTTGCATGGGAGTGAAGAAATATTGCTTGCCTCTACAGAGTGTTTGAAACATTCACTTTTTCCTCATTTCCCCTTAGCAAGAAAAGACCCGATTTTCCTGCTGCAATATTGGAATCTCTCTTTCTCACATCTTTGACTTCCTCTTCTCTTTGATGTTTTCTCTGAGTTTTCATGCCATGTTTCTAGAGTGAAATTTTGCATGTCACAATACTAACTTATTCTTCAGTAAGTTTTTGTGTGTGTGTGTGTGTGTGTGTGTGTGTGTGTGTGTGTGTGTGTGTGTGTGTGTGTGTGTGATGTTCAACTTATTGCTTTCTGGTTGTACACATGCATATATTTTTCTATAGAAATACAGGGTTTCTTGTCATAAAAGAAAGTCTAGCACAGAGCAGGAAGACTTCAAAATCATAAAATAGAGTTTAGTCTCAGGTTCTGATTGTGCTATTTCACCTTTTCTTAGAATAAGAACTATTCCTATTGTTAACTTGTTTTCATTTTTTATTTCACTTGTGTATAATGGAGCTTCTTAAAAAAAAATATATAATGACCTTGACCTCTCCACTTTCCCCTCAGCCTGGAAGAAAGAAGCGGATTAAGCTGATTGTAGATCGGGAGAATGAGACCAGCTCCACTGCGGAGGAGAGCAGTACGGAGACACAACGTAACAGATTACCAAACAGCCACAGCAACATAAACGGGAATATCTACCTCGCACAGAACGGCACTATTGTGCGAACTAGGCGACCGCCTCATCTAAACAACCTAAAGGTGGGCTCTCCATGTCGGCTGGGTAAGCATTTTAAAAAACTAGACAAGTTGGGTGTAACTCATGAAGAACCCCCTCCTGTTATTAGTGTTGAGGACATGGGAAACGAAACAGAAAATGAAAGGGGTACAAGTGTTCCCTCGAACATGGACATCAACCTCAACACTCGGTCCTCTTCTAGTTCCCTGGGGTCCGCCATCAAAGAGCTTAAAAGTTTTGGGTCCAAAACCAATATTGCCAAGGCCACAATTGACAGAAACGGCAGTGGCACATGTGTCAACGAGCAGCAAGAAACTTCTGCTGACAACTGCAAGAACAGTCGGGAGACACTGGAGTCCCACAGTGACCACACATTATCAGATGAGGAGGAATTGTGGATGGGACCTTGGAACAGCCTGCACATACCAATGACAAAACTCTGACTGGCCGTGCTGAAAATTGATCCCCTTTTTGCTATTTTTCGATCTTTATCAAGTGTTTATTTTTTTTTTCTTCAGAAAATGATCATAAAATGTGTGCCTCAGCTGGATAAGCTCCAATCACAGATAGGTGATTGCCCATGTATTCAAATTTTATTTGGTCATAATACGTTGAAGCTTATTGTAACGATTTTTTTTTTTTCACCGAAAGGGCCGTTACAGGTGGGGACATTGAGCTGAAAGGCAATGAGTGCCTCAAAGAAATATAAAATTATATGTGAAGAGTTCTCGAGTGTAGTTTTAATTCTATTCAGCACAGAAGATGGACTTCTTTCATTGAGTGAATCCTTGTTTTGCATTCATTTATCTTTTTTTTTTTCCTTTCTGAAACAGATCACAGAGATTGTCCATTCCACTATGCTGTTAAAGATGCAGAGAAATCACGCTGAGCATATGAAGAAATTGTGCTTATGTAGTCTGTGACACGGGAAAAGAAAGTTATTTTGCTAATGGGGTTGTTCTCGCGAATAATTCAGATTGTTACTGTTTATTTTATGTTGTGATCATACTGTAATGTTTTTGAAAATTTATGAAAAATATATGAAATTATTTTTGTCTATTTTTTATCTAACAGATAACAGATGAAGAATCTAACATGTGACATTAAAGACATAATATCCACATGACTGTCATTGCTGTGTTTCAGCACTGAAATTATGATCATAGTGTTTTTATATGGACATTTGTACCTACAGAATGTGGTATTTTCAATCCCTTTACATGATGCAGATTCAGTCTGTTCATGTCATAATAATGGAAGGAAAACCAAAAAAATGTATCACATTCAACAATAAAGCTCTACCTATTTTATTGTGTTGCGAAGCATAATTTCAGGCATTGACTGTTTCTGCCACTTTGCCCTATCCTCAATGTGAAGGATTTTTAGCAATATGAATGATTTTAATAGCAGCTCGCTCTTATTCAAATAGGAAAGTACATCATTGTGTGCCTTTATGATACTGCCAGGAATGTTTGAGGTTATAAGGGCACAGCCATTGAATTGTATAATGAGGAAGAAAGCAGCAGAACTCTGCGGTAATCTCAAAACAATATAGCATCTGCAGAAAGAAGGCTGTCAGAATGTTTTCTCTGTCGAGTGGGCTTTCACTTTAAAGAAGAGCAATGACAGGTCACCAAACATGGGGATGTGGATAGCTACTGTATCTCTGAAAAGCTGTGGGAAGTATGCCAGGAAGTGTAAGAAATTGACAGCACTGAACCTACTTTCTCACCTGTCAGCACAGCCTACTTAGAAGAAGAAGAAAAAAAGGCAAAATGAAAATCCTAATGGAAACCTTAATAACATCCCTGGTTAGATTATTGGTTTATCATAGCGTTGCACAGCTACTACATCCAGGATGACATTTACAATAAGTGTTTTGTACTCATTCAAACCATGCGAATGCCACTCAAGTTCTTTACATCGGCTCACGTTCAGAAAGGAGCAGCAGCTGAATGCGAGTGAAACTGCTTGAAAAGATGCTCCATAAATAGGTCAGGAGGAAACCTTGTTCCCACCACGACGAGCCTGGTGTATTTAAGGATCAAAAATTATCTCTGCACTGGACGGAGAAAAAAAAGAATAAAATATAGAAACCTGACCAACACAAAAGCATAAAGATGACCCTGTTTAATTCTCATGTATTTTGTTTTCACTGTCTGTCAACAGCCACCTGGTTTCTCTCCTCGTCCACTCTGCATGCACATTCACAGGAACCTTCAGAGCTGACAGAACAGCACTCCTGTCAGCTCAGTGCACAGTGCTGCTCTTGGGTACGATATTATGTACTGTTTTTGCCAGTTCTCCTATAAAACCTTTATTCTATGTATATACTACACTGTA
Organism: Cichlasoma orientale; assembly: GCA_034780415.1. Classification (NCBI taxonomy): domain Eukaryota; kingdom Metazoa; phylum Chordata; class Actinopteri; order Cichliformes; family Cichlidae; genus Cichlasoma; species Cichlasoma orientale. Next base: position 364,567 of record JAVDPK010002118.1, read on the forward strand.
GGAAAAGCCTTCAAATGAAAACACATGCTTAGACAGAAGATTAATTTCACTGGATATAAAATGCATCTGTGTCCTCCTCATCTTAACAAAAAGGACTTCACCAATCTCCTTTTGTAAAACTCCTAATGAATTGGATTAAAGCTGGCCCAATGAATAATGGAAGCATTTCTACTAAGCGTTTCCGTTTGTCACAGGATTATGTCCAAAGCCTTTTTTTTTCACTCCTCATCCTGATCATTTCACTTAGTAGATTAAATTAAAGCATTAAGAATGGACATATCTCTCTTAATGAATGTTAAGCTTGAGCAAACCCGCAATTCAATGTCTCCTCAAATGGGATTTACTTATTTGGATTTATTATTTGGAGTTCCAATGTGTGTAAAGATTTGGACAAATGGCCAACATTTGCAGTATAGACAATGCAAGCTTCTAAAAAACAATGATTCATGCTAGTCCACCGCGGTGGTCTTTACCGAATTTTCTAATCAGTGAGCTGATTGATGGATTGAAAAGTTTTGTGCATAAATTAATGGCAAAAAGAGGATGAATCCTTGTGACTGGTAAACCCCTCCCACCGCAGACAGATGCTTAATGGTTGGCAATGAAATTTAGCTTATTCCTTCTCACCTCAGCATAATTTGTCACAGCTTCATTAACTTTTTCCTCTAGCACAATCATATTAGTTTTACACTAAATACATGCAAAAATAATGTTAGCATGCTATGTCAAACAACTATGGTGAACAAGCTATTTTGTTAGGTACACTGGTCAACATAAGTAGCTAATCAGCTGGCCACATGGCAGTAGTGTAATACATTCAGGCATGTAGACGTGATCTAGACAAACCATCAGGCAAGAAAGGTGATTTAAGTTACTTGGACTGTTTGGCATATTTGTTAGTGCCAGACAGGCTGGTCTGAGTATTTCAGAAACTGCTGATCTGCTGGGATTTTCCTGCACAACCGTCTCAAGAGACCATTTAAAAGAATGGTCTGAAAATGGACTAAAATGGAATGTTCCCCTTTATCCGAACACATAAGAGTATCATTAGTAATTTTTAATAAAGCTGTTTCAGTGCTATGGTTTTGTTGGTACCCGGATTGGAATTGATCAAAGATATTGTTTCCCTCGACTAGTTGAAGGAGCTGATGAGTGACAACTTTCTCAAGGATTTTAGAAATAAATGGCAGTTTGGAAATTGGCCTGTAATTACCCAGAACAGTGGGATCTAAGGAGGGGTTTTTAAGCAACCACAGCCTTCCTGAGTATAGTTGCTTGCCATGTCTATCCCTTTTTTGACCATAGTGTACCAATCTTCATATGGCCGCTTCCAGCAGGATAGCACGCACTGTGTGATGCTATCATGTCAATTTGGACCAAAATCTCTGAAGTGATTCCAGCACCTTGCTGAATCTACAGGGTGGGCCATTTATATGGATACACCTTAATAAAATGGGAATGGTTGATGATATTAACTTCCTTTGTGGCACATTAGTATATGGGAGGGGGAAAACTTTTCAAGATGGGTGGTGACCATGGTGGCCATTTTGGATCCAACTTTTGTTTTTTCAATGGGAAGAGGGTCATGTGACACATCAAACTTATTGGGAATTTCACAAGAAAAACAATGGTGTGCTTTGTTTTAACGTAACTTTATTCTGTCATGAGTTACCATGAAGAATTCAGTGACAGTGGATTGCAGATAGCAATCAGCTGAATTCTGTTTTCTTATCCCTCCCAATTGAAGTGCATGACCATAGTGGCCTTTATATGACAATCAACTTGCCACCGTTCATCTGTAGTGAGTGTCGGCTGTCAGTCTGCTGTTTACCTCAGCTGTCAATATGCCGGGTGTCCATGTTTATTTACAGGAGGCTGTAAAACTTTGTGAAAGGAGTCCGATATGAGTTGATGAGTCAGTGAAGCTCACTTCTGTCTGATAACTGCAATACTGAGGTAAGTTGTTGAGGATATCCTGAACTTTTCTGTCGGTAAGCGCTGCTGTTAGCAGCTGTTAGCTAACTTTCTTTAATGTGGCTCTAACATTGTTGGGAATAAACTCTAATACAATGTGAGAATGTAATCAAACTGAGGGAAACTTTTTAGAATACACCAAGCCTGAGATTAGCTGTCTTAATGTTGGCTTTTAACCAGCCTGCTCTTGTTAGCTGTCTGAAGACGGGAGGGTCACATGTCTACTGATAATAGGTAATTTGATATTGGAAAAAAAAAATAGCATCTTTATGCATGTTTTCACGTGTTAGAGCCCTGACTTCAGCTCAGAAGATGAGGCTTGAGGTGAGGAGAAAGAGGATGAAGGAGGAGAGACAGAAGCAGTGGTGGTGGAGGAAAAAGCAATAATGAGAAAGAGATGATGAAAATATACATGTACAAATGTTAAATGGTCATATATAGTTAGTTGGTTAGTTACTACATATGTGGCCGGTCTCTAGTCACATACATAAAACATGATTAGGCAGAATGATGATGTCAATCTAAGCTACTTTGCAGCCCCCATCCCTGGTTAGGCTTTTGAATCCAAGCAAACAAATTAATACAAGTTAATAGAAATAAAAGGTGGTCCAATTCAGTACTAGCAAGGTATACCTAATAAAGTATCTGGTGAGTGTACGTTGCACCTATAAAACAAATGTTATCATTTAGCTTAAAGCACTGCACCTTTGCGTGCCTGTAGACCTTCAGTCATTCTAATTAATGTTCTTGTGACCTTTCATTCTAACATGAACACTTAAGGCTGTGATAGTCCAATGCACACATTTGAAGTATTTTTACAATTTCCTGGATTTTTAAATCTATAAATGTTACTGCCAGAGATTCAGGCTTCATAGTAAGGCAGGTATGTAGGTATCAGTTAATGAACTGATCACAGAAGTAGCAAGCAATATTTCTATAACCCTGTGTCATAAAATCTTTTCCTCTGGGTTCATTTAAATGTATTTATATATCCTCCAAAACAGGTTCTGCCAGAGTCTGTGTTTATGTGAAGTCATTTTCTGCAGCTGTAATTCTTTAATAGACCTGCGGATGTGAATCATGATACAGAAATACTGCTGTGCTTCACAGAGATTCATAAATCTTTAAAGGTTTTATGCATGGTAATTATTCATACACCGGGGAGTCTGCAAAGCTAGTAGTGCTATGTATTCCACCAAACAAATGTACAGGGTCATGCTCTGTCTGCATGCTAGCTTGTGGGAGGATGCTTATTCTAATTGCCCTTTGGAGGCCTTGTTTCTGGCCTGTAGTTTAATCAGTGCAAAGAGCTTCAGATACTCCTGATGCCTCTTAAGCAAGTGAACGAATTCATTGGCTTGCAAAGAATGTATTGTCGTCACAGCAGATAGTACCACATAGCTGTACATTTCTTAGCATTCTATAAGACCAGAAGAACTGGAGGAAACTTCAAAGAAGGAATTCAATTTGAAATCACCTTGTAGTCAAATATTCATAGTGGATGTAAAATAGGAGTAGAAACTCGATATTTATAATGAATTAATTGGATTCCGATTTTTATTAAGTGTACAAGCGTCGGTAGTCTGATTTGTAACAATCTTGTGGACAAATGACTCAGAAAATTATATTTGGTGAAGATGATCGATATAAGGTTAAAATAAATTCTTACGCGCTCATGATAATGATGGGAACATATATTATTATGACTAATCTATAATAACATAATCCACACGAGGAACTAAGAAGCTCTCAGGGTTGTGAATCATCTTATCTGCTGCACAGGCAATCTGTGCTGAAAAAATAGAATCAGCATATCAGTTATTCAGTCTTCCATTTTGAAAACACTCATTAAAGGGGCTTCCAAACCTCGTTAATGCTATATATATATGTGTGTGTGTGTGTGTGTGTGTGTGTGTGTGTGTGTGTGTGTGTGTGTGTGTGTGTGTGTGTGTG
>JAVDPK010002118.1:386436-427465 GCA_034780415.1 Cichlasoma orientale
ACACACACACACACACACACACACACACACACACACACACACACACACAACCTGGCCTTCCTTGAGTTAGGGCACATGCCTGTGGCCTGTGTAAGTCTGTGGTTGGTGTAATGATGACAGGCTCACACACACATACTCACAGATTCCAGGACCCCCACAAACATGACTTGGCTGAGCCTGCATGGTATATTGTGCTGCTGACAATGCTACCATTATTCTTAATTACTCTCAAGAATAGACGCTAAATTATTTAAATGGAGTGTGTCTCTCTGAATGTCTGGCTGCCTCTTGGTCAATGTGCCTATCCTCAGCAGTGGTGGAACAAATACCCAGATCCTTTATTTCAGCAGAATGGCAATACCACAAAGTTACTATGCCCTAATCATAGAAAATGTGAGTAGTGCAGTTAGTAGGTAGAATTACTAGAAGTACTGTACTCATTATGCTGGAAAAATGGCTCCTTGCTGTGTTTTATTGTCATATATACTATTTTGCTATTATTACTGATGCATTTACATCTAATTGAGAGCTTTCTTGGATTGTTTGATGTTTTTTCAAATACATAAAAAAAAAATTCTAGAAAGTTGAAGTAAATGTTGCATAAAAGTAAAGAACTGGAGAGCCATACGAAAGGCTTTGTGCAAGATTTGAATTGATGTTTTTGTTTTTCCACCACTGATATTCAATGACAGCCAGAGTAAACCTCACCTTGTCTTCTTTGGACAAACTTCAAGCTAATGTCTCTGGATGTAAACAGATGAAGAGGTTATCTGGCTCGGTCAGATATCAAGAGTGTCTTGTGCTCCTTTTGATCTGACAAGAGAATCAAGCAAAAAGTATAGTAATTTCCTCACCGTCTTCTAATCTAAACATGTCTAATTACAGGCACCAAGGCCTATTTGAGTGGATTCATAGCCTACATATTAGAGCACATCAATTGCACAACAGCCAGGAAATGGGGTGTGCTGTGCAATTGGAGAGACTGAGAACCTTTTTTTTTTTTTTTTTTTGGGTTGCATCACAGAAAAATTGCTGTGGTGTGCCTCATTTCATGAACCCTTGTGTAGATTGAGTAAGATGAAATAATTAGAGGCTTTAGCTCGGGTAGCTAGCTATCTGCTCTGCTGCACATGAAGGCAGGAGCATCATAATTAGAAACTAGTCAACACCAAAGGTTTAGGTGGCAAACACATTCGTCGGGACATAGATACTTTGTTATTACCGCTTTGCAGGCATCATTTGATATGGTGGCTTGCCTTCATCTGATGACATAGCTGTGATTGACCATGCTCTGCTTCCACAGCAGGACCTGACCGGTTGAGTCTCCAGCAGTGACTCATTACAGTTGTATGTTTATTGTAAGTTTGTGTGTGTGTGTGTCTTTCTGCAACAACTGTGTTTAGTGAGTCTGCGCCAGGTTAAGCACCACAGTGATCGTTTAAACAACTTTTGCTTTTCAGAAGGGGACAGTTGTTGTTTACATTAAACTTTTTTTTTGTGTGCCAGCCATTACATATTAAGACTAAATTATTTAGGATCTAACTTTTGCAGGAACCTTCAACATAACCTAGGTGATGCCTTCTTATTGTGTGTGTGTGTGTGTGTGTGTGTGTGTTTTCGCTACAGTAGATTCAAAATGTTTACCAAAAAACGAGCATTAGAAAGAATGAGTTAAGATTATCACATGGCATTTAATAAAACAAATATATTCAAATTTTCAATAGATAACATTTCTTATAAAACATTATATATAACACATTTACAATGCATGCAGCACCATATGTTTATAATACTGGTGTTGACAGAATGTAATAGCTCATTTAAGTGCCACATCCATTAAAAATATATACAATACAGTAATTTACTGCAATAATAATTGTGGCATTAAGTTCCATAAAAAGAGAAACAAAGCAGCTCTGCCATTCCCAACGACATGCATTGATCTTCCTAATACTTCTGAAATGTCACTTCCTAACTTTCGACTCCTCATCTGCTGAGAGGGAATTGGATCAGTCCATCTTGCACTCTTGTATCCCTCTGGGTGTATCACTTTTCCAGGAATGATGTCTATCCTTCCGGGTGATGTGTTTGTGTCAGCAAGTTTGGCAGGAAAGAATGTCTTAGGTGTCTGTGTGTGTATGTGTGTCAGCATCTCTTGTGTATGCAAGTGTTTGTCAGTGTCTGTGACTGATTTGTGGGTTTTGCTGGGTGTGTGAGTGTGTATTTTTCTCTTTCTGTGTGCATCCGCTCATTCATGTCAGCGTCTCTGACAGGTGTGTAGGTTCCGGGCTGCAGTCCTGCTGACAGTGTGATCTCGCTCTCCTTTCTCCGCTCGGCAGGCCAGGCCTTCGCCACAGTCACAGCGCTGGAACAGCTCCAAGCCATGGTTGCCTTTCCTACGGTGGCGTGTACACACCTGGCCCACTGTCAGAACAGGCTTACAAATGCGAGACCAGAAGTGTCTGGCACAGCAAAGACCCTCTGAGCAGTCTGCAGATCTCAGGCAGGCATCCCCCTCTTGGCCTAAAGATAGGGGGGAAGAACAAAGTGAAAATACGCTACATGGAACAGACCTCCCTGAAAACTTCCTGCTACTGTTACTTGAACCCAGCAGCTAAGAATGGTGATTTTTAACAGCACACTTACCTTTGACAGCATGAAGCTGGTTGCCATGGGCACTTGGAGACTTCTTGGCTTGCTGTGCCATGGTGCTGTTGTGTGTGTGCCCGGAAGTTGTGAGGGATGCATCTGTACCAGCTATGTCACTTGCCTGACAAACACCTGGATAAGTCAAAGGGCAAAATTAACAGTTGCATTTAAGGTTTTTACCACTGCAGAAAAAACAAAAACCTTAGTTAATTAAGATGCAAATAATTAAAAAATAAATAAATAAATAAAAACAGATACAAGATGACTAAAAGAAAAATCATTATTTCAGATGAGCTTACCATTGCTGCAGCGGTTTCCTGCACAACACATTGAGTCCCTTGCGCAACGCTTTCGGTTCTTACGGCAGGGCAGGCAGGCGCCCCGAGCATCGTTGCAGAATTCATCACCTCCGCAGTCTTCATCATCCATACAAACACCTGAGTTCTATATTATGATTAAAAATGAAAGCATTCTGTCAGGAAGTATATTGCCATGATTTCTACGACAACTTATATGACTGCAACATTGTCGTGGCGCACAGGCTTGACTTTTACGCACGGCTGAATTAATTACCTGCAAAGTGTCTGCGGGTAATTTGTGTCCCATGCTACCGGAAGGTGAGGTGCGAGGACTTGGACTAACACTGTCGGCACCTTTGCCAACCGGAGCACCGGGCAGGTTTTTGATAGCGTTGGAATTCGTCAGGACTGCGCCCGCGTTAACGTCCCCAAGGTATCCAAACAGCGTGAGATACACAGCCAAGAAGCGGCGGGCTGAAGGCATCTTCATGATTCCTTTCTTAAATTCTCCTGCAAACGCACGATAAAAATGTCCCTTCTGTTTCGTTAAGAAGAATCTGTGAGCGGCAAAGTCCAAAACGGCCTTGAATCCCGAATCCTAAAGTTTCCAGAGAGTTTCGGAACGATGCTTGGAAGTCTCCTGACTCGCAGTCCTGGGATGATCTCTCTTTATACATGTGGACCTGTTTGTCTTCCCGCCCCTCGCTGTGCACTACAAAGGCGGAGGGGTGGAATTTCAAACAGAGACCCAGTGTACGGAAATGGCCATCTATTCTCCCTGCACAGGACAACGTTTCAGTGTTTGTGATGATAATGACCTGCAAAGTCTGTCTGAATACCCATCACCCACTGGTATACACGGACCCCCACCCGTATTTCCTCTATCTAGTAAGTATAAAATATATACATGAAAAATATTGATCACAAATAAATTCTTCTTTAATATTTCCTTTTCTTTTTTTTAATTCTTAAATAAATTCATTATTCTTTGTTTAAACCATCACTCAGGAACATGAGTAATAAATGCCTCGAGTGCCTCCTTCCTGTGATAGAACTCTAATACGATTTTTTATTATATTCCAACACAGAAAATAGACAATGACAAAGAGCTTTCCCGTTTTTAATGATCAAATATTTAGATTTTCACAATTCATGTGAATTTACCAAAATAGATAGTTTTTTTGAATAATTTCCAAACTATTATGGGTGAAATCAAAAAATAATCAAAACGTTTTATTTTTCTTTTAATGTTGTAACATATTTCATGTCTGAAATCATTTTGATTTCTAACTGTAGTAGGACAGTATTACGGATTATGTCTCAACTGCACATCTTTATAAAAGCCGTTTGCTTATTCCAGTTTCTTTGACATCCTTTGACTGCCCTTTGGCTTTGTGAAGCCAGCGATTGAAGTTACTTAAGTCGATTAACTACTTCATTTGATCCCTCTGATTGCAAAGGGGGCAATTATCCCCCAACGTGTGCTTGATTACACCAGTGGCGGACATCAATGTGTAGGATATGCAGACCATTAAGGGGTGTGAAAACTTTGCCGAATTAATGGACTTCCGTGGAGAGGCCTTTCAGGTTTGACTGGCACTTTGAGATTAAAGGCGACTCTGATCTACCCTGCTCTTTGACCCTGTAGGCTCCACCACTTCAAGAAGGAGAAATGTATTTAAGAATATTCAAATGAAGTCTCAGTGGGCGTCGATGACGCCCCATCGCAGTAGACTTGTTTCTATGTTTTCTTTAAGTTTGCATCTCCAGCCACGCTGCCCCTAAAAATTCCTGTAGTCGCTTCTGATTTGTTTTTATTTTGAACTTTAAACCTTTAGTGACACTGACTTAAAAAACTTTTCCACTTGTTTTTTGCAGTGTGTGAACAGTCGGTTTTCACTGTGCAAGAAGAGCACTCTTGAGGTGCTGAAGTGCGTGATAGCAATAAGAACTTTAGTTTCTCCTTGAAGATGCGTTTGCACTTGGACGTCATCTGCTGGCCACGCAGCCTGTATCCGAGGTTTGAGTGTGAGAACGCGTGTGCGTGTGTAGAAGTGTCAGCGATGCGCCGTAGACACCTGACACTTTGCGCATTTGAATTGCTGCATATCTTTTGAAGTAGAGCTTTTATCTCCACTTTACTAAATGTCAGTCCTGGTAAGGTGAGCTTCTTTGATGCACTTTGATCCCTTTTGATCTCACAGAAGTGTCACCCTGTTGTTATGGCTGAAGCCATTCCCCTGTGCCCCAAACAGATTTGTTGTGCGAACAACACGGAGCCCAGAAAAGCTGAATCATCCGCACTTACCACTAAGTGGATGACATTAACTCTAGGAGTGATTATTAGATATCTGGGAACCTTAAGCAGTTCACATGAGGATGAGGCTCTTGGGTGACGGGACATTTTAGTCTTACCAGCAGCTCCCTCGTGTGGCAACTACTGCAAACTCTGCAAAGCACAAATGTTCCCTTAACCACTCTGAGCTGTTTAAAAGAACACAACAAACACGACTCAAAAGTATTGTTTTTACTCTATAATTTTAAAAATCGTACACGTGGCACTCTGCAAAATAATTTACAGCAGAAAAATAACAACACAAGGCAAATATCAGGTAACTTTGCAGAAGGCAGTCAATAAAAACTCAAAACCAGTTGTTTGGTAAGTTATGACATACATAAGGCTTTGTGAAAACATAACCCGCCCATAACACAATAAAACACTTAGGGTTTATCTGAAGAATTAAGATTTCTTCTTGTTTACAGTTCTCCATCAATAGATTTATATAATATGTGTGTTTGACTTCCTGGGGTGAATGAACATGGGAGAATTTTGCCTACAGGACTTTCTCCCTAGACAGACTTTGCAAAACATAGTTAATATTGTCATTTCATCATTTCCCCCCCCCCCTTTTTTTTTTCAAGCCTAACCAAGTAGATTTTTTGCCTAGACAAAACCAACAACGACTGTAAACTACAACGCACAAGAAAGCGTTTGAAAGGCAAAGTTCTCCTCCTAGAGGGGGTGAATGAAACATGACATGAGCTTTCTGAGTTCCATTTAAACCAATCGGTGAAATGAGAATTTTAATCGCAACGCATTATGATTGATGCTCTCCAAGATTGTCAAGAGTGGTAAACAAAAAATATTTTCAATATTTGTATTGGCGAAATATTAAAAACTGCAAATCATTCTTGCCATCTCCAAAAGCTCAGATTTAATGACTGAAACAGGTGATGGATGGTCCTTCTGAGCTATGATTAATGCTCACTGGTGTTTTATATCAGGCCAGTAGTGATTGACTTCAAAAGACCACATTAGATATGTAGAGAAAAGCATGTCATTGCAGTCATATCAGGTATGATAGCTTTTAATCATTTTAAATGTTCCTGTGACATAAATCACAGGCATAAGCAGGAAATTTATTTCACATATTTTGTCAGCCATCAAATGATTAGAAATTCTCTGTGGTGATTAATGTATTTATTAGCTATAAGAAAGGATGAAAAGCAGCCATCTAAGAGGACACGGACGTTTTTGAGGTGTATATGTGTTCATGCAGCATTGAGAAGGTCTTGTGATGTAAATTTTGTATGCCATTGACTTAAGGCACTTACATTCCTTTTGACTTTATGTTCTGATTTTTTTTTTTTGGATGTAAGAGGTGACGATCGTGGTGCTAGTGTTCAAAGTTGAAATTTCACAAAATATAATCTCATTTCTTTCGCTTCTTTCTGTCTCTAGGAGACGTTTGAAGATTTCCACATGATTGTGTGAAGTCGAGATAGTCTTACGATAATGCAAATGTGGTAAATTTGTGTTCCAAATGAAGAGAAGGATGAATTTTTTTTTTTACGGGCAAACCCGACATGGCGGAACCTGTTTAAAAACCTTGACAATACCACAAGTGATAAATCATTGATCAAGTTCACAAATTTATACAAGTCTCCGATTTTCTAAAGAATGTCGTCAAGTACGTTACAAAGTAATCAAGCACAAAAGAAATCACGGTACAAAAACAAATAACCAGTACTGTCATCTCAACACCGCTTATTATAATTTATCAACAGCACCAAAGACACCGAAACCATGTTCACAGTTATGTCAGTACTATACAGGAGAGGACGTCCGGTTTGGGTGGATTGGAGGCGTGACTGAAAAACAAACTGAAGACGGATGTAGGCAGAGGAGCATTCATATGCATGATTAAAAAAAAGCCTATTACAGAACAGAAAAGTGTGACCTCTACTCAAGCTTAAAATGAGCTATAACTGTGAATTTTCTCAGTTAATGGTCTTAAGTGCATAAGGACACATTGCTTCATGGAAACACTAGCTGACATTTCATGTGTGCCGGTATGTGAGTCATTAAATTTTTAAGCAGGGCACTTTAAGAGTCACGTCTATTTCCACTGAATGCACAGTGTTTGTGCTTTTCAAGGTAGATTAATCTCATAAATTGTACTAAGTATTTGATTTTAGCCCAGAAGTGTTCACGTGTGACAATATATCTCGTAAATTCAAATACTATGTACCATACATACTGTGTTTTCAATAAGAAGAACCATCTGTGACATTCAGGTTAGTCTTGAGCACTTGGTACCAGTTGTACAGGCCATCCGTAATGTGTAGATGTCTACAAAGTGTTACAGATTGCAGAAAGCAGCTGCATGTCGATAACCAGGGAGCAACTGCCGTAACATCAAATCCCTTCCCAGAGTTCACCAAATATTTCACTAAAGATTGCAGAAAAACAAATCTATTAAAAAAAAATAAATCAATAACCCTCCTCTTCCTCTTTTGAGCAGTCGACAAAAGAGGAATGTTCACACAGTTTGTTTTTTAAAAAAAAAATCATAAACCCAAAACTTAGACAAACTTTAAAACATTCATCCATCCACTAAACATCTTTTCACGTTACATTGGGAAAACCTGGCTCCACTATCAGCCTCTGTTGTATTGTGTTTGTGTGTGTGTGTGTTTGTATCCCTGCACTTTCTCTGCCTTTCAGACCCAAGTGTAAAAGAACACTGGCGAAGTGCTACAGCAGTCCCATTATAAATGCTTGATCCAGAGCCACAGTGAAATAAAGGCATATTGGTGACCCAGAGGGTTTGCCATCCATCTGTTAATCTTCTTTTCCATATCTTCTCTTTCTTTTTTAATGCAGTTTTTTTTTGTTTTTTGTTTTTTACATCGCAGCCATGTCCTCCAATAATGACCAAACCATTAAAAGCCAACAAATAAAGAGTTTCTTCTGGTTCCAAGAGGAGAGGAGGACTTCAAAAATCAACGTCCCAGCCAGAGTTGTCATCAGGAGGCGGGTCTTCATTGTCCTCTGGGAAGCTGTCGAAGTTACTTGTGTCAACTGCTGATGTGACCTGATAAAAACACAAAATAATCTTTCACGCACCAAATAAAAAAGGATAGCAAATGATGAATTTTGAGAGCGAGTGACCGCAAAACAAAAACAACAGTGCGCGCTTACGTTAGGGATAATAGGCGGTGTCAGCGTCCCCTTCTTCAAACCTTCCCAGTTAAAGCCCTCAAACCATCTAATAGAAAAACAGCATAACTTCATCATTATACAGGAAACACATTACTGAAATGTTTGGATTAAGTAAAAACATTTTCTCACTTGTGCTTTTGGATGTCTTTGACACCGTTTTTCAAGTTTCCCAGTCTTTCAGAAGGATTATCCCTGAAGTAGAAAAAACAAGTATGATTCAACACGCAGACCACTTAAATGAATTACTATGTGTAAATGTCTACAGGCACAAACACTTACCTGCATAGCTTTTTGATTAGGTTGGCAGCATTTTTGGTAATTTTCTTTGGAAACTCAATCATGTCGATTCCTCTCAAGATGATGTTGTAGGTTTTCATAGGATCGGGGCCAGAGAATGGAGGACTACACAACAGAGGCCAACATATTACTTTGAAGTTAAAAGTGCTTAAGTGTGGACAATTTTGTAATCAAGTACTATCAAACTGTTCTGTGAAAACTGTGTATTGAACTGACACATATTAATTTTCACCAGGTGAATCAACATTTCCAAAAGGTTTTGTACAGTGTGTAACATCATCGCAAAACAAAACAAAAAAAACTTTATAAACAAGTTTGTTAAGGACAAGCCCAGGCCTGTGAGTACCTGCCAGTTAAGAGCTCAAACATAAGGATTCCTAGAGACCAGTAGTCAGCGGAGATGTCGTGGCCCTTGTTCAGAATGATCTCTGGTGCTACATACTCTGGGGTCCCGCAGAAGGTCCACGTTTTCTTCCCAAACCCAATCTTCTTGGCAAAGCCAAAGTCCACCTAAAGCAAACAAAGATTTTGTTGTCAGATTATGGTCATTAGACAAAGAGGAATTTGATTTAAAATCCTCCTCATGCCATTTGGCTTCCTATCATATCATGTTCACTCTTAAGCATACTAATGGTGGCATGATAATGGTGGAAATAGTGGCATTAGTGGGTTTGGAGCTGAGCTGAGTAGCTGGTGGCTGCTCTGCCAAAAGAGACAAACTGCTTTCTCCACGGGGAGAAAAGGGAATGGTGGTGTACCTCAAAAAACAGAATCTAAAATAACCTTAGTTATACTTTTCTTCACACTGTGATTATTCTTTTATTTAAATCAGATGACATTTCACTGCACATGAGAGGAAGGTGGCATTGCTCTTGTTTTGCATCATTGTATCCATTTCAAAAACACACAAACAGTCTCCATGTTGATCTCTTACCAGTTTGGCATAACCCCTGTGGTCCAATATAAGGTTCTCTGGCTTAAGGTCTCTGTAGATAATGCCTTTGGAATGCAGGTAAGCAAAAGCCTCCACTACACAGGCTGTGTAAAACCTGGTGGTTGAGTCCTCAAATGAACCCCTGAACAGAGCGGGAGATTAACGGTGGATATACGTATGGAACTGTGATTTATATCAAACAGTAAAATGTGATACAATGTCAATAATGTAGATATAATAATCACTAACAATATTTAGAGCAGGGCTCAAATATTGTTTTACCAAAATTACCTTAACTGCTACACTTTTCTTTGCCATATAATTGTGTGTGTGTGTGTGACACTAATCAGTTATATCTGATCTGGGGGAAAATGAGCTTACCGGTCTCTAAGAATGGTCCACAGTTCTCCGCCTAAACAGGCTTCCATCAGCATGTAGAGGTATTTGCTGTCCTTGAAGGTTCTATACAGTCTGAAAACACACACACACACAAGTGGTTGCTGTAAAATGCATAAACATGCAACTATAATTGTAACGCAAATAATTTTGGTAAACCTCAAAAGTGCACAACAAAACACTCCCAAAGTGTTTTATTAGATTCCAGTCAGGGAACACACTTGGCAGGCCAAGTGTTTACTTTTCTCCTTTTTAAAAAATTTGTCACATTGCCAAACGTTTCTCCGGCCACGCAGCTTAAAACCGACTTATCTTGTCAGTCAGTATTCCAGTACACAAACTAGCATTCATGGTGCCATCTCTATTAAAACTTTCCCATACTGTTTGCATCCCCTTATCAGCACTCTCCCACCTTTTTGTTTTATAGTCAGTCACCAGACAGCTCCTGGCCACAAACACGCCAAGGAAGCTGAACCTAAGTTATTATAAACAAATTTATTTCACTTGACTCAAGGATGTCCAGCCAGTATTTGTCACGCTCCTTCTCGTGTTCTTTGCTGCATTTTAACCGTGCAGCTTCGTGCCACTTCATCAGCAAAGGATTTCCGAAACACTGTTTTCCGCAGATAATCACTGTGCCAAGTCAGAAGTGCTTAATAGAAAGCAAATTGTGCATACCTTCATTATTCAAGGGTGACTATTGAACCATCTGTTATTAGTAGCATGGCTTGCCTAAACCTCCTAACCACTGCAGCAGCTGTGTTTTGTTAGCCTGCTGATGCTTGCATCGCCCATCTTTATGAAGTCACACTATCTGGTTTCTTTCTTGTTTATGCAGTTCTTTATTATTGTTAAGCCATTTTAACCCAAGCCAAAACTGAGAACACTGTGGTGATGGCAGACTCTTTTTGTAACCACGTTCATTAAATTATCCTTAATAGGAAATGTTGTTTTAAATTACTTTTACTTTGATCGTCATTGAAAATGTGTGTTTGCACAGTTTTAATGTGGTATCAAACATTTATTAGGCTGAACAAGCTTTGCCATTATTTATGTTGCATTTAAGGAAGCTGATGTTAGGAAGCTACCTAACAATGAAGTCAGAGTGGGCCTCTTGCATGATGAGTTTTTCCGAGCGAATGTGCTCTTGCTGTCTCGTGTCGACGATGTGTCGCTTCTTCAGGATTTTCATGGCAAAGGTTTTGTTCTCATCACTCTTGAGCTGAACCTGCAGCGACAGGGAAAGAAAGAGGTTCGAATGTGAACGTCCGGGCCGCAAATGAGCGCGTGCAGCTTGTCAGGCAATTCCAGAAATGGGTAAAGATTTTTTTAAAATTCATGTTAATGTCACAGTGCGGTGCCTCGTACCAGCTCAACACGTCCAAATCCACCAACCCCCAGAGTGTCAATGATGTTAAAGTCAGGTAGGTTCAGATTGAAGAAAAACGCATTCTCGGCTTCATACCTGTGGGGCCGGGGAAAAGGGAGGAAAGAACGAAGGGGAACAGGATTAGAGATGAGATGAAGGATGAAAGAAAACATAATCCACTTTCAACAACCTGAGACAAAATATCCGTCTTTCCTTGAGCTCATTTGTTTGCAAATCTTAGAGGATTTAACTCATAGTAATCTATCAAGGATGTTATTGAGGATGTGGAGAATATAAATATGAGCACATGAAAAGGATGTTTTTGAGTTTGAGTATTCTGGCAAATTACTTTGACCTATCTTTGATCACAGACTAACTGTCCCCAGCTTGTCCCAATTCTTTATAGGAAAGAACAAAGATGGGACATCCGTCACACGAGCTACTCTCTACTCAGCTGGCTCAGAAGACATGCCTTGGCTCTGCCAGTGAACTCCACAACATGCCGGCATGCTGGCAGTGGAGATTGTTTCCACGTGTCCACCCCTTATCCCCAGATGCCCCGTGTCTTCTCTGGTTATTGTTTGATCCAGACAGAGTTTCATCAGCTCAGTTTCTGGATCAGTGGGCTTAGGACAGATCCAAGCCCGAATAGGCCTTTCTGGGTCACTCAGAACAGACTATCGCCTCAACGTCAGGCCTCCTCTCTTTCAAAAAATGTTTTAGCTGTATGTTTATGTAGACAGCAACTTATCAAAAAACACCTGCACAGAAGACGTGTTTAGATAAGTCAGCAGCCTTCTTTCACGGAGCTGCGGGGATTAAGGTTATTTACATAAAAGTACGTTAAACACTTTTATGTAAACTGTTGCATGCCTGAATGCAGAAACTAAAATGCCAAACTGTGTTTGCTTTTCATTCTGGCTTATCTGCCTGTTTCAAGTGTAAAAAAAAAAAAAAAGAAGAGAATTGTACTCGTTTCAGATCAGTTACACTGGGAACCTTTTCCCTAAGCTACATGGCAGTGGGCACTTTGGTGGCACGTGTTGGCAGGTTACAGAGCACGATGTTTCTCGGAAACACATCAGGTTACCAGGACACTCATGGTTTATTTGTGTGTATGTATACACTATTACTATCATGGGAGATTTACAGGTTATCCTTTCATCTTTCCTCCCCTACCCTGACCTGGATGCAGGCCCAGGAAACACTTCAAATCCCCAAATAAGCTCTGCTTAAGAAAAGGATGGAGACAAGTAACCAAGAGTACTTGACATACTGTGTGTGTGGAGCAGTATTATTAAAAAGTCAATGTGACTGATGCAGGTATAAACATGGACTTTGAGTGTGCACCCATGCAAAAATATGAGATGTGTCTGGGCTCTGTTAATGAAGAAGTGTTTTACAAATTCTGCCAAGATATAGAAGGATGGGAATAAGGAGAGAATTTTACATGGTAAAGGAGCTAACACTGTTACGTAGCAATAGCAATATACAGCCAGCAGATGGAGGCGTTGCTTCATTATAAGGCATCAGTATCAAAGAGCTGATGAACTCTGTCATTCACAGCTGAAGCACAAAATTAATCTTTTTCTATTACACAAGCAATGAGAATTGTCTACAAAAGATGAACACTTCTTTAGGCGAGTAACAATAGAAAACCATTAAGCTGCTTTGCAGTGTAATGAATAGTTTTGTCACAGGCAACACACAATGTCTTAATCAAGGACACACAGTCTCTGTAGGAATTAATGAATAATGGAGATGTTCACTAAGGCAGCTATACACAATACAGTTTTTTTTGTCCAGATAAGCAGAAAACTACACTTGTCTGTATCCATGACTGAGCCATGATACGCCAGAAACTGGAATATGATACAAGGGAGAAGATCCGCTGGGACTGAAAGCACACATCCAACTCAAATAGACGTCTAAACCGTGACCTTGAATAAAAGTGAACACAGAGCTCAGCAGCATCTCTCACTATTTGCCGGGCAGCATATGTATTATAAGTTTGAAATAAGGTGTTACTTACAACTGCCAGCTTGAAAATCCATTACAAGCTCAGCATTGCAAAGGGTGCCTATGCAGGTCAAGTAGCACCCCAGTGGGTGATAAACTGTATCGCTGCACGAATGAGGTCATAAAAATGATGCAATCCCCATGTGTCTAAAGTGTGTGTCAGTATTTGTGTAGGAGTGTGTGCGCCATTATCCTCATTTACTTTGCTCCAGTTCTTCTTCATCTGTCTGACTCAAGGGAGTAGAAAGAGGAGAAGAAAGCACTTCTGACCTTAAACCAGACTTAAATGCCACTTTTATTTATTCCTGCTTATTGAACTTCTACACTCTCTGAAAAGATGCAGGACCTGCTGAGTCATAGTGGCTCATATTTTCTCATTAATTTTTAGTTATTAAGGGTTTTCTCGCTGGAAGGGCCTAAACTGCTGATTAACAGTAAGTGGAAACGGCTGCTTGAAAGGACAATCAGAACATTTTAATCACAAAGAGTAGGGAATAAAAACTGGTATTAACCTATTCGAGGGCCATCTAAATGACTCTTTTTAAATTTGTGCTTTGAGAAGCAAAAGATTATTTTTAGGTCATTTTATACCTTTGAAAGAAAGGGTAAGCATAACGCTTCAGGATATATGGGTAACCTAATTTCAGATTTCTCGATAAAGTATTTTCTCTTACAATAAGTCTGCATTGCCAGAGAAAATCTTTTTTTCTTTTACTTTGTCTTATCTTTAGATTCTCCCCTTGCCTCTGAATATATATATATATAAAAAGTTTTTATGAATGTGGAAACAGGTGAAGTGGCAGCATTGTGTGCATATAGCCTTTGAAGAAAAGACCTGTCAACCCCGCAGAGAGCAGCTGTAATTTCCTGTACAGCAACGGCACTACTGAAATATGCTTATCCACTGTGACCAATTAGAGACAGTTTCCATCACCGTGGGATCCTGACTCAGGCTTTCCTCTCCGAGAAGCAAACGTGCTCTGCTGAGTGGGGAGTACCAGCAAGAGACGACACGGCGCGCAGCGGGGAAAGCTTCCTTAATCAGGGTGAAAATAACGAGTGATGAGGCACATTTGAGGAAGCAGAGATGGTGAGTGGGTCTAATTTGAGGTAAAGTTCTGGCTTGATGATAAAGTTATAAACATTTGTCATGCAAAAGTACAACTTGTTACTCATTTGCATAAAATGTGCATTGTATAAAACTTGTTTCAGCATGTATATATGCTGTACCCTTCTTGGTGGCTAATTATCAAGGCTCGAATTGTATAACCAAGGCTTCTGCTAATACAACACAACAATATTGTGTTGATCATCATTTCATGCTGACAGCCACCGGTTATTATATTATCATATTATCATAGATCTGCTGGCTGGCCAAACAATCGTCAGTGGAGCCATAGAGGGGATCTGGCTGGGGCTGAAAGCCAGAGGTAAGACACTACACCCCCCCCATAGCCCTTGTTGCCTCTTTCCAGCTCTGGTGTTATGTTCTGCTCTTGACTGCTCTGCTGACTAAATGGCACTGACTTGCAAAAGATCACTGGCACTCTCAGCTAGAAATCCACAGCATCAGGCAGACGTCTAGTCTGTTTTGTCACCCTCTTGTTCTCTCTCTGTCTCTCTAAATCTATCTACATATGGGATAAGCTGTTCCTGCTCTCTTGCTCCCCGTAAACTGTCATTACTAGGCTCTTGTTTCTACTCACCTTGACTCTCAACATAGCGCTGAATCAGTGGGGTATCAAATTATGCCAAGAGATGGCTGAATGAACCTCTAGATTCCCACCTCAATGCCAAAGTGCCTTCTACAGAGCCATTCTCTTGTTTCCATAGTGAAGACAAATAGAGTACATATTAATTCCTCCAGAAATAGAGGTGAAGGTCGTAGCCTATGCTTTCTGTTTCCCACTGGGTGCTGCATTGTTATGTAACGGACCTAAAGGCACGAAGCATTAACAGCTGGCCTGCGTGTTTCTTCACGAAACACTGCAGCTGTGTAAAATTCTTAAAATAAAACATGAGGAAGACAAAAATCAATTTCCAATTAAAAAGTGCTACGATACATTTGCATGATTAGTATTTTAATTATTTATGCACAGCATTATTTTTTCCGTTGTCTTACTTGGCTTTGGCATCAGCATCCTCATGGCCTTTGCTGGACACGTCCTCCAAACTGCCAATCAGATGCTTGAATGAGCTGAAACACAGGCAGTAAATGTTAAAACAGCACTTGGTGAAGCATCTAAATCTACAGTCGATCCAGGCCCAAGTAACAGATACAAATATTCTCATTCATTCTAGGTAATGTATACATAGCTTATGCTACAGGGAATAAATCAGTTTATATCTGTATAAGAAGCTGGTGCAAAGTATGACCAGTCTGCCAAAAACACTCCCAGTTAGTATTAAATATTCATCAGTCTGCTTTTACAGACAAGCCTCTAAAATTGCAGACGAAGAGACAGATGAGAAGACAGGGCTACCCAAAGAGGTGTAAAATAATGTGATGGCAGATGGTGGGTGAGAGGGATTTTTGAGACAAAAGTAGACACTTTGCATAAATATTTAGTGAATAAATTAAAAATTAAAAACGCACTGCGCTGAGTGATAAAGAAATCACTGGAAATTATGCAAGTTACTAGTAGGCGTGAATCCCCATGACAATATTTTCTATCTTTTACAGTACTAAGTAAAGTCCATTAAGTTATTTAGCTGAAAGAAGCAGAGCAACAACATCTTTTTATCCCTTTATATTCCAAATTCTGGTAAGAAAAAAAGGGTGTAAATTCTGAAAATTAAAGAATGATATAACATGTATTAGATGGACCCAGAAAACAATAAGCTGCACATTATAGTTGCTGAAATAAAATCCTCTGCACTTACATTTCTTGAGAGAATTGGTACATGAAAAATAACTCCTATGCTTTGGCTCATTTCTCCCTGAAATATGACTTTCTATGCAAAGAAAAAAAGATTCCAAACATCCTGGAAGAACAACTGCAGTAGCTGAGACACTTTTCAAGCAGGGCTCATCAAGCTGTCAGCAAGAAGATGCACTGCATCTGGTGTTTTCTCCTGTTGAGACCATAATACCTACTAGCTTGGGCTGTTTCTGAGCCGAGCTTTTCTCTAAATGTTTGGCTGCTTACAGTGTCTATTGGACTGAGCCAGTAAATCCATGCTGCTTCTTTTTTTATTCTCTCTTGCTTTCCCACGGCTCCTGTAATTATCCTCATTTTACCTCTTAACGTGCACACTGTTTCCTTTTTAAGCGACACGCATGCACGGATATTAAGAAAATAAATAAATGGGCCCAGAAGACCAAAAGGTTCATAAACAAATATCCTGCACCAAAACCGGCCTGGCTGGGTGACACACAAGCACACAGGCTGAAGCACTTTTGTGGGCTGTGGCAGCATTAGCTGCTAGTATGAAAGGCAGCAGTAATCACCTGCACTGGATGACTCACTCGCTATCCCCTCTGCTAGCTTTGAGGATGGCCCATTTGTGCCTGCTGTGTTCCCTAAGGCCACAGGGAGCCCCTTGGAAAGCTGATTTCCTCTCCCCACCAAACTGCTTGTTAATGCTCGAGACAGAGATGCTAAGAGGCTGAATGTTTCCTCACATAGTAAACAGTTATGAACTTTTTCGGCTCTACAAAACTTTTCAATAGCACAATCTTACTATAAAACCTGAGATTGTAATTAAATGTCAAATAATATTACTGTAATTAGAGGAAAATAGCAAATGTTTGAGCTCAGACTTGCAGAAAAAATGCTCAGTTATGCTCTGGGGTAATGTCCTAAAAATCAGTGAAGAAAATAGCAGCTGTTAGCCATTCCTTCATAAATCTAGCATATATTTAAATTCTTTACTGAAATTGGATTCGGGACATGTTACACCTGGTTTTCTGGCATAACTTAAAGCAAGTGCAAATAAGTTAATTTCTTTTATCTTTGTATGGAAAATATTTATATGACAATCAAGGAAGTCCTGAACATGGAAACTGGACAAGTTTAGATGATGGCGTGATTACATTTATAACTTTTATCACTTACACACTTTGATTTAGAGTAGGACTGTTTAACATCGGCTCACAGGTAATGCCTTAGTGACAGAAATGATACATTTTTAAGTGTAGCGTACGACTAAAACAAGAAAGGAAGACTCATGAAGTCAGCGATCTTAAGCAATAACATTTGTACTACAGAAATAAGTGTCAAAGTTTTGCTTTCATTCTAACATCGGCAACCACAAACTGGTCACACCAGATGAAAGAGGGCTGTAACAGAACAGCCTCTGAATGTATTAAATGAGTAATGTGTGGTTTGATGTTTTTCTTTTAAATCCAGCTTTGAAACTATAATATAAAAAGGACATGCCAATTAACTTGAAACATGACTCATTACAGAACATTTTCTCACACTTACTGAACTTGAATTTCAATTTGACTTCGAATCTATTTGAAATTTTTATGACAGCTTTGATGTTTTGAGCCAAATGACACCTAAATGTGCTGTGGCCACCTGCAAAGGTGGATATGCCTTTTTCTTTGTGTATTATGTGTTAATTAGAACAAGGTAATTGATTTAGACTTCTGCAGTGAATCGAAATCAAGGTAATTATGCACCACACACAACCATGTTACCACGTCGGCCACTTACATACGTTACGTCGTGGGCTCTACAGAGATTCACCGCAGAAGTCTAAATCAGGCGTAAATGTGCCGTGGCCACTCACAAGGGAGCAGGAGTGGCCTCAGGTTGATGTCTCAGTAAAGGTAACACTATGATTCTGCACCCCTCTGACCATAACGAGCAAATCCAAACTTGTAGGCTTGTTTCTCATAGCAGACATTTGTTCATGGTAAAACTTGCAACATGCATTTCTTTTTCATGTAAATGAGCACTGACATTGCAGAGGAGTCATTATGTTCTCCGAGGAACGACTTTATTGATACTCACTCTCGATCGATGACTAGACAGGTGACTGCGCCTGCAGCAATAACACTCGCCGTCCTGATGTCCTCCCTGGAGAAAATGAGCATACGACACAATCAGGCACAACTACAAAACGAGAAGTTTGATCAAATACTGTGTTGCTATTATAAAAATACATTTTTATTCATTTTATATCACTTCATACGCAAGCTTGACACATAATAAAAACATCACTATCAACAGGCAACACACATCACAGCAGAATTTGTATTACTCTTTATCATATTTGACATCGCGTTCATCTTCCTCTGATGATGATCCTTCTTCAGAGGAGTCGCCCCAATCGCAGGAATCCTCCGAGTCCGAATCCCAAATCTCCATCTTCCAATTTTTTTCTCCACACAGAGTCCCACAGAGATAAGCTCTAAATGCGAACCAGCACACTGCCCAGGGCACCGCCCCAACAAAGGACACCTGTGTAGTACTTCTATATATGTTTCCAATCCGAGGGTAGTGTTATCCACTTCAATGCAAACTAAAAAATGTAAAAAAGACAAGAAATTCTTCAGGAGGTGTCCCATAAGAAAATAATTTCAGGTTGTACCCTTTCAAAAAAAGTAAAAAAGAAAAGAAAGGGAGCAAATCCAGGCACTAACAGTAACTAGCCTTGAACAAACACTGCCTGTGTCTGGTCTGAACTCAAAGACATATGGCAACCTATTTCAATGAAGTGAGGTGACAATTCCTCCTCATGCCATGTCAGCTCCCTCTGCTTCCCCTCGCCAAACACACACATGCACAAACCCTCCCACACACACACTCACGCACATGTTCACACACAATCTGCCTCACTCTTGCTACTGACCCCGGTGAATAAAGGTCACAGCTGGTGGAAGAACAAAAAAACATTGAAAGGTGAGGACTGCAGAGGAGAAGGGAGGATAGGGATATATTAACAGTGGACTACTGCGCCCCTCAAGCTAGCAATGTTACAGAATTTCATTCACCTCTGATAAGCTCCAAGGACCTCCATCCATGCTCTTAATGCAATACCCTGGCCAACACTCCTCCACCTGTTCTCCAGCTTGGCCCCAATAGTTTTCAAAACAATTGACATAGACGTGCTTACAGTATTAGCAAGCAGTTTAATGGGTAAAAGAACAGTGGTCTGCAACTCAAAACGCTAATGATTTAAACACCTTGAAAGTGCGCCTATTGCCATCTTTTTCCAGCTGCTCCCTTTAGAGGTCGCCACGGCGGATCATCCACCCCCATCTCACCCTATCCCTAGCATTCTCTTCTGTCACACCAACCCTCGGCACGTCTTCCTTCACTACATCCATTGACCTCCTCCGTGGTCCTTATTTCCTCCTGCCTGGCAGCCCCATATTCAATAACCTTTGTCCAGTATATCGGCTATCCTTCCTCTGCACATGCCCAAACCACCTCAGCCTCGCCTCTCTAACTTTGTCTCCGAAACAATCGACCTTTCTGTCATAGTGTTAAAAAGATTGATGCTAATATTAAACATGACCAAAGTTTCAAATATTGAGGTCAGCGTCTGTGCAAGTCGTCCCTGTGAGCAAGTTCAGAATTCAAATTACTCTGAATGCAGTTTCTGAACAAGTATCCTTAATATGGCTATCTCAGGCTCACAGCTCTGCCTTAGAACACATAAACCCCACCCACCCAGTGTTCAAAACCTTCTGTTTGAGAGGGCGAGCCAATCTGAAGCAGTTTAACGTGACGATGGCCTAAAAGGAAGTGGCTTGTTTCAGACAGCAGATGAACGGTGTACCACGGCGCACCGAGGCCCAGTTTAAGATAGATGAGGATTATTTTGAACTGTGAATCATGCAAAGTTATTAAAGTCCAAGAATAAAAATATGGAGAAACGTCCGCTCATTATGAACACACATATTTCAGCAGTAATAATGAGCTGCAGTGAGACACACAATGTGTTACAAAAGTTAATTTGTCTCGTAAAAGGAAGTGTACAATGCATGCGTCATTCACTAACCATGGTGATACAACCAAACAACATAACGCCTTGGGCTATACTGAAATAGTGCTTATGTAAGCATGAATCATCCTTAAGAGACCTCAAGGGTTTCATATTAGATGGAGCCTTTTACACCTGTCCCCTGCTGCTCGACTGTAGCTGAGGAAAACAACTTTGTGTGCCATGGCAGTGATACTGGCGATGTTCTATTTGAAATACAATCCCTAAACAATATCTGTCAGTGTGATTCATTTGCACACTGCTGCGCCTAAGTCATCCACTAAAGCCAAAGATGGCTCAGTACTTGTTAATTGTGGCACAAGAAGAAATGCACTGGAAAGCAGCCACACACACACTTGCACAAGCACTGTCACACTAAAAGCAGCTGCATGCTGTGGCTGGAATGTCCTTTGGACTTACACAGGAGCCTGTGGTGTTGATTTCCAGTAGAGGGCTGAAATGAACATGGTAATTGGACAGTGATCTGGTGTCCAGGGAAGGGGGTTATGAAAATAAAATATGCTTGGAGGCAAAGAGTGGGGCAGTAGCTATGGGGGAGTAAAGCCAGGGTTAAGACTGGGTCAAGATGCACGTATCGCTTTGTGCTTAATTTCTGTGACTGAGACATTTTCAGGTTGGTTGACAGCTACTTTCACAAAGTCAGTTTCTTACATGCATATTGCACATGATGCCAGCAACCATTTCATATATATATATTGTTTAAATGAGACTTTATTCAAACATTAAAAAGTCTCATTGAGATTAAAGCTGTAATTTCTGTTGCAACAGCCTCAGGCAGGACAAGCAGCAGCCTATTTTAACTAAATACAGCATCCATCCATCTTCTACCTCTAATCTGGGTCTGAGTCCAGGAGGCAGCAATCTAAGCAGAGATACCCCCCCCTCCCCCAGCCTTTCAGGGGTATTCCCTGGCAGGGCGGTCCTGGGGCTTCCTGCCGTTTTGACATGCACAAGAAACATCACCTTGGAGGCATCCAGGAGACATCCCGGTCAGGTGCCCAAATCACTTCAGGTGGTTCTTTTGATGTGAAAAGTGGCTCTACTCTGTGCCCCTAACAAAAGATCAAGCTTGTCACCCTGGAGGACGCTCCATAGGGTATGTGCCAGTTGTACTGTCAAATCTTATTCTTTCGGTCACTTCCCATTGCTTGTGGCTTTGAGAGAGGGGAGGAACGTGGGTTGATAAATAAATCAACAGCCTCCCATTTACCACAACAGCTAGGTACAATCGTTTGTACCAATTTATGTTGACAAATAGACACGAAAATGACCAAATCATAAAATCACAAAAACATCTGGTCATACAGGGCCAATGTGAATCACTCAAAGTGTGTGCATATGAATGTGTCCGCTTCCAAATCAACTACAAATACTAGGCAGAACAAAAGATTGCTTGCATAGCGTTTCTTTTGCTACATTTAATATGGGATAAGACAATGCTGTAAGCCACCTGCATGCTGATTTCTTGAAACAGGCCTCTGGATAGCTCTGTATTAAATTCCAGAAGCTATTTTAATTTTAAAAACCTTTAGCAAATCACTCTGACGGCATTCGTGCAGCTTTTTACCACAAAAAGTATACCCACTTTCAATGCACGCCATGCATTTTTTACATTCATGAATATATTTTCCTATTATTCCAGGAAGCCACTCCTCAGTTAAGTCTGAAACACTTCCTTATTGGTACACTGATGTTCTCGTTTGAAGTTATATTTCAGTCATGAGCTACACTATGTTGTCACAAAAACAAAACAGGGACCACACAGCCCATGTTTGGTTATTCTAACAAAGATAATGTGGGAAGTCTCAGATGTCTGAGCTTGCCACGAACACACTAACCCAGCTTGCGTTTCTCATGCAGAGCATTTATTTTTGTGGCCGGCACAAAAATAAACCTTTTGTGGTTGGCTTTCTATTTATTATTTCACACTGTCAAATCTCTGCTTGGACACACAGTTGACACATCAGTCTGCCAGACTGGTACATACTTAAATATTTAGTCATTTAGCTGTCAGTGCAGGGCTCCGGCAGCAGCCAAGTGTTTCCTCACCTGCACCCAAAATAAAATCTTTGGCCCATGGGAAAAACAAAAGCAGCGGTACTTTTTTTTAAATATATAACTGCACTGCTACACAACAAAGATGCATGTTTCCAAAATGATGATTTAAAAAAAGAAGAATTTCAGGGTTTATTTTGACAAACTGCCTCTGAAGCAGTCTCACAAAGTTTCAAATCTCGGTGAGAGCAGTAGCTACATGATGTCTTTAACAAAAACTATGTTATAGTTACAAAAAATGTGAAATATACAGAGAACGCAGACACAGGAATACAGAAATGTAAAACATACAGAATTATAGTTAATGCTAAATGACAGAAGCTGAAGCTGTGACTCAGTGGAGATCTATTAATAGACTGAGGGTATGGCTTGGAGTGAAGGGAAAGTGATCATTCTGTGAAATAGTGGCAACATATCCGCACTATTACAAACTCTCAAAGTGAATTATCAGCGCGCCATTGTTGGTGTGAAGGTGTTCTGACACTGATACCAATCACATTTCTCTCAGTTACATCAGACAGTCTTTTTTTAAACGGCACCTCAAGTCCTTCAGCTGGAACATCCCCACAAACATCCCCACACAAAATACACTCGGGACTTGGAGGTCAGATCACACATTGTCTATGCAAGCGATAGTTCAGCTCCTCGACTGAAAGTTCGCACTTCGCAGTGACGGGAAGAATGCGACATCAGATATGTCGCCGTTACGCACAAACCGCATATCATCCTCGAAGTGCATCTCTTCCTGGAACATCCACCTACTGGGATGAGCTACATATATACTGTATTCATTCAGGGCTACACACGTGCAAACCCCTAAGATAAAACTTGTAATCTGATACTTCTTCCGCTGCTTTAATGTACACACATGTCACGCCAGCACTCACACAAGCTCTTACAAACCATTATAGCTGGCAGGGGAACAGACTTTGATTTGTAAATATGTTGTTCTCACAGATCAAAGGCAACGTCTTCAGATGGACAGAGTAGCTTTTGAGTAGGGGCTATTGAGTTTCATGAGCAAGGACATGCACAGTTAACTCCTAATTAGAAAGATGGCCCAGCAGAAGAGCCCTCTGATCAAAAGCCTAGTTCCAAGATGGCCAGCATCTCCATCATTTCAATTTGCGAGACACACTTGACCATCAAAGGTGTAGTTAAATAAGCTTCTGCAGCTCAAGACACTCCAAGACAAAAGCTGTTTACAACAAGAGACAGTGAGATAGGGAAAGCAGTTTGTTGAACAAAAGTGTTTCTCTTGATTAAACAAAGCACAAAATGCTCTTAAGCATCCTTTGAAGAGGAGCTGCACACCACTGACTATATATATTCTGGGAGCCACTGACTATATGGCCTGCTGTATATAGTATATGTGGAAAAACCTGATCTAACTATCAAATGTAAGGATATGAGTGATAAACTAATGTTAAGGCTCATGCTGCACACACTGTCATCAGCACGAAAAAAAAATTTTCTTTAAGCAATTTCAACAGGACTTAAAAGAAATGAGTGAATTCCAGGAAATTTGAAACCTTTAACACAAACACAGCATTCATTGTGAATTAAAACTGTTCTATTCTTATTCATTAAACAGAACTTTTCTTTTTACCACATATATGTAAAAGATTCAAATTTTTACTTAAAAACAAGAACAGAGATCTCTCTCCTCTAAGAAATCAAGCTTTCCATGCCTAACATGCCCCACATGCATTTTAATGCTCCGCCATCTTTTATCCTTTAGTCATTAGCTTTTACATTTAGGGAAAGCCCAACCATCTGTGCAATTCAAGCTGTTGCCTGAACATCATTTAGCAGCTAGAGTTCTCAAAGTGCAGCCCGGAGGCCAGTGGCAGCCCTTGTTAACCTTTTATGTGACAAGAAAGAAAAGATTGCACTACTTTGCATTTAATTGATCTCCAGTTCATGTCAAACTTTGATAAAGTACAGGACCAAGACAGCATTTCTCTTCAGTTTCAACTCATCTGTTTTAGCCATTATAGCAGAATAAGCCTTCATAAAACTGGCAAACATAAGACAAATGTATGCAGTCAAAAAAAAATATGTAACAACCACCTTATGGTTCGTGAAAAAACTAAGACACAGCATAAAAACCTCTATTACCAACATAAACTACCATCTACCGAAGAGGCACATTACAAATACTAAATGTGTTTGGTGCGTGTATTTTTCCTGTGCGGCCCTCAGCAACAGATTAGCGGTTTAAATGTTGGCCATCAAAACTTTAAGAACCCTAAATATTCCTTTTGAAAATAAACATTATAATTTATTGTTTGACAGGATATAAGCTTAAATATATTTTCCACAGCATGCTGCCTTGAATCGGTCTCTCTGTTTTGAAGTGCTGAAGAGTTTGAGAGCTGATTTGATGTGGACGTCACATTCGGCAGCCACAAGATGGCGACATCTTCATTATTTTCATGCTTGCACTGCTGTCTATATGCATGCACACACTCAAATGTGTGCATATCTTCTATGTTTCTACTTAACCCATCCATCCATCCATCCATCCATCCATCCATCCACCTTCGTCCACTTATACTTGTCAGGGTAGCGCAAGAGGCTGGAGCCTATCCCAGCTGTCACAGGGTGAGAGGCAGGGTACACCCTGGACAGGTCACCAGTCTGTCGCAGGACTAACACAGAAAGACAGACAACCATTCACACTCACTTTCACAGCTGGAATCACCAGTTAACCTAACCCCACTTACTACATGTCTTTGGACCATGGGAGGGGTATCCAGAGAAACTACTACTTAACCCCCACAGCCATAATGCACTTCAGACTATTTTCTCTCTCTTCACTCCCTGAGGTTAAATAATACATAGTCCATGGAGAGGCACAGTCCTGACAAGGAAGAGCAAACAGCAGGATAAAAATATCACTTCAGCGCATTGGTCTTGATGGCAGGTTTATAGAATACTCTTATAACACTAAAGTGTCTACAGTGAAAGTATTTGAGAGCTTAGATCAAACCAACTGTTAGAAACAGACATGACTCATTTGATCCACACAAAATATATTGTACAGTTACTTAAAACTGGCCCGTGGTGCGTCTTCATAGCTAGAATCCACATGGCCGGTTCAGGCTTTTCAAGCACACAGGTGTGTAATGTTGGAAGTGTGTAATC
The DNA here is from genome assembly GCA_034780415.1 of Cichlasoma orientale. Taxonomy (NCBI): domain Eukaryota; kingdom Metazoa; phylum Chordata; class Actinopteri; order Cichliformes; family Cichlidae; genus Cichlasoma; species Cichlasoma orientale. The sequence continues at coordinate 412,074 of JAVDPK010002118.1, forward strand.
TTGTTTTATATCTGATCGCTCCAAGTCGACATAGACTGCTGTTAGCAACAGTAATTACGTTCCCATAATTCGCACAAATGTTCATGAAAGAGAGCAGAAATTCATTAATACAGCCAAGGACGGCGCGAAGATGTCCTTGATATCACAATCAAGACGAACAGAATCTAAGAAGTACGTAGATAATGCTGTTTAAATGAAATGAGACTTGAGCTGGCAGCGCACTTTCTGACAAACACCAAACTCGTAGTCACAATAAATTTTTTTTTTCTCCCAGTAGTTTTTTTGTCTGAGTGACGCAGACATGTGCAAAATAGCACAGACGGCTTGTCACTTGGTGTTGTTGTGAGGGATCTCCACAGCCACTTAAACATAAACACTTTTTTCCCTCCCTCTAGATTCAGGCAAAAATAGAACTTGAGAAACATGAATGTGCCACAGCCGCTGCATGTGCTCTTATTTATACTGTCTTCAAAAAAAGGGGGCTGGAGGTGAAATAGCTGCATTTGCAGATAGTTGTTGCTGTTTACGCAGATGGGAAAATTATTACATAACCAAACAAATTAAAATGCTCACAGTGGCAACTTTAGATCAAAACATGCCTTAATATAGATTGAGATGCATGAAAAAATGATAGGAAAAAAACACATTTGGATTCAGTGACAGTTCTCGTATTATTTTTAACAAGCTTCCATCGATTCAGAGAGTTAATTGTTGTTTCACGTTAAAAATTTGCCTTGAACAGCCACAGTAAATCATTTAATATAATGTGCACCCAGCTTTAAGCAATTCCAAACATTTACCAAGTTCTCATGGCTGTCCAGAAGAGTGAGTTGTAAAAAGAAAAGAGATTGCTTAGAGATTTAAGCTAAGATCCACGTTAACACTAAGACAAAGGATATAAAAGGCTGGGAGAGAAAATTAGAAGGAAAGAGGTGAAAGAATGGAAGACAGGAGATTTAAATTGGAAGAGGCAGAGTTATTAGGAAGACTCTCACCCTTGCAGTGCTTTCTCTCCAAACCAGTCTCCTTTTCCGAGACTGCGGAGGTAGACGGGCTCTCCGTTGGGCAAGTCTTCTCTGGTGACATTAACCTGGCAAAAGAAAGGAAATGCAGGAGAAAAGTATAAGAGAAGAATAATGAGAGGGAAGACAACTGTGTAGCGAGTAACAAAGATGGATAACGTTTCATTTAAAGACATCATTCCAAGACTCAATCATCTTTTAAAATGTCAGGTTAATCACGCTGTTACAAACAAGAAAGGAGCACCGCTGTGACACAAGTCGGCTTCAAACAGGTAACTGGCATCGCCATGAAGGATCTGGGAGGCGCCACGAGCCACATGACACATGAGTGATGGCGCTCTGCTGGGCCGGAAGACTTTACAAATCAAAGTGATGGCAGCTGAGTAGATTTTAGAGGAAGTGAATAGAGGCGATTGTTTTGTCAAATGAAGGATCTTGTCTTCATCCATTAGTCAGCACAGATGTAGCAGCGTATCCAGCACCAGCGCACCGTCTACACCTGAGTGACAGCGTAATTATTCATGTGGGAGCAGACACGAAAGAGAGAAAGGAAGTACAGGAGGTACAAAGTGTAGGCCAACAGGGCGACTGCATGCGTGCTGTGTGACGTCCGATCTGGCGGAATGCCGTCTGCGCAAAGTAGACTACGGAGAGACAAAGTGAGAGATGTGGAAACAACTAAGCAGAAAGCAATGACAAGGTCAGGTGTGTGTATATGTGTGTATGCATGTGCGCTTATCCCTGCACCCACACGTCCACGGCCGTACTGTTGTGCCGTGTAAGTTTGCTGACCTTGTGAAATTTACAACTTTTGTTGCAAAAAAAAGACACAAAACATAATATAACAAATGTGCTTACATGTCAGATATGTGAACTACTGGAAAATACTAGCATAGTAATCACAAAAGGATTGCGGGTTAGAGGGAGCAAATTGTTGGAAGGGCATTATAAAACCATGCCAGGTGCCACTGATTGATCAATTTATCATCGTACCTGTTGAAAACAAACATCATGTGAGCTTGTGGATGTAACAGAGAGGAAACAAGCTACGAAGGAAGTACAGGAAATGAATGGAGAAGATGAAGATAACAAGCAGAGGGAAAATGAGGAGGGAGACTTGCAGTCATCCTGGCATCAAAACATGTTCACAAAAAGTATGTGAAAGCCCTCCAACAGTGTTGAAGCCAGACAGGACTGTGCGCAGTGTGAAAGTCAGTGCTGATTACTGAAAAGTGGAGTCAAAATGACTCCATTCTCCTTCCAAGATACTCCCGTCGCTGCTGAAAGAGATGATGAAAGAGGCAGCGCTTCTTTCTGACTTCTCCTTTAACCTATGGTGATTGATGACAACCAGCTTCCACCCAAAAATACTACCCCCTTCCCTCCAAGATAGGTGTCTTTTGCTTCGTGTGCCATGATACCCTGCACTGTGATGTCAGCTTATGATTGTTTTGGTGGTAGACTGGAGGCACTGCCCTTACCTTTCCTTTACTGATGATGAAGAAGGTGTCTCCTCTGGCCCCCTGTCTGATGATGTACTGTCCGTCTTCATAATGTGTCTGTCAGAAGAGGAGAGGAGAGGAGAGGAGAGGAGAGGAGAGGAGAGGAGAGGAGAGAAGAGAAGAGAAGTCATTCAGGCTCACTCTAATTAGTTTGTCTCCTTTCTTATATTGGAAGTGCGACACTCTCACCGGAGACAAAAACTACTCTTCAGAGGAGGAAAACCTGAATTGGTGCGGTGATACAAATCACAATTAGATCTTTTTTTCTTGTTCAAAATCACAGATTGGCAAACTGTCCTGGGTGTTTTGCTTCCTTCCACCCACTGCTTGCTCGGATATGCCCTGTGACCTTGAATATGAATAAGCAGGTAAAGAAAATGAACGAATAAATGAATGCTGCTGCATCAAATATGAAGGGAAATCACAGCTCCTTCCGAAGAGAAAAATTAATACAGGATATCCATCCATCAATCAGTGTTTTCTACACCTAGTAATCCTATTCAGGGTTGTAGGTGCCGGAATGGTTGCAGCATGCACTGAGCAGGCTCCGTCTCACACATGTAGATGAAGACATTCACACTCACATTCAGGGCTTGTGTTGAAAATAACCTCTAGAGCAGGATAATGCATTTGCTCCAAGGCCAGTTTCTCGGGTTATAGTGAATAACTTATGTAACAGTTTGCACAATGGAAATAATTGAATATCAAATTATGCTATAGTTACATTATGATCCAGAACAATAGCACAAGAACAACAGGCTAACCTTTATCCGTTTTTGTTTCGCCAGCACAACACACAAAATACTGCACCTCTGGCCACAATTCTAGACAAAAGGCAGAGCTCAATACTTCCTGTTAGATCATAAATAGATTCCACAGAGGGGCTGACATTTGCCAGATTTTTATTCTCACACGATTTCACCCAGGAAAGGTGCCTAACACTTTACACTAAGCAGTGACATTCCTGTCTGTAGTGTATCATTTAAGGAAGAGACATTCCTGTCTCCTGTGTGTCATTCAAAAGCAGTTTCTACTTAACAGCATGTTGCAGTGCTGGTGTGTAGTTCACGTTTATTTATTAATGTGAATTATTGCTTTTTCCAAACCGTACTTTTAAGGAGGTTAAAAAGAAATTGTAGATCTAAATAACCAAAACTCAAGTCAAATGATATTTCAGGATTTAGTACAGCATCAGATACAGCACAGGGCAGTGTAATGGATTGAATCAATATGTGAACCAGTGAAATATGATATCTGGTTTGCCCTGAATGGGCCAAATGAAATATGACACATAATTTAAACTGCTAGCTAGATAGTTTGTGCCTGTTAAATGGCTCTGATTTGATCAAAGGGATGGGAAGGATGTTTGATTGGACTGTGTGGATCACCACAGATGCACCGCCTTTCACCAGGCTTGTTTTTAAATGTAAAAATATTTCAGAATAGTTACTCTTGACGTTATCATCAGGAGTAACTCACACCGACAGCAGCTTGAAATTTCAAAATTTCAGCCTACTGTCTATAATCCTAGCAGCATTTTGTTCTGTTTATATTCTGTGCAATAAGGCAGAATATAAAAAGGTGGCGCGGTGGTTAGCACCTCACAGCTAGAAGGTCTGGGTTCAAATCCACCTTAGCTTGTGCCTTTCTGTGTGGAGTTTGCATGTTCTCCCCGTGTTTGCGTGGGTTTTCTCCGGGTACGCCTGTTTCCCCCCACAGTCCAAAGACATGCAATTAGTGGGGTTAGGTTAACTGGTGTGAGTGTGAATGGTTGTCTCTCCGTGTTAGCCCTGCAACAGACTGGCGATGTGTACAGGGTGTACCCTGCCTTTCGCCCTATGACAGCTGGGATAGGCTCCAGCCCTCTCCCCAACCCTGACCAGGATAGATGGACACTGCAAGAACATAAAAATCCTCAAAATATCTACTCAATATGATTCAATAAATCTTTGACTTTTCTTAATTTCTGACTGTTGTTGTTTACTTTACATGAGTTCTGACAACTTGAGTTCTTAACAACAAAATTCTAGCTTCACTGGCATGTAAAATATTCCAGCACCAGAAAGATGAAACCTTCCCTTTCAAAGTGCTCCTTTATTTCCAGCAGCCAATTGATCTGCATATTTGGTTTGGCACAGCTTTTTACATCAGACGAAACCCTCCCATTTACCCGGGTACGGGACCAGCAGGGGTTGTACACTAGCTTGTGACCAGCTGCACACAGCTGGCTTTGTGTTTCCTGCCAGTTGCAAACCAGGGATCTTTCACTTATAAGGTGAATATGTTAACTCCCTACACCAGTGGTTCCCAGAGTCAAAAGTGCTGCGTCCCACTTAAAAAACAGAAAATCCCATGGGTCCCCCCTCCCCCTGTGAAATTTTCCTGGCAAGAAGCCTGTCTTTATTCTCATCAAAATACAAGAGAAAGTGATGTATTTCCTTGAAAATTTTATTCAAAAAACATTAAAAACACAGGCTGTTGGCTATGAATTGATACTGATATTGATAATACTACCCAGTCATATGCAAACCTCAATACAACAGCAGTAGCTTTAGGTCAGAGTAATGAGTAATATCACAAACTAACCACCTCCTATGATCAGTTTTAATAAACTTTTTATATAAATAAATACATTTATATAAATATGGAACTATGCATACTTGTGAATAATTTCAAACCGAATTTTTGTTATTACAATGCCCCCGCGCAGTACTTTTGGCGGCCCATACTTTGGGAACCCCTGCCCTACACTATGGAAGCACATAATGCACATAGTGTTCTCATCATTTAATTTACTCCACATTTCTTAGATACATATCATAAAGCGACATAAATATCCTTGAAAGTTTAAAGTATTTCAATAGTGTAGCGGTTAGCATGCTTGCCTAACACATGAAAGGTCCCCAGTTCACAACTAGGGAGAAACACAACCCCAACCTTATGCAGGTAAAGTCAACAAAAAGAGTCACAAGAAGAGAAAACTCAAAAACCTATTGAATCATGTTGACTTGATATTTTGAGTTTTCTCAACTTTTAATTGACTTTGCTGTTGTAGAAAAACCATCTTCTTACTCTTTATTACAGTTTAATTTACCCCTACTTTTCATACTGTAATATAGTTTTGGTGAGTACCTACTACTGTCCAGATTTCTGAACCTCAAGAAATGTTTTCTTGGGACTGAAACCAGAGCCAGAGTCATATATCCCATCTGCTCCTTTATTTTGGAAACTTGCGATTCTTACTATTTATTATAAGAATATCTATCAAATATGTTTTGTTTTCATTAATGAGATATATTCCTGTGAAGGAAATATCACTGAACAGCTCAAGACTTAATTTAATGTTAACTCAGAGGTACATTCTCAACTCATCAGTCTTCACGTCTTTATTTTCCTAAATTCCTCACTTGTACAGGTCAGGTTTGGATTTAGGGGATGTAAATTATAGAATAATTTTTTCCCATCTGTTATCATTGAACTGCTGCTTTGCAACAGCTTTTTGTAAGGATATCAACTCAGGTGCATGAACTAATATTCCCTTAATCAACATGCACTTACTTACAGATTAAACAGATTCATACACTGCATTTTTTTTCTTTTGATTTGTTTGCTATTACATTTGTGAAGCCATGTTATTTACTGTATGCTAATTTTGTGTTTTTGTATAATGTTTTGACATCTTTACATTTTTAATCATAATAATGAGTATAATTAATAATTAAGTGGAGGCTTCAAAATAAGTCCACTGGATTTTCTGCCACTTCCTGCACTGTTTCTTTGTTATGTGGGTCATTTTTTTTTTTTTTTTTTTGCATTTTTTAAGTGGTGTAAAATAATAAATTGACATTGGCATTAAAAGTACGCTATATTGCCAAAAGTATTCAGTCATCTGCCTTCACATCATACGAACCTGAGCGACATCCCGTTCCTAATCCATAGGGTTTAATATGATGTGGGCCCACCCTTTGCAGCTATAACAGCTTCAACTCTTCTTGGACAGCTTTCCACAAAGTTTAGGAGTATATTTATGGGAATTTTTGACCATTCCTCCACAAGCACATTTGTGAGGTCAGACACTGATGTTGGACGAGAAGGTCTGGCTCACAGTCCCCACTCTAATTCATCCCAAAGGTGTTCTATCTGGTTGAGGTCAAGACAACTAAAGACTGCAGGTGTGCAGCAATTGACTCTGCAGAAAGTTGTCGATCTCTATGCACTACTGTATGAACCGCAGCAGCCACTGACCCCGCTCTGTGATTTTACGTGTTCTAAAACTTCATGGCTGAGTTGCTGTCGTTCCCAATCACTTCTATTTCGTTATAATCCCTCTAACATTTGACTGGAATATTTAGTAGCGAGGAAATTACACAACTGAACTTGTTGCACAGGTGGCATCCCGGACTGGTACCACGCTGGAATTCACTGAGCTCCTGAGAGCGACCCATTCTTTCACAAATGTTTGTAGAAGCAGTCTGCATGCCTAGGTGATTGGTTTTATACACCTGTGGCCATGGAAGTGATTGGAACACCTGAATTCAATGATTTGGATGGCTGAGTGAATATTTTTGGTAATGTAGTGCAGTTCGATGTTTGGCAGCATTTAAATGTAGGTTTAAAATTTGTGCAGCTTCTACATAGATGATTGCTTGTCAGCTGATTTGTGTTCATTTTATGGAACTCATTTCTAGAGCTATTTAGAAGCAAACATATAATTTTAAAATGTGTCTGCTACACAACAAAAAATTCCATGAATATTTTTCTTGTCTTAACATGTAAGAATGTCCATCCATCCATTTATCAATTTTCTTCTACTTTTCCAATTCAGGGTCGCGAGGCAGCTGGAGCCTATCCCAGATGCCACAGAACAAGAGACAGGGTTCACACTGGACAGGTTGCCAGTCTGTTGCAAGGCTAACAGAGAGAGACATTCAACCATTCACACTCACATTCACACCTATGAGCGTATGGGCCTAAAAATTAATGAAAAGTTCAAAAAATTCAAAATAATGAAAAGTCCACATGTGAATGCAACTCAACACACTGAAAATTAGCAGCATCACATGTTTAAATGAGAAAGTCTAACTAAAAAATGCTCCAAGATCTCCACACCTGCAGTTACCATAACAAACATCAGTGATTTCATGTGCCTTGTCCCAATTAGCGGGCACCAGGCTCCCTGAGTTTTGTTAATCCATCACAGTACACAATGATTCAGAGATAATGCAGTACAATTTTTTTTTAACAATCAATCAATTTCTGTTAAACTGTGTTACCAAACACAATACTGGATTTATTTCCATTTTTGTGGATATTACAAGTCGACAATTGCAGCCGCTAATTTTCTTGTCGTGGAAATGAATGGAAAGTAATGAATGCCACAAAGGAAATATATGGAAAATGCATATCAATATCATATCAGTGCATCTTGTATCTGTGGCTTATCTTGCGTAAATTGTTTACCTCCATTTGAAAGCTGAAAAGGGTTCTACTGGACTGATTTCCTGAAATTCCTCCTTTAGTAGGCGGAAAATTCACTTTATCATCACGCACCAAACAGATGCTGGAGAGCAACATTTGCTCTGAAGTTCCAATTGTGCACAGCTTGTCCCACCTAACAGCCAAAAATAATCTCTAGTGCGCACATCACCTAGAATCATCTCCATTCCCCTGCCAGCTCCTTTCTCTCACCACAATAAACGAATGTGAATGTACGAAAATCATTTTAAATGTCTGAAGTAGGCTGCAGATGTCAGACACAACAAGGTACTTACCTCCTCAAGGACATCAGCGAGCTTGCTCAGAATATCTTCCTGTAGGCCGTGGAACGAGGGGACGCTGCAGAAGAAAAAAGGAGGACTTTTATACAGAATACATAGATTCCTGCATAGTGACAATATTACTAATTAAGCCCTTTGTTTTCTTTTGTTTTCAGATAAAAGAAGATGTAGGACGTAGTGTAGCTGGAGGCTTGGGGGCTGAGGGGGGAAAAGCATATACTTTGGAAACTGTGAGCAAAAAAAAAACAAAAAAAAACTTGATCCTCTGAAATAAAACTGAAAAATAATTTTCAGATTTTACAGGTCTTTAAAAATGGAAAGAACTTCAAGAAAATAATTTCATGACAGGCTCTGCAGGCAACTCCTACAACTGCTGGTGTCAAAATGCACGTGCCTGTAATCAGAATGAGCCTGCATAAATTTGCATTAACATTAGAGCAAAATTACAGTTCTATGTGTGTTAGACAAAAGTCACTTTTGTGTTCATGTTCCTCAAAGCTTCATTCAGACGTGCCTAAAAGGTGAGGAAGAGCACCAAGGAATTCCTATAAGGGCAGTATTTGCTCTGGGCACAAAAGACAAGTTGCACTTGTGGCCATGAGCAAAAACAAATCTCTTAATTTTATTGCAAATTACAAAGCACATTAGTGAGCTTAGCAACTCACAAAGATGCACAAGAGGATTGTGCAGTTCATTGATCAGGTAATGTGACTACATGCTGTTCAGACACGCTGAAAGTATGAAAGAAGTTGAACTGTTGTCACTGACTTACTGAAAAGTGGTCGGGGTGCTCATTCAGACATGAAGGTGACACATTCATATGCTGTAAGATTACTGGAAATGAGTGGAGGTGTTAGAGGGCATTTGAAGTAGTTTGGCCACAGCGGATACGTGTGATGCAGACCCAAAATCTCTGCTGAGGAGAACAGTTTTTCTATCAGCTTTGAAGCATAGTGTTGGAATTGTCACTTTACTGCTCCAGGAGCCGATCCACTGATTCAGTTACGTATCATATAAAATAGTGCTTTAAGATAATGTGCTAGGCCATCTGTCCAAAAGTAGAAGCTGAACTGAAACCGGCCCTTTCAAGAGGATGATTATCCTAAGCACAATAGCAGATCCACCAAAGAGAAACTCAAAAAGAAGAAAAGATGAGTTATGGAGAGGCTCGGTAACAGATCAGTTGCGGGAGACTTGATCGTGGTACAAGCAAGGAAAGCAACTCCTGAAACGAGTTATTTCTGTTTACGAACACAATAATGTAACAATCCTCAGGCCAAGTATGTACCTCCACGGGCACAGTATTACAAACTATAAACACGTGTGTTAACAAAGCTTCTTTTAGCGTCGTTCAAGTATATCAGCTTTATCTGTACATTAAAAAAAACTGTTTGTTTTTCCATACAAGCCCTCATCTAGGAGTTAAAGAACAACTCTTTTCCACTTCACAGCAAAAATATGTAATAGCTGCATTCGTCCGCATCACAAAGTATGTACACAAATAAAGGCTCTATAATTGTAAGTCATCGGTATATTTTTGGCATATTCTGTTTTATTGGCCAATTGCTATCATGTGACTGTCACTTTTTTTTTCCATTGCATCCTGTGTGGTATTTTTATCCTTTCATGTTATTTTTAAACATAGTTTGTTCAATCAAAGCATGACTGTGATCTGAGAACCAACAATTCAGATACAGGCAGCAGAAACGCTCAAAGTCAATATTTTTCTATGGGAGGCCTGTATTATAGTACTATACGTATAAATTTTCCAGCACAAATGGGCAACATGAGTAGTTACACAGCTGGGCATCAGATCATACGGTTGAATACACCAGTATAAGCCTGTAGTATTTGTTCCATTACTTCCCGGCACCCTGAATGAATGCCGCCCGCTATCAACCCTGCTAAATAAAACTAGCCTAATGTTTATCAAGGAGGAGAGAAAATATCCCCGCGTTGGTGAACAAAGGGCTTATCTCCCCGCATCATCTCACTCTCTCGCTCTCACTCCCCGTTTCTCCATCTCCCCTCCCCCTTAATTTTCCATGTTTTATTACAGTAATCTGGACCATCTTGTCACGGCCACCGTGCTGATCCTCGTGTTACTGCTTCCTCAACAAAGCCACTAGTTAACCAGCTAGGCATTGAACACATGACACTTACTGTACATGAAACAGAGTTTCAATCCCCTGAGCTGAGGAGCTGTTGACACAAACAAAAGGCGTCTGTCGCAACACATTTCTGATTCAACAGCTTAATTATGTTACAGCTGAGTAATTACACAAAGCCAGCGGGGAAGTGTGGTTCTGTTATTCTTTAGGCATTGTGCAATTATAACTATAATTTTAAAGAATCTTTTGTCGTAATCCTGTAAACACCTACCAAAACATGTTTGTGAAAAAGTGCTTATTTGATTATTCCCTCTATGAAAATCTGTGGGCAGATCTTCATTTTTGTATGCCTTACAGCTAGACTTTTATCTGAAGTTGAAGGCGGCAGAGGTCTGAATAAAAGCCCACTATTTAAAAATATATATATCAGTTCATAGAAATGTGCATGTTCTAAACCTGGATGCGTTTGTCAGAAAGCTACCTTTGAAATTACTTTTCCCGGAGCAATGCAATGAGAGACTTGAAATGCAGACAGCTAACGAATTAAAGGAAAATCCTGATCTGTTACCCCTACGGTGACGGGATCGGGTGGTCAGGTGACAAACTCACCTATGTATAGAAATAGGAAAACACCAAATGGTTTGATAGGAATGAAAAAGATGTGAATCTCCATAGTCACCTGATTATCCAAATGAATCCAAATGACACCGACATGCTGGACAATTCTCTCTATACCATCATTATCAAAGCATCAAATGAGGGATTATCTTCTGAAAGAATGGAGTTCATCCCTCCAGTAAAGTACCAGAGACTCAGAGTTGCTGAATCAATGTCAAGGCAGATTTAAGCTGTTCTACCAGAATATTTTGGCTCATCACTTTACGTAGACATATCATCTTGTTCTTCCTTTGATTTGTCACCTGTCTGTACATGCTAGGAAGAAATAATAGAACAGGCGCACTTAATTCCCCCATGCACAACGTGGGACTTTCTTTGCCAGTTTTTCATCTTCGCTATTTGCCTGAATAAATATATAATTTTATATAACAGTTAGAGGGTGGGCAGGAGACTCACAGGGACCACTATGTGTTTGTTATTACTTTTATTAGATCTGTTTCTAGGAAATTAAACCGGAATATAATTATCTATGCACTGTGAGTTGACAAACACTGTTATAAATCTCAGATTTCCCCCAGACATCCCTTTACAAACCAAACACACCGAGGGAGCCCAAAACAAGCAGCATGTGCATTTATTAAATATTTACTTAGTTTATCAGTTGGACTGTTACGTAAGACCTCCTGACAGGCAAGAGCTGTAACACTGAACAGTGTGTGCTCATATGTGCACTGCAGATGTTTTCGAGTCTTTTTTGGTAAAAAAAAAAAAGATATCATTAAAATAGGTTACGTCTTACATGAAATACTAATAGGGCTCTAAAATAAAGTCTGGCTTCACTGTGAAACTGTACTCCGGATACAGAAACGAAGTGACTTTGTTCTGGGAAAGTGCAGCGAGACTGTCCTAAAACAAATATGGTATAATGTTCAAAAGCTTGAAAGAACCCACGTGTAAGCTTTGCTGACTTGCAATTATTTTTGTGACTTTGGGCATAATAATTTTCCTATTTCAGAAGTAGTTACAGTTAAACTGCAAAAAGTTTTTGATTTAATTGAAGGTTTGAAAGCAACTTGCTGTATGTATAAAGGTTTTGAAGTCATAAATTACAGCCTCTGTTCTTTGAAAGGTGGTTTTATTTTACCCATAACAAGTGAGCTTTAGGTAAAAATGATTTTTAATTCAACTCCACTTACTATACTGTGTACTGTAAATGTGCACAACCATAAGGCCAAAGTCTGCAACAGCAGAATGGATTGCTTTCGAACGTAGTGACACACAACTTGCTTTGCGCTTGTTGGAAATGCCTAGTAAAAAGCTTCCTTCCTGTGTGCTGTACCCATTACTTAAAAATAGCTCCTACTGCGTCTCTCTCAGGACTGACAGAACCTGATCATGATCACAGTGATTCATGATGTTTCCACAGGAGAAATGCCTTTTAGGCAGAACATGTGCCTAAATGATTTGGAAAATGTACACAAAATTGTGCTGGAGTGAGTCACTGAGAGGACACAGACCAACTACTACGCTTGGCCATGCCATAAAGTCATTATAATAAAAAATGGTGTGGGGTGCATGCATAGGAGTGAGGCTATGATGTAATTTTCATAATTGGCTTGATGAAGCTGAAAGTGGATGATAGTTTAAAAAAGAAGTTGAACACGAGAGCGAGTGAGAGATGTTTATAAGGCAATTGCATCTCATGCATTTTGATCACCACTGGCTGTCGTTTGATGCCTCTTCCTTTTACCTCATGCAGGACCCCGAAAAAGGATCTGCAGGTCTTTTAAGTGTTAATAGGTTCCGCTATAGAGAAGCGGTTATTGGTTCAGGCCCTCTGATACAGATAAGGACATTAAAAACAAGGATACAGGTACAAGATATTTTTCCACTGGGTTGAATGATGCACCAGAAATAATTGCTGAGTTATATAATTTATTGGCGAAATGGAAGAGTAAGGAATCATCTGAGAAACAGCTCACACACATTTTCCTGAATTCATTTTGGTAATTCATTCATTGCTTTTCAGATCAAAGACCTATTCCACTCTTCTGTCACTGTTGGAAAATTTGCCTTGCTTCCTTACCTTTTCAGAAACTCCATATACTCTGTGTGCTTGATTAAACCCGTCCTCATCATGATCGTCTGAAAACACTGTCGGTCAATGGCCCACAATTTCACATTTGTTAGAGCTGGAAAGAAGAATACACATGATTAAATTGAACATTAGCAGTGTCGTGACAGGCAGTTTTCATCCTCCAGCAATTAGAATAACAAAACAGCACATACAGTGCAAACCCTGCAACAGCTTCATGCTCTGCGCATGCAATGTGAATATAGTGAAATGAGAAAGCAGCTGTAGGTGTATCAAGGTATGTGCCAATGAATTTAAACCAGAATCCTCCTCAAAGTGGAGAAATGTGCCAGTCGTAAGGCTTAGTTACTCTTAAGAATAATCTTCATCCAAATATTTTATCTAGCCTCTAATCTGGAAACAGCAAATAGCAGCTATTCTGGACAATTACTCTTTATTCAGCAATTTGGAGTTAATTGGTATTTTTGAAATACCTCACATGCATGGCTTGCTTGAAGTCATGCTGCAGCATTTTAATTGGTTTAAGGTCAGGAATCTGACTAGACTATGCCCCCCCCCCCCCCCTTTTTTTTTTTAAAACTTTAAGCCCTTGAGTTACTGACTGCTCTTTGTGTTAAGGGCAATTATCAAACTGCACAACAAAAGTTAACTTTGGAATCACAAACAGTTATCCTGATACTATTCTTCCTAGAACAGTTTGGAATTGTTCTCACAATGATTGCAATCTGCACAAGCCCTAAGGCAACAATGCATGGAGTGGAGGTGAAGTGTTGGCATGCAGGTTTTTTTTTTTCTCCTTAAATCTAGAAATATGCCTCATTTGACCACGGACCTTTGTTCTGCTGAGCATCCAGCTGATCAGAGACCAGCATAAGATGAACTAAATTGGTTTGTCTTTAGAGAGCAGTGGCTTTGGCTGCTTTACCTTTCTGTGGACACTTTGATGTTTGTTGGTTGCACTGAGTGTGAAATTTAGTGAGTGCAAGAGATGCTATGGCTGCAATGCTGTAACGCAATACTTTTTGACACTTTCTTGAAAAATGCATGGGTTCTTAGAGCACTCTTTGCTGAATACCCAGACCTCAAAGAGCAAAAATAGTGTCAAATCTCATTTTTACCCACTTTTTCCATGTTTATTCCTGGCTGTTGATCGATTGAGGGCTGGGTCTTTGACATTTTCAATGCTTTGCACCTCAACACTTCTTTCTCTGACGTTGTCTGTAGACACTTTTGATCTGAATATGTTTTACTTCAACAGATCCCTGTCATGAAGAGGAGTCTCTGTTGAAATCCAGGCCATGAGGGATTTCATCAGAGCATTGGGCCCCTAACCCACAGCTGAATGTCATTATATTTCCCCATTCAGACCTGTTTCACAGAAGAAAATGGGTTGTTGGGGCAGAAAATTAATAGCAAAACATATAAAGCCTCCCGATTTCATCTAGCTTGGCCACATTGTACAGTGACTCTCAGAATTCAATACTTCATTTTGTAAATAACAGTTCATGATAATTATTTCACAACTGGTTTCTCATGGATTGCAAGTATCATTATCTTCTGCAAGAAAAGACTCTTATTTCAACTTCAGCGCTTCGACTGTGCAGCTGTACAATTGATTCTGAGGAGTACAGAGAAAGAAATCTACAATCTGACCCATCCAGAAATAGTGCAAATCTCCAGGGAGCCCTCTGGCCACAGGGACATGTGGTAACATTAGAAAAGAATACATCAGATAACAGTCGGCTTAGCATTTTGTCAAAGTGTGTATATGTGTTCACTAGAAGTGTGCAGTCTATCATTTTGCAGCAGATATATAGATCAAGCGTTGTTAATAAGAGTGGGTTTTTTTTATTGATTAGAGAAGAAATATTTTTCACTCAGTGGCACTAACAGGTCAGCATACAGGCTTAGCTGCAGAGCAGCACGTCTGCAGCTAATGGGGAATCATCGTGTCACTTCGGGAGGAGCAGTTTAACAGGTACAGTGTATGTCTGACACTTAATAAATAAGATACACATTCACACACAAACACACACACACAAAACCAACTTTTCGTTATGTCAACAAAACAGTGTGTTTATTACAGAAAGATCATTCTATACAGTTGTCATTTCTTTGAGGGAATATTTCATAGTTTGACTGAGAGAGATGTCATGAGTTGAGTAAGAACTGTAGATTGCAGTTGTTGCACCAGGTTTGTGCTGTTGTACTGCAAGACAGACAGACAGACAGACAGACAGACAGACAGACAGACAGACAGACAGACA